>OU565300.1:14315612-14654763 GCA_913789915.3 Sphecodes monilicornis | reverse complement strand
GCCCAGACCTAACCCAGACCTAACCCAGACCTAACCCAGACCTAACCCAGACCTAACCCAGACCTAACCCAGACCTAACCCAGACCTAACCCAGACCTAACCCAGACCTAACCCAGACCTAACCCAGACCTAACCCAGACCTAACCCAGACCTAACCCAGACCTAACCCAGACCTAACCCAGACCTAACCCAGACCTAACCCAGACCTAACCCAGACCTAACCCAGACCTAACCCAGACCTAACCCAGACCTAACCCAGACCTAACCCAGACCTAACCCAGACCTAACCCAGACCTAACCCAGACCTAACCCAGACCTAACCCAGACCTAACCCAGACCTAACCCAGACCTAACCCAGACCTAACCCAGACCTAACCCAGACCTAACCCAGACCTAACCCAGACCTAACCCAGACCTAACCCAGACCTAACCCAGACCTAACCCAGACCTAACCCAGACCTAACCCAGACCTAACCCAGACCTAACCCAGACCTAACCCAGACCTAACCCAGACCTAACCCAGACCTAACCCAGACCTAACCCAGACCTAACCCAGACCTAACCCAGACCTAACCCAGACCTAACCCAGACCTAACCCAGACCTAACCCAGACCTAACCCAGACCTAACCCAGACCTAACCCAGACCTAACCCAGACCTAACCCAGACCTAACCCAGACCTAACCCAGACCTAACCCAGACCTAACCCAGACCTAACCCAGACCTAACCCAGACCTAACCCAGACCTAACCCAGACCTAACCCAGACCTAACCCAGACCTAACCCAGACCTAACCCAGACCTAACCCAGACCTAACCCAGACCTAACCCAGACCTAACCCAGACCTAACCCAGACCTAACCCAGACCTAACCCAGACCTAACCCAGACCTAACCCAGACCTAACCCAGACCTAACCCAGACCTAACCCAGACCTAACCCAGACATAACCCAGACCTAACCCAGACCTAACCCAGACCTAACCCAGACCTAACCCAGACCTAACCCAGACCTAACCCAGACCTAACCCAGACCTAACCCAGACCTAACCCAGACCTAACCCAGACCTAACCCAGACCTAACCCAGACCTAACCCAGACCTAACCCAGACCTAACCCAGACCTAACCCAGACCTAACCCAGACCTAACCCAGACCTAACCCAGACCTAACCCAGACCTAACCCAGACCTAACCCAGACCTAACCCAGACCTAACCCAGACCTAACCCAGACCTAACCCAGACCTAACCCAGACCTAACCCAGACCTAACCCAGACCTAACCCAGACCTAACCCAGACCTAACCCAGACCTAACCCAGACCTAACCCAGACCTAACCCAGACCTAACCCAGACCTAACCCAGACCTAACCCAGACCTAACCCAGACCTAACCCAGACCTAACCCAGACCTAACCCAGACCTAACCCAGACCTAACCCAGACCTAACCCAGACCTAACCCAGACCTAACCCAGACCTAACCCAGACCTAACCCAGACCTAACCCAGACCTAACCCAGACCTAACCCAGACCTAACCCAGACCTAACCCAGACCTAACCCAGACCTAACCCAGACCTAACCCAGACCTAACCCAGACCTAACCCAGACCTAACCCAGACCTAACCCAGACCTAACCCAGACCTAACCCAGACCTAACCCAGACCTAACCCAGACCTAACCCAGACCTAACCCAGACCTAACCCAGACCTAACCCAGACCTAACCCAGACCTAACCCAGACCTAACCCAGACCTAACCCAGACCTAACCCAGACCTAACCCAGACCTAACCCAGACCTAACCCAGACCTAACCCAGACCTAACCCAGACCTAACCCAGACCTAACCCAGACCTAACCCAGACCTAACCCAGACCTAACCCAGACCTAACCCAGACCTAACCCAGACCTAACCCAGACCTAACCCAGACCTAACCCAGACCTAACCCAGACCTAACCCAGACCTAACCCAGACCTAACCCAGACCTAACCCAGACCTAACCCAGACCTAACCCAGACCTAACCCAGACCTAACCCAGACCTAACCCAGACCTAACCCAGACCTAACCCAGACCTAACCCAGACCTAACCCAGACCTAACCCAGACCTAACCCAGACCTAACCCAGACCTAACCCAGACCTAACCCAGACCTAACCCAGACCTAACCCAGACCTAACCCAGACCTAACCCAGACCTAACCCAGACCTAACCCAGACCTAACCCAGACCTAACCCAGACCTAACCCAGACCTAACCCAGACCTAACCCAGACCTAACCCAGACCTAACCCAGACCTAACCCAGACCTAACCCAGACCTAACCCAGACCTAACCCAGACCTAACCCAGACCTAACCCAGACCTAACCCAGACCTAACCCAGACCTAACCCAGACCTAACCCAGACCTAACCCAGACCTAACCCAGACCTAACCCAGACCTAACCCAGACCTAACCCAGACCTAACCCAGACCTAACCCAGACCTAACCCAGACCTAACCCAGACCTAACCCAGACCTAACCCAGACCTAACCCAGACCTAACCCAGACCTAACCCAGACCTAACCCAGACCTAACCCAGACCTAACCCAGACCTAACCCAGACCTAACCCAGACCTAACCCAGACCTAACCCAGACCTAACCCAGACCTAACCCAGACCTAACCCAGACCTAACCCAGACCTAACCCAGACCTAACCCAGACCTAACCCAGACCTAACCCAGACCTAACCCAGACCTAACCCAGACCTAACCCAGACCTAACCCAGACCTAACCCAGACCTAACCCAGACCTAACCCAGACCTAACCCAGACCTAACCCAGACCTAACCCAGACCTAACCCAGACCTAACCCAGACCTAACCCAGACCTAACCCAGACCTAACCCAGACCTAACCCAGACCTAACCCAGACCTAACCCAGACCTAACCCAGACCTAACCCAGACCTAACCCAGACCTAACCCAGACCTAACCCAGACCTAACCCAGACCTAACCCAGACCTAACCCAGACCTAACCCAGACCTAACCCAGACCTAACCCAGACCTAACCCAGACCTAACCCAGACCTAACCCAGACCTAACCCAGACCTAACCCAGACCTAACCCAGACCTAACCCAGACCTAACCCAGACCTAACCCAGACCTAACCCAGACCTAACCCAGACCTAACCCAGACCTAACCCAGACCTAACCCAGACCTAACCCAGACCTAACCCAGACCTAACCCAGACCTAACCCAGACCTAACCCAGACCTAACCCAGACCTAACCCAGACCTAACCCAGACCTAACCCAGACCTAACCCAGACCTAACCCAGACCTAACCCAGACCTAACCCAGACCTAACCCAGACCTAACCCAGACCTAACCCAGACCTAACCCAGACCTAACCCAGACCTAACCCAGACCTAACCCAGACCTAACCCAGACCTAACCCAGACCTAACCCAGACCTAACCCAGACCTAACCCAGACCTAACCCAGACCTAACCCAGACCTAACCCAGACCTAACCCAGACCTAACCCAGACCTAACCCAGACCTAACCCAGACCTAACCCAGACCTAACCCAGACCTAACCCAGACCTAACCCAGACCTAACCCAGACCTAACCCAGACCTAACCCAGACCTAACCCAGACCTAACCCAGACCTAACCCAGACCTAACCCAGACCTAACCCAGACCTAACCCCGACCTAACCCAGACCTAACCCAGACCTAACCCAGACCTAACCCAGACCTAACCCAGACCTAACCCAGACCTAACCCAGACCTAACCCAGACCTAACCCAGACCTAACCCAGACCTAACCCAGACCTAACCCAGACCTAACCCAGACCTAACCCAGACCTAACCCAGACCTAACCCAGACCTAACCCAGACCTAACCCAGACCTAACCCAGACCTAACCCAGACCTAACCCAGACCTAACCCAGACCTAACCCAGACCTAACCCAGACCTAACCCAGACCTAACCCAGACCTAACCCAGACCTAACCCAGACCTAACCCAGACCTAACCCAGACCTAACCCAGACCTAACCCAGACCTAACCCAGACCTAACCCAGACCTAACCCAGACCTAACCCAGACCTAACCCAGACCTAACCCAGACCTAACCCAGACCTAACCCAGACCTAACCCAGACCTAACCCAGACCTAACCCAGACCTAACCCAGACCTAACCCAGACCTAACCCAGACCTAACCCAGACCTAACCCAGACCTAACCCAGACCTAACCCAGACCTAACCCAGACCTAACCCAGACCTAACCCAGACCTAACCCAGACCTAACCCAGACCTAACCCAGACCTAACCCAGACCTAACCCAGACCTAACCCAGACCTAACCCAGACCTAACCCAGACCTAACCCAGACCTAACCCAGACCTAACCCAGACCTAACCCAGACCTAACCCAGACCTAACCCAGACCTAACCCAGACCTAACCCAGACCTAACCCAGACCTAACCCAGACCTAACCCAGACCTAACCCAGACCTAACCCAGACCTAACCCAGACCTAACCCAGACCTAACCCAGACCTAACCCAGACCTAACCCAGACCTAACCCAGACCTAACCCAGACCTAACCCAGACCTAACCCAGACCTAACCCAGACCTAACCCAGACCTAACCCAGACCTAACCCAGACCTAACCCAGACCTAACCCAGACCTAACCCAGACCTAACCCAGACCTAACCCAGACCTAACCCAGACCTAACCCAGACCTAACCCAGACCTAACCCAGACCTAACCCAGACCTAACCCAGACCTAACCCAGACCTAACCCAGACCTAACCCAGACCTAACCCAGACCTAACCCAGACCTAACCCAGACCTAACCCAGACCTAACCCAGACCTAACCCAGACCTAACCCAGACCTAACCCAGACCTAACCCAGACCTAACCCAGACCTAACCCAGACCTAACCCAGACCTAACCCAGACCTAACCCAGACCTAACCCAGACCTAACCCAGACCTAACCCAGACCTAACCCAGACCTAACCCAGACCTAACCCAGACCTAACCCAGACCTAACCCAGACCTAACCCAGACCTAACCCAGACCTAACCCAGACCTAACCCAGACCTAACCCAGACCTAACCCAGACCTAACCCAGACCTAACCCAGACCTAACCCAGACCTAACCCAGACCTAACCCAGACCTAACCCAGACCTAACCCAGACCTAACCCAGACCTAACCCAGACCTAACCCAGACCTAACCCAGACCTAACCCAGACCTAACCCAGACCTAACCCAGACCTAACCCAGACCTAACCCAGACCTAACCCAGACCTAACCCAGACCTAACCCAGACCTAACCCAGACCTAACCCAGACCTAACCCAGACCTAACCCAGACCTAACCCAGACCTAACCCAGACCTAACCCAGACCTAACCCAGACCTAACCCAGACCTAACCCAGACCTAACCCAGACCTAACCCAGACCTAACCCAGACCTAACCCAGACCTAACCCAGACCTAACCCAGACCTAACCCAGACCTAACCCAGACCTAACCCAGACCTAACCCAGACCTAACCCAGACCTAACCCAGACCTAACCCAGACCTAACCCAGACCTAACCCAGACCTAACCCAGACCTAACCCAGACCTAACCCAGACCTAACCCAGACCTAACCCAGACCTAACCCAGACCTAACCCAGACCTAACCCAGACCTAACCCAGACCTAACCCAGACCTAACCCAGACCTAACCCAGACCTAACCCAGACCTAACCCAGACCTAACCCAGACCTAACCCAGACCTAACCCAGACCTAACCCAGACCTAACCCAGACCTAACCCAGACCTAACCCAGACCTAACCCAGACCTAACCCAGACCTAACCCAGACCTAACCCAGACCTAACCCAGACCTAACCCAGACCTAACCCAGACCTAACCCAGACCTAACCCAGACCTAACCCAGACCTAACCCAGACCTAACCCAGACCTAACCCAGACCTAACCCAGACCTAACCCAGACCTAACCCAGACCTAACCCAGACCTAACCCAGACCTAACCCAGACCTAACCCAGACCTAACCCAGACCTAACCCAGACCTAACCCAGACCTAACCCAGACCTAACCCAGACCTAACCCAGACCTAACCCAGACCTAACCCAGACCTAACCCAGACCTAACCCAGACCTAACCCAGACCTAACCCAGACCTAACCCAGACCTAACCCAGACCTAACCCAGACCTAACCCAGACCTAACCCAGACCTAACCCAGACCTAACCCAGACCTAACCCAGACCTAACCCAGACCTAACCCAGACCTAACCCAGACCTAACCCAGACCTAACCCAGACCTAACCCAGACCTAACCCAGACCTAACCCAGACCTAACCCAGACCTAACCCAGACCTAACCCAGACCTAACCCAGACCTAACCCAGACCTAACCCAGACCTAACCCAGACCTAACCCAGACCTAACCCAGACCTAACCCAGACCTAACCCAGACCTAACCCAGACCTAACCCAGACCTAACCCAGACCTAACCCAGACCTAACCCAGACCTAACCCAGACCTAACCCAGACCTAACCCAGACCTAACCCAGACCTAACCCAGACCTAACCCAGACCTAACCCAGACCTAACCCAGACCTAACCCAGACCTAACCCAGACCTAACCCAGACCTAACCCAGACCTAACCCAGACCTAACCCAGACCTAACCCAGACCTAACCCAGACCTAACCCAGACCTAACCCAGACCTAACCCAGACCTAACCCAGACCTAACCCAGACCTAACCCAGACCTAACCCAGACCTAACCCAGACCTAACCCAGACCTAACCCAGACCTAACCCAGACCTAACCCAGACCTAACCCAGACCTAACCCAGACCTAACCCAGACCTAACCCAGACCTAACCCAGACCTAACCCAGACCTAACCCAGACCTAACCCAGACCTAACCCAGACCTAACCCAGACCTAACCCAGACCTAACCCAGACCTAACCCAGACCTAACCCAGACCTAACCCAGACCTAACCCAGACCTAACCCAGACCTAACCCAGACCTAACCCAGACCTAACCCAGACCTAACCCAGACCTAACCCAGACCTAACCCAGACCTAACCCAGACCTAACCCAGACCTAACCCAGACCTAACCCAGACCTAACCCAGACCTAACCCAGACCTAACCCAGACCTAACCCAGACCTAACCCAGACCTAACCCAGACCTAACCCAGACCTAACCCAGACCTAACCCAGACCTAACCCAGACCTAACCCAGACCTAACCCAGACCTAACCCAGACCTAACCCAGACCTAACCCAGACCTAACCCAGACCTAACCCAGACCTAACCCAGACCTAACCCAGACCTAACCCAGACCTAACCCAGACCTAACCCAGACCTAACCCAGACCTAACCCAGACCTAACCCAGACCTAACCCAGACCTAACCCAGACCTAACCCAGACCTAACCCAGACCTAACCCAGACCTAACCCAGACCTAACCCAGACCTAACCCAGACCTAACCCAGACCTAACCCAGACCTAACCCAGACCTAACCCAGACCTAACCCAGACCTAACCCAGACCTAACCCAGACCTAACCCAGACCTAACCCAGACCTAACCCAGACCTAACCCAGACCTAACCCAGACCTAACCCAGACCTAACCCAGACCTAACCCAGACCTAACCCAGACCTAACCCAGACCTAACCCAGACCTAACCCAGACCTAACCCAGACCTAACCCAGACCTAACCCAGACCTAACCCAGACCTAACCCAGACCTAACCCAGACCTAACCCAGACCTAACCCAGACCTAACCCAGACCTAACCCAGACCTACAGACCTAACCCAGACCTAACCCAGACCTAACCCAGACCTAACCCAGACCTAACCCAGACCTAACCCAGACCTAACCCAGACCTAACCCAGACCTAACCCAGACCTAACCCAGACCTAACCCAGACCTAACCCAGACCTAACCCAGACCTAACCCAGACCTAACCCAGACCTAACCCAGACCTAACCCAGACCTAACCCAGACCTAACCCAGACCTAACCCAGACCTAACCCAGACCTAACCCAGACCTAACCCAGACCTAACCCAGACCTAACCCAGACCTAACCCAGACCTAACCCAGACCTAACCCAGACCTAACCCAGACCTAACCCAGACCTAACCCAGACCTAACCCAGACCTAACCCAGACCTAACCCAGACCTAACCCAGACCTAACCCAGACCTAACCCAGACCTAACCCAGACCTAACCCAGACCTAACCCAGACCTAACCCAGACCTAACCCAGACCTAACCCAGACCTAACCCAGACCTAACCCAGACCTAACCCAGACCTAACCCAGACCTAACCCAGACCTAACCCAGACCTAACCCAGACCTAACCCAGACCTAACCCAGACCTAACCCAGACCTAACCCAGACCTAACCCAGACCTAACCCAGACCTAACCCAGGCCTAACCGAGCAGGCCTAACCGAGCAGGCCTAACCGAGCAGGCCTAACCGAGCAGGCCTAACCGAGCAGGCCTAACCGAGCAGGCCTAACCGAGCAGGCCTAACCGAGCAGGCCTAACCGAGCAGGCCTAACCGAGCAGGCCTAACCGAGCAGGCCTAACCGAGCAGGCCTAACCGAGCAGGCCTAACCGAGCAGGCCTAACCGAGCAGGCCTAACCGAGCAGGCCTAACCGAGCAGGCCTAACCGAGCAGGCCTAACCGAGCAGGCCTAACCGAGCAGGCCTAACCGAGCAGGCCTAACCGAGCAGGCCTAACCGAGCAGGCCTAACCGAGCAGGCCTAACCGAGCAGGCCTAACCGAGCAGGCCTAACCGAGCAGGCCTAACCGAGCAGGCCTAACCGAGCAGGCCTAACCGAGCAGGCCTAACCGAGCAGGCCTAACCGAGCAGGCCTAACCGAGCAGGCCTAACCGAGCAGGCCTAACCGAGCAGGCCTAACCGAGCAGGCCTAACCGAGCAGGCCTAACCGAGCAGGCCTAACCGAGCAGGCCTAACCGAGCAGGCCTAACCGAGCAGGCCTAACCGAGCAGGCCTAACCGAGCAGGCCTAACCGAGCAGGCCTAACCGAGCAGGCCTAACCGAGCAGGCCTAACCGAGCAGGCCTAACCGAGCAGGCCTAACCGAGCAGGCCTAACCGAGCAGGCCTAACCGAGCAGGCCTAACCGAGCAGGCCTAACCGAGCAGGCCTAACCGAGCAGGCCTAACCGAGCAGGCCTAACCGAGCAGGCCTAACCGAGCAGGCCTAACCGAGCAGGCCTAACCGAGCAGGCCTAACCGAGCAGGCGTAACCGAGCAGGCCTAACCGAGCAGGCCTAACCGAGCAGGCCGGTAGGAAATCTCTGTTGATATACCCGTAATAGCACGACACCGTTGGAAGGGGGCGCAGCGCGGTGGGGTGGAAGGTATGGTAGAAGGTCCTGCTATAACGCATTCGAATGCTGTCGCCTCGTAAATTTCAGTTGTACTACAGGATTATCGATGGTCGCATTGAAAATCGTTTGAACGGTTTCGATCGCAGGTAGTTAAAATATTATTCCAATAAACAGCGCGAGGAATTTATTGTCCGTGAAACAAAACAACAATGAATGGAGCGAAATCGACTTCTAAATCATAATAACGGTAACGCGGTATAGATGTGTTGATATTTCGAAACTTTGTTTACTTTTTTGACAGTCCACAAACGGCCGCGACAAACGAATCGTTGAACAAATAGCTTGCTCGGTTGCCATAACCATATTAAATATCCGGAGTAAAAATTAAGTATACGGAATATTCAGTTCTTACTAATGCACCTAAATTCGTGAACTATCGGTAATATTGGTCGCGACACCGAAATGGTACTATTTCGATCTCTATTTTACCGACAATTATAATATCGATCTCTATCAAAGTATGTTAAACTATTTCCGTCAAAAGGAAACAACGAATAAATGAATTAATATTCTTGGAGCATTATCATTGTCGGTAACTCAGAAATCGGGTGATTCGCAATTGATCAACATTATCATTGTCGGTAACATAGAAATCGGGTGATTCCCAATCGATCAACATTATCAATGTTGGTAACATAGAAATCGGGTAACATGAAAGAAAAATAGCCACCAGCCACTGGCCGTAAGGTTAGGTCTGGGTTAGGTCTGGGTTAGGTCTGGGTTACTTTTAATTTACTTTAATAAAGACTCGACATTTAATTTTTTTTTTTTAATAAAGATCCAGAATTTAATTGTGATAAAGATTTTTATAATATAAATTGATAATACATTTTGATAAATATTTTATGCATTTATTTAAAATTATCATGAAAATATTTAGACCCTCGGGCGATTCTTTCGACAAAGCAACGTTTTGAAATATGTAGTGGAAAAAGTTCTCTATTAAATGTGAAGTACTCGTGCTTTGTCTTGAGAATCTACCCGTCGCGAGTCGTCTTTTGTACGCGTTATCTAATGCTTCCGAGCAATTTAAATATATTTAAAAAAAAAGAAAAAAAAAAAAAAAAAAAAAGATAGTTGTTTCTTCTCACTTACTACTTGTTGGGGGGTAGAGTCCTGAAATCAGAAAAGGAAACAAAAAGATATTAAAATCGATTCGTACGATTTCTCATCGACATATAAAGAGAGTCTATTTAAATTATTCTTTAAGTAACGATAACAGATCAGTCGAAACGAATCGTTGCCTCGAATGGTTAACATGAATCTTTGTCATATGGAAAATCTATTTAATTTGTGAAGATGTTTCACAAATAATTTTCATTAATAATTTAAAAAAAAGACTATGTTCGACAAGAAAGTTTAATTCGAAAGATATATTGGTACTTACATTCTCTCCCCCTTGAAGAAAGCACGACACGTACCTTTTCGTTCTCAGCTACGGATGTCGTCGTGGGATACTTTTCCCTCGGTCTGTGCGACAGAAACAACAAATTCATTTAATTTCGACAGAACAACAGTCAAAAAATTAATCCAAATTAATAGAAAATAAATCGTTCGTATTGAATATAAAATCAAAATCAATTTATGCTGTACACTAAAGTGGATACTCACGAAAAACACGTTCAGCATTCGAAATGATCTCACGATGTACTCGGTCACAAGTTTCGCCATAACTTTGCATTCTCCATACTCGAATGCTGAATATACCTGAATAATTGACACAACGTAACCATAATTCATCTATCAAATGGAGAAATGAAATATTTTCCAAAGGGGAATAAATTTTCTATATTATTTGAATAATACAAAGGATAGAAAAAAAAAAAAAAAAAAAAAAAAAAAAAAACTTTTAAATAATTCTTTAATTAAAAATTAGGTTATCTGTTACGTTACTTCAAATGAAATGTAGCGAACCATGTACATGTTTGTTTTTTTAATAAATCGCCAATACATTAGCAATGAATTGTTATATTATTGTAATTTGAAAAGAAAATTTAAAATAAAAAAAAAATGATTAATTGTGAATATCTGCGAAATATTCTGTGTTTGACAGAAAGAACAAATTCATTTCATTTCAATCGATCAACCGTCAAAGTTCAATAATTCGAATTAATAGAAATTAAATAATACGAACTGAAAATAAAATATAAAATTAAATAAACTCGATATTAATCGCACAATACGAATTAAAATTTAATTGATCGACACGATACAAGAGTAAATTAACATAAGAAAGCAACGTAATTTGAGAATAAATTTAAACCGATTAACAAAGAATTCATTCCAATAAATATATGAAAATTAATAATTATGATTTCTAATTACTGATAAAACACCGAAACGTGTACTCACGAAGTAACGGTTCCTTGTTATCCGTCCTACACTTCCTGCATCGTATACTTTCTATATCGCAATAACACAACACACAACGCAACAACACAACACAACGATATAAAGAAATACGCGTCCGTTCACTTTGACTGTTGCAATTGTAATGAGTCGCAGCCGAATCGTTGGGACCACGGCGGGGAGGGGGCCAGTGGTACGGTGATAGGGAGTTATAAGACGCCAATAGAAATATTTGCCGCGATGATAACACGTCTATTATGACCTCACGTTCTTGCTGGCTATCAGATCGCGAAGGGACACTATTCTTTTGTGACCGCGTCGACCGCGTCGACCGCGCCGAACTTAGAAAAGGACAGCATGCAAACACGGACCGCGCGGCCGAAGGCGCAACAAAAAATATACTAGTGCAATAATAAAACTTCTTTATTTTTTATTATTTTTTTATGGAACTTTCACGAACATATTCGTGGCATTTTTCTAATGAAAATGATACCAAATATGATATAATTCCGATGATATTTACTTGTGTAATAAACGATGAAAGTTTTGGACGTAAAGATGGACAGCGTATAGAAAAGAAAGAGACGACAAGAGCCGGGCGGCCACCGGCGATATATGGAAGAATATTCAGACCAATGAAAAATTGTTAAGAACTAAATAACTAGACATAAGCTGCAAACACTTAGAATTGCAGAATATAGAATAAACCTTCATCTAGTTACGCGTATACTTTCTAGTTGGCTTTTATGTTTAATTTAATAGTTATTAACAATTATTCCGACCGTGGTTTTTGAATAACCTCAAAATGTTGTACAAGTCACTCTTCAATAATTAATTTACCAATTTTAGAGACATAAGTGATGAACTTTTGTGATTGAAGAATGTAGAATCAGGCCTCGGCTACATTTTCGTACAAGTTTTATGCAGATTTGATGCTTATTTTGTTAGTTATTAATAAATTTCGGAGTGGCGTCATATTTTATATGTCGGTCCTTGTCGCACTGTTTCTTGTCTTATACATTACGGGAATATAGTTCTTAACCAGAGATAATTTATGTATATTTGCAATTGGGAAATATAGAATACGAAATATAGAATATTTTGTATTCTATAGAATATTTTAATAATATTATATTATTAATAAATAATACATATATAAATCACCGTGAGTGATCGCAGAATCACGATCGCGGTCGTGATTATTTCACGATATATCGACTGTGATCATAACTTTTTTATCTCTACTCATAGTAATTCTTCATTATTTAGTTAAAAAATTGTATTATTTATGTAAATAATAAAAAGGTATAGACAATTTCTTTTTTAAATACATATATTTTTTTTTTTGCAAAAATACGCAGCCGACGGCGTATGAAACAGTATAAACCACCTGAATAATTAGTACCGGATTTGACATAGTGATTTACTAGTGGCTTAATCTGTATCTCGAATACTATTAGCTATTTTTACTAAAAAATTGGGTGGTGAGGTAACCAAACATATAATCGATGTAATCGGTAAACAAACAGAGATAATAAATTCATTAATTACATTTTTTCACTGTAATTATGCTTAGTAATATTCATGTATCATAAATTATTCTGGATTTCGAGTTTTATTACTTACTTCTACTAAAAAATTAGATGGCAAGATGGTCAAGGCAGTGCTTGTCGACATCATCGACAAAAGGAATTGTTACAAATATTAACCAGCTAGAGATAATAAATTTATCAGTGAATTGTGATCGATAAATTAATGCTCGCGAATATTCATGTGTCAGAAGATATTCAATATCTCGAGTTACATTAGATATTTTTACTGAAAAATTAGATGGTCAGATAGTCGAGGGAGTGCTTATCCACATAATTAGCAAAAGGAATTGTTATAAACATTAAACAGCCAGAGATAGTAACTTTATTAATTACATTTGCTTGATATAATATTGATTGGTAATATTCATGTGTTAAAAATTACTCTGTATCTCGAGTACTATTAGCAATTTTTACTTAAAAATAAGATGGTAGATGGTCAAGAGGATGCTTGTCGACATCGTTGGCAAAAGGAATTGTTATAAACATTAGACAGCCAGAAATAATACATTTATCAATAATTATTATCACGGCGATCGAGATCTATCAAAATTAGTTGGGGTGGGGAGCGTTGCGCTGCGCATCACTGCTTACCTAAGCCCGCGGAGCGCGCTCAGTTAGTCAGTCGGGCCGGGGGCTCCGGCAGGAGCGGACGAGCTCCGGGACCAGGAGAGCCTTCGGCTACCTTGGGGTTGACCAGGGGTCCTCCAGAGCTACCTGGCCTCTCCTGCCTACCTTGAGGATGACCATGGATCCTCCAGCAATGGTCTACCCTTGCCTACCCCGAGGTAGTCCCCCGAGTGGTCGTCCAGTGGACATCCAGTGGTCATCCAGTGGTCATCCAGTGGTCAACCAGTGGTCAACCAGTGGACATTCAGTGGTCATCCAGTGGTCATCCAGTGGTCATCCAGTGGTCATCCAGTGGACAACCAGTGGTCAACCAGTGGTCAACCAGTGGTCATCCACTGGTCAACCAGTGGTCATCCACTATATGGCCACTGGATGACCAGTATATGACCAGTGGATGACCAGTGGATGACCAGTGGATGACCAGTGGATGACCAGTGGATGACCAGTGGATGACCAGTGGATGACCAGAGGTTGACCAGTGGTTGACCAGTGGTTGACCAGTGGTTGACCAGTGGTTGACCAGTGGTTGACCAGTGGTTGACCAGTGGTTGACCAGTGGTTGACCAGTGGTTGACCAGTGGTTGACCAGTGGTCATCCAGTGGTCAACCAGTGGTCAACCAGTGGTCAACCAGTGGTCAACCAGTGGTCAACCAGTGGTCAACCAGTGGTCAACCAGTGGTCAACCAGTGGTCATCCAGTGGTCATCCACTATATGGCCACTGGATGACCAGTGATTGACCAGTGATTGACCAGTGGTCATCCAGTGGTCATCCAGTGGTCATCCACTATATGGCCACTGGATGACCAGTGGATGACCAGTGATTGACCAGTGATTGACCAGTGGTTGACCAGTGGTTGACCAGTGGTTGACCAGTGGTCAACCAGTGGTCATCCAGTGGTCATCCACTATATGGCCAGTGGTCATCCAGTGGTCATCCAGTGGTCATCCAGTGGTCATCCAGTGGTCATCCAGTGGTCATCCAGTGGTCATCCAGTGGTCATCCAGTGGTCATCCAGTGGTCATCCAGTGGTAATCCAGTGGTAATCCAGTGGTCATCCAGTGGTCAGCCAGTGGTCATCCAGTGGTCATCCAGTGGTCATCCAGTGGTCATCCAGTGGTCATCCAGTGGTCATCCAGTGGTCATCCAGTGGTAATCCAGTGGTCATCCAGTGGTCATCCAGTGGTCATCCAGTGGTCATCCAGTGGTCATCCAGTGGTCATCCAGTGGTCATCCAGTGGTCATCCACTGGTCATCCACTGGTCATCCACTGGTCATCCACTGGTCATCCACTGGTCATCCACTGGTCATCCACTGGTCATCCACTGGTCAACCAGTGGTCATCCACTATATGGCCACTGGATGACCAGTGATTGACCAGTGGTTGACCAGTGGTTGACCAGTGGTTGACCAGTGGAAGAACAGTGGTCATCCAGTGGTCATCCAGTGGTCATCCAGTGGTCATCCACTGGTCATCCACTGGTCATCCACTGGTCATCCACTGTTCATCCACTGGTCATCCAGTGGTCATCCAGTGGTCATCCACTGGTCATCCAGTGGTCATCCAGTGGTCATCCAGTGGTCATCCACTGGTCATCCAGTGGTCATCCAGTGGTCATCCAGTGGTCATCCAGTGGTCATCCAGTGGTCATCCAGTGGACATATAGTGGATGACCACTGGTCTCAGAATACATGTAACTCTTGCTCTCGTGAGCGAGTGTTAAATAGATTTGCACTCCTGCAGTATATTGTAGGTTCAGATGTAGTCTAAATATGATGTACGTTACATATCGCATATTATTTCGACATTGAAACATTATTTTATATTCAAATTAAATAATTGGTTGAAACTAGTTCTTATCCAGACTAAGAGTTAGATTGTGATTCATGTGTTAGAGGGGGTAAAAAGATGAGGTAGGACCTGTTCCATGTTGCCGCATTACCGTAAAGAAAGTAAACTATTGGTTTAAAGTGTACAAAACTATTATAATATACATTCATTAGTGGCACGAGTAATAAAAATAACATTACGTATAGAAATCAAATTAATTTTACTACAATTCGTATTTTTGTAATACATTCTTCATAAATATTATTTTCACCGTTCAAATACACGCGCCGTATGCATTAGTAGCCTCCAGAACACCCGTACTAAAAATAAAGTATACGGAATATTCAGTTCTTGCTAATACGGCTAAATTCGTGAACTATCGGTGATATTGAGTGCGACACTGAAATGGTACGGGGGCCACTGTGGCCCCCCGAGGCCTAGACAGAAAAGCCCATAAGATGCAATGTCTGTAGTAGTCTTAAGTCTGTGTCCGATGTTACCAGACCTCTACTTTACCGACGACAATAATGTATTGTTAAATTGGATATCATGGTGAACCTTTCCCGGCAATAGGAACAACGAATAAATTCATTAATAATCTTGGAATGTGGCCGAAATGATTCCCAATCGATGAACATTATCATTGTCGGTAACATAGAACTCGGGTGATTCGCCAATCGATGAATATTATCATTGTCGGTAACATAGAAATCGGGTAACAAAAAGAAAAAAAAAAAAAAACTTTTAAATAATTCTTTAATTAAAATTAGATTATCTGTTACATTACTTCAAATGAAATGTAGCCAACCCTGTACATGTTTGTTTTTTAATAAAACGACGATACATTAGCAATGCATTCTTATATTATTGTATTTGAAAAGAAAATGTCGAATAAAAAACTTTAATTGTGAATGTAGTATGTATATTGGTACTCACATCCTCTCCTCCTCGAAGAAAGCACGAGAATTGCGTCTCGATCTCAGTTTTCGATGTCGAATTTCCCTCTGGCTCTGTGACAGAAAGAACAAATTCGATCAATTACGACAACAACCGTCAAAGGATAAATCCGAGTTAATAGAAAATAAATAATTCAAATTGAATATAAAAACAAACTTCATTTGTACTAAAATTTATAATAATCGCGATTTCTATCGCGCGACACGAATTTAAATTCAGTTGATCGACACGATACAAGAGTATATTATCGCGAGAAAGCAACGCAATTCTAGAATGAATTTAAACCGGTGAATAATAAATAACTCGCTCGTACAAAGAATCAATTCCAATAAAAATTAAGATTAATAATTTTCATTTCGAAGGAATGAAAAAAAAAACACGGAAACAGTTATACGTACTACCTACCGCGTAACATTCCTTGCTTTGCGTTGTACACATTTTCTGCGTTTCAATAATAGTACAACAGAACGCGACGCGGTTGTCAAGGACGGAGGGTGGAATTCCGAGATACGGTAACGCACGTCCGATCACTTTGACCGTTTTGATTGTAATGAGTCGTAGCCGAATCGCTGGGACTACGGGCGGGAAGGAGGCGATTGCCCCCGACGATCGGCGATTGCCCCCGTTTTTGGACTAGCGCGGCCGGCCGCGAAGGTGCGCAAAAGCCCCTCCGAGGTAATACGTGTGTTGTGACGTCGCGTTCTTAGAAGTGTTCCAGCAAAGCAAACAGGCAAAATATCCATAGCCGGGTGAGCAATGACGTCACAATTTGTACTGCAGATGATTTCTGCTTATTTTTGAGAAATATATGATATGTTTCCTGAAATTTAACTTTTCGAAAGAACAAAATTTCGAAATTCAGAAATGTAAAAAGCCCGATAGCCAACGAGAACGTGAGGTCATAATAGACGTATTATCATCGCGGCAAATATTTCTATTGGCGTCTTATAACACCCTATCACCGTACCACTGGCCCCCTCCCCACCGTGGTCCCAACGATTCGGCTGTGACCGGCTGCGACTCATTACAATTGCAACAGTCAAACTGAACGGACGCGTATTTCTTTCATATCGAAACCACCCTCTGTCCTTGCGAATCGCGTCGCGTCGTGTGTTGTGTTATTGCGATATAGAAAGTATACGATGCAGGAAGTGTACGACGGATAACAAGGGACCGTTACTTGGTGAGTACACGTTTCCGTGTTTTATCAGTAATTAGAAATCATAATTAGTAATTTTCATATATTTATTGGAATGAATTCTTTGTTAATCGGTTTAAATTTATTCTCAAATTACATTGCCTTCTTATGATAATTTACTCTTGTGTCGTGTCGATCAATTAAATTTTAATTCGTGTTGCGCGATTAATATCGAGTTTATTTAGACAAGTCACGGCGCTTATGTTGGTGTCTAACTTATATTTAACTGCGTGTTGCGTAAGTACACACGTTAAGAGTATCAAAATCGTTCAGATCCTTCGATTTATCATACCTGACCACATGTGAGAAAGGCGTAGGCTCCCGAGGTGTTTCTTAACCGGCGATGTTCGTGTATACCCACGCAACCCACGTTGAAACATTTTAGATTAGTGCCCCCAGATAACACGTGTACGCACTCAGGACCGTATGTTACGAACGAGAAATTGGCAGGGATCCGAACTTCCTTTTATTCGTTTTAATAGGCTCGGATCTACGCGTGGTATGAGCCTTATGAATTTACAAACGATTATGACTCTGAATATCAAACCTGATAATTTCGACTTGATAATGACATTCGAGCTGAGATTTATTTCGGAAAGATTAAGCTGACTCGTATCCTGAATAAGTTGTTACGATTAATTTTTTTTAATCGATCCAGCGTTATTCTTTTATATAAACCTCGGTCGATCGATGCCTTTTTTGTTTCTTCGTGGGCTGCACACGCTGTTCTTACTACGATTTGCTTCTTTTGTCCTTCTTGTTCCATTCTTTCGCGTATATACTTACCCCTCAAATCGTATCAAGAGTTTTGAACAATTATATTATAATTTCCAAATATTATTAGCATTACGAGAAAAGACTAAAAAAATTTGAAATTTCGTTAATAGTAGATTTCTGTAATATGTCGATTCCGGTGTAGCTTCACTGTGGAAACAGGTTAAACCGTCCAACGGGAAACATCAAGCTCGTATTCGCTTAGAATTTCTAGAATTTCATTAAAATATTACTTACAATTTTAATAGCTTGCCCTTTTGTACAAGAGCGTAACTTCTTTTTGGGTTCTCCTTTCTTATTGTTCCCATACTTAATCGGATCGCATAAGAAGTTAGATACAACATTTTGGGAAAAATGGAGTTTCCTCCCGATTTCGCGAATTCCCACTTCTTGTCAGCACAAATACAACGTGAAAATTCCTGATGTTAAAAATAAAAGTGGGAATACAATTTTGCAACAATTCTAAAATGTTCCTCGCGTTCATCTGGATATACATATGTGTGCACAGACAATTCTATATTTTTTATAAGCGGAGTTTCGTTGTTTGTTATGTTTTCTCATATCATACGCTTGACTTTCCTGAGTTATTCTTTCAAAGTTCTGAAATCTTTGAAAGACGAGTGGAACTGTAATTATGCACCGCAGTGTATAACTATTTCGAATTTGCATCGTTCGATACAATTGCCGAAGTGGATGGTAGCGAAACAAACGCCGCGCACATTGCAATATATATTAGTTTGTCTCGTTCGAGTTTACAAGAGGAGTTGTACCTCGCGGGTACCGGTAGAATACAGGATAAGTCGATGGTAGGAACTGCATAGAATGCTTTTTGTCGGGCCCAAGGCCTCGAGGAGATGTGAATGAATCTAGAACCTGTTCCCCACTGCTTCTTCTTACGTTTATTCCGTCTTCTTTTAGAAGTCAGGCGCGAGCAATGGGCTCGTTGAAAGCTGCCTTAGAACCGGAACAGAGTTGAATAGGGTTTGTTAAATGAGTCTGAATATAATCTACTTCGTGTACATTGTCGTACGTGTAACACTTTTTTTTCGACAACGGAATCGAGCTTGCAATCGTAATGATGTGTACCAGTGATTACGGAGGTATTATGGAAGTGACCAAAGTCATATATCGTTTGTCTTAGAATATTAACCTTGCGCTGGTTGCACCTATGTCCTATGTATATCAAATGGATACTCACTAAAACCGACACATATGTATATATATATGGTTGTAATTTGCATCCAACAGAATAACCATTGCTTCTGAGTAGAATAAAATATGGACACCTTTCCATTGCGCGATAAATCTTATAATATAAACGGTTTTTGTAATTGTAAAATGTTACGGGTGACATGGTTTTAAAAGCCTCCGGAGATTTATAATGTAGAAATCATAATGTTAAAATTTGAACAATAAAACAAGGAATCTTATTAGAAAGATAAATTGTAAACAAAAAAGTTTGTATAATGACGCTACAATTAACGCTTATCGTTCATTTGAGATTTTTCCATCGCTTCTGGTAATAACTGTCTTAGTTTGTGATATCTTATCATACACATCCGTTACGCGATGGCCTAATAATGTGTTCGAAACTACAAGCAGTAACTCCAATTTGTATCAAAATGCGCATAATTTAATTTCAGTTTAATAATAATGTAACTTCAGAATTAGTTTACAAAAATGTTTGCATGTTATCGCAATGCCAATCAATTTTCCATAAAACAAATGACAACTGTAATTCTTTTTTATTTTTCATGTAGACCAGTTATACAATAAGTATCAGCACGTTTGTTCGAGTACCGTGCTTGCATCGACTCAAGGATTTGTACGGATTCGGTGTACGAATACTTTTTACACCCACTGTATATAAATATTATTTTTGTAGAGAAAGAGTCGAATTCGGTAACGTCTGAATTTTAATGTATGTATTAAAAAATGTGGCAATCGGTGGTTAAAATATCGTAGATTTTTCATTTTCTATATAATTTTACATTTCACGATATAAAAAGATCATTCATAATAATGTTTATATAGGTAGTTGAACAATATTTTTCATTGTAATCACGACAGTGTACGTCGAACATGATGGAAACTTCTACATCTTTTTTATACATAGGATATCTGAAGGACGGGCGTGACTGCATTGATAACTTATATTTCATTCATTTCCATTTCATTAATTTTTAATAAAGCAGGACATAAGATATCTCTTCCGTTTCCTGCGTTATTTATCTATTATATTTGAAATTCATACTTTTCATTCTGTAATGTAGTTCCCTCGCTTTTACACCTTATTCTACAATGTACAGTAAGTCACATAAATATTCGGACATTCTTAAAAATACGATAATTTTTTGAATATTTGACTTTTGAATATTTGAATGTTTTTTTTTTAAATGCTTTTCACCCATCACTGGTCTTACGATTTTGCTCGCCAATGTACCTTAACCGTGGCATCGCGTCGTTCGGAAGGAGTCTTCGGAAGAAAGCAGAAGGTGAAACGGAAAAATGAATACTTCGCGAAGGGCGCGAATGATTTACACCACCCTGGTTCCCATCGAGCGAAATGCTATTCGCGGCGAATACCTACTACCTTTACCTATTCTACCTTCTACCTTCTACCTACAGGCTGTAGGCTACAGCTATAGCAACGTAGATGAGTGCAGAGTGCAGGCCCTCGGCGTTTCCCTCCGCCCCTTTGCCCACGTGCATTCGAGTCGTGCCGCGCGTAGGCAGCAACGCCGCTCGTTACTCGTTGCCGTCGCGTCGCTGCCTCGCCTCGCCGCGCCGCTCGCCGCTCGTCGCTCGCCACGCCAGTTTCGACACAGTCGTGCCGGTGTGCGCATCTGCGATCCGATATCCGATATTTCGTCCACCGATAGATCACGTCACGGATCACACGGTATCATACGTTTGCAACACGCGTCGCTCGGCGTCGAAATATTTTCGAACAGTGAAGCTCGTCGGTCAGGGACTTCGTTCTTTGTGAAATTGCGACCTGTGCGATTCTCCATCGCCGAACGAATCGTTCATTGGTTTAGCATGCATTGATCTTTGGAGCATCCTTCTAGTCGGAGGTGAGTGAACTTTTTTTTTTTCTCCTGCCAATTGTGGTTCTCTTAGCCAATTATCGACGCGTTTTTACGAAACGAATAGCGAAAGGAAATTAGTTTTGGGATCGACATCTTGACGATGGAATTATCGTCAGATTGTTCAATTTGGGATGCGTTTGATGTTTATTTTTTAAATTTATGCCGGTATAAGTAAGCGTGACAGAAACATGAAAAGAACGTGTTGGTTAGGAACTGTGTTTTTGTTGCCAAAAGTAATAGTTACCAATGATATATTTGCCAATATTGATATATTTTAATGAAATTAATGGCTATGGATCGTGTGGCGTTTAGTTCGCTTCGACTTGGAGGAAAAGTTACTACGAATGATATACATTCGGTATACAAACATTTCTTTTAACAAAAAAATTCTGTCGTGTATATTTTTACCGTATTAATTTTCAAATAAATAGCGCTGAACGATAAATCAAATCTATCACATTAAAATTTAACGAAGCGCTGTAGAAAATTTCGTATTGGATGATAAATAATATACGGTAGACAGTATGCGTATTTATAAAATAGCTGGCACAGACGATTTTTGGTACTTCATTTCTGATCGAGTTCTCTATAATATTTTCACTTTTAAATTTGTAATTGTTATGTTGTAACATTGTACGTAATTGCAAGTAACAACTGTAAATATGTGTTTATACGTGCACAATCGGCAGCAAAAGTTGTATTAGGCTCAAAGTCTTACCATATTCTATTTGCAATATATCCGTATTCTCTTACAGATTTTTTCTTTACTAAATGTACTCGTAAATAGCATTAAAAGACCGAGCTTGGTCATTCGGACAAACGGTTAAATAGCTCAAATTTTCAGTTCTATTTTGCAAAAGGAAAGTTGAAACTGTTAACAACGTTGTAAATGAGTGACCCCCGAGTCACTCAGATGTAAATTTGAAAATACTGCTCTTTATTTTGAGATTTATGTACCTGTTTGTCAAGCTCTAAGCTTTGGCTGCTGCCGCCTCTGCTGCTAAGGGAAAAGCTTTAAATAGCAACCGTCGTTCCTTTGTCAACCTGTGACCAATTAGGATAATGTTCGCGAAACGTTCCATTGTTTTTTCTCTTTTTGACAATTGAAAATCCCTTTCGTTTGCTGTTTATCGTTCCGTTACTTTTGTATATTACTATTGCTGTTACTGTTACTATTTACTATTTACTATTTACTATTTACTATTTACTATTTACTATTTACTATTTACTATTTACTATTTACTATTTACTATTTACTATTACTATTATTATTAATATTACTATTATTAATATTACTATTATTAATATTACTATTATTAATATTACTATTACTATTAATATTAATGTTATTATTACTCAGCTCGTTGCTGTTGGTAAAGGCTGGGGTATTTACTTTGGTCGTTAAAATTTCGATTCCTGCGAACAAACGACCGAGAATTGGCGAGATCGAAGAGCGTCGATTGTTTACACGATGTCGAATGTCGCGAGACAGTTAGCCTTGGGGCATCAAAATAAAATTTCAGCTCCGTTGGACAGGTTCGGATATGTAGAACGCAACGTACGTACGATAAGCTAGATTAAATCGCAGTACTTCGCGGAGATCTGAAATAATTAAAAAAGACATTCGCATAATTAAGGAAACACACAACCGAATTTCGCTGCAATCGCAAAATTGCGCAATCAAAGTAACGCTATCTTGTGATTAGAAGATTTTGGTTTATGCTTCTGTCATCTACAAAAGTTAGTTTAATCCTTCGACGTCCAAGTCGGGGTCTATTTTGACCCAGAGTATCAACATCTTTATTTGACTACTCGGTTCCTAGTGATTTTATCGAATGAACAGCTACTATGGTAGGAATAATAAACAGATTAACGCGTGTACAAGAATTATCTTAAAAAATACGTTATAAAAGTTGACGAAGGAAGCTATCAATGGTTTTAAACATTCTCAATTATATGTATAGTTATAAATCTGGTTCGTCCTTCGATACTTATTTTGTTATTCCAACTTGTGATTTAGTTAAATCCAGAAAAAGTTAATTGTACACTAAGAATACGTATAATAGTTAATTAAAAAATTGAGAAATTTTAAATATAATTATTTAAACATATACTAAATGTCTTAATTTAATTAATTATATAACTCATAATTAAATCGCGTTAAAATTCAAACATATTTATATTTGCAACGGAGCGAATTTATTATTTTGTTTTTAACTCCCAATTAAAATTGAACTTAATTTATATGAACTGTGATTAAAAATTTGCTAATCTAAAGCTTTAACGATAGGCGAACAAAACCCGCTAAATTTTACGCAAATGTAACTGAAATTGTAAAGCTTCGTTATCACGATTGAAAGAACCTATAAACGGTTCTGTGTATAGGTATTACAAAGTCATTGATTTCGTAAATACGTCCAATACGTATCTGGGTATAAATTATGGAAATGCGTGCGTCTCGTATCCATAGATGTATTTTACATATTTGCATCGTCCGTAATCGTAGTGGCTGTAGATAAATCATTGCTGAATTCCCTTTCCTGGAACGAATACGAGGATCCAACCGGTGGAAACAAATTGAAATTATTTGCTGCTCGTTCAAGGAATTCCTCTTATAAATTATCTCGATGAAAATGCTGCCAACTGCGAGGTTTTGCGAGAATAAAATTACCGAAGACAAATATTTAGAATAACAGAGTTAGCTACCTCGGGCTTAGCTCGATCAAATTTTGATTTAATCGCAAACGAGTTGGTGGTTACATTGAATTTTTCTGATTAAGTGTGCAAGGGGAAGGTGGAGTTAACAACATTAAAAAATGGTAGAAACTGGAGGTAACACAATTTTTATAAATAGCTTTCATTTGTTTTTATAAATTAGAGATTTTCATCTGTCATTATTAAACTGTGATCGTTATGCGTTTATAACCTTTAAAAATTCGTAAAAATTCCCAAATTTAAAGCTGTAATCAAATTTAATCGAATCTGCTTGGGTAAATATTTTATTTGCGGTCTAATGATAATTCTACTATGCGCTAATAAAACAAGAATATTGTATATTTGCTTTAAACTGTTTCCTCGATTGGTTTTAAGCAGATCAAAGTGTTTCCCCGTTTCGAGTAATTTCAAATAAGAACAGGGTAGGGATTAAGAGAAACTAAGAATATAATACGCGATCTCTTATTGTTCGAGGATATTAGGTGGATCGTGTATACAGAAACTTTTGAAGGAAATGGTGCACCAATCTGATAACGATCGCGTGCTATTAAAAATGTGTATACAATTGTTTTCACGTGGTTCGGTAAATATTTTCTTACATTGCACCGTAGAACCGTTGTGATTATGATGCATTCCAAACTCGGGATAGGTAGTACCTACCTGTGCTAGCGAAATAAGGTATACGTTTCATACCTTCGATACATTTCTTTTATGGATTATATATAATTCCTAACTTTTTCGATAGTTTTCCTATTATTCTCTATACTTTTGTTTATTATACTTTCCCATTTGCTCTGAATTATGCAAACATTTAATTGTTTATTTCATTCTTTTTTCTATTTCCAAATCCCTGTCCGTTATCTTAGTGTCCCGATTGATCCGATTTAAATATTAGCCGATCAGTCTCTTATACGGCGGACAATGAGTAGCAATTTGTATGTACAAAAATGGCGCACAACCGTATAATGGACGGTCTTAACTTACGGGTGAAAGACTGTCTCATACTTTGCGAGCATAAAAGGATACGACGGTAACGATAATTGCATTGTCCGACTGTTGATCTTATTGTCGGGATACTAACTCGGATAACGTGCGATCCCATCGGGCAGATGTTAATGACGAGCCAACCCCGAGTTCATCCAATCGTAGGTACATCGTACGCGCTGCTGATGTTCCTTTACGTGGGCTACTCGCATTGTTCAAGGCATTTTCTCGTATTTATCCTGATTAGTATGTTCTGCACGAATGTGTTCGCTGACAATCTCGGACAACAAATGCTTTATGTACCCCCATATCTCCCTGTAGAGGTAGCGTGTTTCGCGAATATTGCGATATTTTAATCGGTAGATCAGTTTTCGGTACAAAAACTTCATTTCTTTCGTGTTTGGAAATTTTAACATTTATAATTTTTTATTTAATCAAATTTCACGTATAAGAAACGTATTTTAATAATGCAAACTATAGTAACTATGGAACAGGTCATTAACTGTAATTATCAAAAGTATACAGTGGAACGACATAATTGAATGAAATATCGTGGAATAATGTAAACAATGTCACGAATAACATTGTTGAATAGAAGAAATTCGGAGCAATGCAAAACTCGATTCTATTAACATACGTGGTAGGTTAGGCGGTACGATAAAGTAATAAATATCCGCAATCTTGTAATCGGTGATCAAGTTATAGTATTGCATTGCTCTTTATAGAAGTATAGTTTACTAGCGCATAATGTTTTATGTAGCACAGGTAAGGTAGTTTCATCACAGTTTTTTTAAGCTTCTGTCCTCTCGTTGATTCAAACGTCGGGAAACGTGTTTAAAGGGTTCCCTAATGTGACGCTAACTTTCATTCGTAACCCTGAAATATATGTGTGCGCATTATAAGCGTGTTTCATAGTAAGCCAGACGACCGTTCGGTCCTTTCTTCCGCAGATACTGCCGCGGCGCATTATGCAAATCATAAACACGATTAAGCGAGCCCTTCCAATTAAAACGAATTTTCAATCGATCGGCTATGTTGACGCAGGGTTACTTTTACACACCCGTCGCGTCGGAGAGGAGAAGGAGGAGGGATGGAACGGAAAGGAATCGAACGGAACGGAACGGAACGGAATGGAATGGAACGGAGGTTGCACCGAGCAACCTGAACTCACCTGTGTAGATTTGTCGATCGATGACGTCACCCTCGACGAAACGGGCACTCCTGTATGCATATACCTGCGGCCATGTACGCGTGTTCGATGCTCGCGAATAAAAAAAAGGCTAAAACGGACTGGAAAGAAGAAGAGGCATGGCGAAGAAGGCAAGCAATCGGCCAACGAACTCTCCCAGCTAGCTCGACACATACACCTCTTTCTCTTTCATCCTCTATTTCTCTCGTTCTCGCTGCGGTCCTCTCCGCCTCTATTCCGCGACTCTCGTACTCGTACGCTCTGTTCCGTTCTCTCTTTCTCTCCTCTTTCTGTCCCGTCTTTTTTCACCCGACCTTCTTCCCTCGCGACTTTTCTTCTGTCCCATCTAATCTCGCGATCTCCATCTGACCTTGCTCCCCGGCGCAACCGTGAACGTGTGTGTCATCCGGGTCCTGGATAAGCGAGAGCAAATGAGAAGTTATCACAGGTGCGCGGCCAGTTTATAAAAAGGATCGACCAACCAGGGGTGGAAATGGACGTAAGCTGCCTTGTGAACTGCTAGATCAAGTAGATACGGGACACCACCGTGGCTAGCTCTAGACCCCATCCTATGTAAAAATAAAGCACGGTTAAATACATTCCGGGACTAAAAGATAACAAATATTGAGATTCGCATGATTTCAATTTATTTCCACATTGCAACCGAAATCAATCTTTCTATACAGTATTTCCGGATACGTTTTCTAATGATATTTTGCATTTAACAATTAATATCATTTTTAATACATTTCTAAGTGAATTTTTTCCATTTCTCTTGAATATAATGTACATAAAAGGATAAGTCGAAATTAGTGTACATTGTACATAAAACCGCGGTACGAACAATCTTAAAAATAAGCGATTTTGATTATTAATTAATTTGATTTGATACGGTTCAAACAAATTGTGATTACAAAGTGCATATAAAGAAACAAGGAAACACCTATAACCCTATTTCACCTTCGCACAGAGCAGGACATGGGCGATGCTGGCTCAAAAAACACATGTTGCTGCTTCTCCTCTTCGTCTGCTCGGCGAGGCAGCCCCCTCCGCGTCCGCTCCGACTGTCCCTTCGGCACGGTCCTCCCGATGCCACACCGGCGCGCGCCGCGGCGGCAGGTTACTCACGGTGCCGAAGGAAGAGTCCGAGTGGACTGCCTCGCCGAGTAGGCGAAGAGGAGAAGCAGCAACATGTGTTTTTTGAGCCAGCATCGCCCATGCCCTGCTCTAGTAGAGCATAGGGCATAGGCAGGGGAGAACCCGTTGTTTTTTTATAAATAACCCAAAACCGCTCGGAATATTGATTCTTTAAACATTATTATATCGATTTATATTTCGGAAATAAAAATTGATACAAAAACTTTTCAGTACTAAAGCCTGAAAATTATTTATACAGTTTTATTATCCACGTAATGTAAACATCGAACTTTCTTCCACTTTGATTAAGAAATTGAAAATAGCTCGAATTTTACAATAATTTTACTATTTTACGTCAAACTAAAAATGAGTTTACGCGCATGAGTCAGTGACAGTGAATATATGAACTGTTGGCAGTATAGCGTAACAAGTATTGATTCGTTAATTTTTCTTATAATTAAGCATCCAGTACTATAAATTAAGCGAAATAAAGTCGTTGATAGCGAAAGTGTAATGACACGTGTTTTATAATAATTATCATAGATTTATACTTCGAGTAAATTTTTGTTACAACAGTAATTTAAAATTTAATGTATCCCCGAAGTTATAGTGGAAGTAATGAGATAGCGCACAATGAAATTAAGTGCAGTGAAAAGCAATACCATTATGACGAACTCTCGAGCTCGAGACGCATTTTGAAAATATTTAAAACGGCGTCCCGCTATTAACTTTCTTCCGAGGTTTGTAATACATGCTCTTTATCCGTTGAATCTCGGTCGCGCGCTTCTCGTATAATTAACGAAGATACTAATTGTGCAGTTCTACGATACGGCAGTACATGCTAACATTGTAATTATAGTGTTTTTGCAAGTAAATACTAGTGATTACGTTTCTCTGACTCACGCGTTGCTGTTTCTTTTCCGCACAAATCAGTTAACTTTTTCCTGTTACAATTTTGCCACACTCGTGCTATATTTTTCAAGAACAATTTATAAACAATTATAACATTTAACAATTTATAAACAATTATAAAATTTATTTATTTAAACAATTATTTTAACAATATGCTATCGAAAGGATAATTGAAATTATCAATATTTTATCTAAACAATAAATTATTGAAATAACTCGAATAGCGAATATAGAAAGAAATGATGAAAATTTCTTTCTTTTATTCGTTACCTGGAAACGAATCGAAGGTTCGAAGCTTCGGGAAAGTAATAGCCCTGGTATAAAGTCCTGCGTTCGTAAAAGATCGAAGAATCTGTATCTTTTAATTTGCCTGTTTCTGAAATTTTTTATATTAACGTATTACTTGCAGAAATTATTAGAGCGTAATACACTGTTGATTGCAAATTCCGGCATGAGGACCGGAGGCCATAAGATTCCACTGATATAATAGAGCGCCTAGTTAGGTATAATGTGCGTGCCATTTTAGGTAGAAGTAACGTACCTGAACCGCTCCGTTTATCGTTTCTCCTTGTGAGCATACTTAATGCGTCTTCGTAATTGCGCTTCCACAAAGTAATCGTTAGCGCGGGACGGCATAATTACCGTGCAACCCCAGGGTAAACTTCAGTCCACGAGGGCAGGCAATTGCACTGCAAGTAATAGTTCCAGAGCACGTGTCGCACGTTACGAATTACGTTTTTGCAAATAAAATTCCGTCTCCGCGCACGTGCGTATTTCTTGGGTAACCGCATCTCTTTGCTCAACGAATGTTACGGTGAATAAATTAAATGGTTGAAACCGTTCCGAACCTATCGTTCGAGTTCACGCTAGTGCACTTTTATTATGTCCACAAATATTTGTATGTATACGGGACAGTAGAATTTACGCAATTATAATTTACTATTTTTAACCCTCGGATAGCGAACCATTCTTGATGATGTTCATGACTATTCACTGTCATTCACAGTCATTGTAAACTGTTAATTTAGTACATATTCGTCTTGAGTATTTTTTGAGGTGTTAGGAGGATTAGTTTACTAGGTAATGTGCAAATACTTTTTTTTAATTGCTATTGGTGGGCATTGCTAATAAAAGAGTACAGGTCACGATTTTTAACTTTGTTATATGGGCTTATAATAAAAATTGAAAAGGTGACTTTTGTAGATCCAAGTAAGTTATGTAGATGCGCAAAGTTTCATAAAAATCGAGTAAGGTTGCTGTGATCTATACATGATTAAAATATTTATAGCTTTTTTATGCGTTTTTTGTTTTTTTTTCTTCGCAATTCCGGCTAATAGCAATTTCTAAAAAATTATGTACACATTACCTAGTAAATTGATCCTTCTAACGTCTAAAAAAAAATTAAATCTCACGCCGTTTTGTCGAATTTTAAGAAGGTGTGGGAATACTTTGTACACCCACTTTGCATACGTTCAAGAATTTTGGACAAAAACAAAAATAGAAATAAAAAAAATAAAACTCGTGAAGTTTTTCATCAAATGAACCGATTGGATCGTTTCGAGTAACTTTTCGCGAAATAACGATATCTTTTAGGCGTTTCTGTATCCTTTCGTGGTAGGAAATTGCAATGGTTGGTTACTTTTGTCCGTGTGCAGCTTTCGAAGAAGCGCGGGAGGTTGGAATTTTGCGAACCTAATCCATCGGCGTCTTAACCGTGAAAGTTTTACTGCCGCGTACCTGATCGAACAATGAAAAATGTCCTTGCCAGCGATCGACTTAATTACGAAAAGCCCAAGTTCTTCAAAAGGGTCTTCCAACGAGGGCCTACCACGCACGCCTGACCAAGCGTATATACCTGCCCCTTCGGTCATGGGAACCTGCCCTTCGGTGGCCTGTGGCTAGGGTTTCCAATGTGCTACGGAACAGATGTCGATTGTCCTTCCTCTTTGTCGTTCCTGCAGGTTACGCACACCTTGTGCACGTTTCCTATGATTCTCCCACGCTGAACGGTATCGTACACTTCTCTTTTTTTCTCTCGTTATTATTGCACAGAGCGTGCTAGTATTCAGTTCCGAAGAATCGTTACCGCTGTTAAAATTGGTTACTACTGTTTAAAATGTTGTGTTTCCACTGCTGTTAAAACACTTATTAAAAGATCCTTAGCAACGAGCTATAAATCTTTCAAAACTATGGAAGATCGTCGGTAGGTAATGTGTTGCAACGCATAGTTAAAGGAGAATGATAATAATTCGATTATCGGATATTTTTTATTAAAACTTATCATTGCAGATTATGTTGTCACTTTCATCGTTTCCTCTCCGCTTAACGAGCATTTCAAATGGGAGTATTTCATGATCTGTAACACTTTTCGTGGGAAGAAATTAGGGAAACGAAACAAAACCGTATTATTTGTTGAAATAAATGGCAAACAAGACAATACACGTTCCAATCAACCTGCCAAAGACAAGGAACAGTGTATGCACGATTGTTCGTTCTATTTTCTTTCATAATCCGTAATTCTTCGAAATGATCCAGATCTTTAGGGCTTCCTGTTGGTTCGGTTACAGTAGGTTTTACCGTTACTTCGCACAAATAGATAAGAGTTCACGCCATGCGCGTTAATTCCTGCACTTCGAGTATGTCTCATCTAGAATTTCCGTGATTCTCCCACGTTCAAGGAGAGAGGCATTGTTCGGTTGTCGAGGGCTCGGCGTTGAATGCGAAACAAGCGTATCCTGGTCCGTGAGTTTGCATAAATCCACCGGTTTCGTGTATCCTGAAAAGGCTTGAACGGCCGAGCCCCTCGACGTCTTAGATGCGCTTCTATACGGTACGCACAGGTACATCGAGCAGTTATTCGATATAAAGACGTCTCTACGGCTAACATGGGACTACGAATGGGAGGGATAACGAACAGAATTTTCGACGTTGTAAATACGTTTGTATTGCGCATGATTCGTTTCAATGATCAGCAATACCGAAGTTACCGATTCCCCTTCCTCTTTCATCCTTTTATACACCATCATCTCCGTGACGTGGAAACCAATTTTTCTTTTGTACAATATTCATAGTTAAAGTCTACAGAAAATATATGTGTATATATATATATATATATATATATATATATATATTTTATATATATATATCACTTATTAGATTTACAAAGGCATGTTATAAATTTTCATTATAGGGACAGATAGAAAACTTAAAAATCGTGACCTTTACTTTCTCCTTCGTAATTTCGACTAATAAAAGTCAATTTTACTAATTAAATTCCTTAGTATACGCGCCTAATACCCTGTAAATTATAAATTGGTTGAAGCATTTGTTCACGACGAAGTTACGACTATAAACGTGACCGAACTTATTATTTCTTAACGCACTATAGCCATCCGCAGTTAAACGATGTTTGGTTCGTGTGTTTATTAGAGAGTATATATTTATACATATATGGGAGTATACGTGTATGGGAGTAGACATGTATACATATGTTCGAGTAACAATACCTTCCTGACATCGCTCTCTTCTCTTCAGCGTTCTCTGCATGAACGCTCGCGATAGGAGAAGCTAATTACGATGAACGCAAGGATACTTGTACTTTATAGCCGTGGCACGATTCTCATTGGGGCGAATGATCGCATTAGATTTGGTTCGTTTAAGACGGTATTTAGGGCTCCCGATGAAAATTCTCAGCAGTCGAGGAGAATGTTCTCGGTCCTGGCCATTGGTTTGTTATACACATTTTTGCTCCTCTTTCCGAAAAAACTTTGCGCATTCCTAGAATAAGAAACGTCGTGCTTCACCGGCGTTCATTCAACGTTTCATAGTTCGCGCGAACTCTGTGCAAAAAGTACTAATTATCCTGGACCGCATCCAACGATTGCAAAAGCATTCGGACGCCGTGGGCTGCGATTTGCTACTAACAAGCTTGCCACCGTGAAGCGGTTCGATTTCTCTGGAACTTCGCGTAGCTACGAAGTAACCGGTATTAAGGAACACATACGTGTACTTGATTCTTTAATAACGAGACCAGTTTTATAGGCGACTCTTGTCTATAGGATGTTTTATTTTTCGTCCTGATAAGCCTCCAGGATACGATACACCTTCGTCGCTTTGCGTATGCGCTATTTCGTGCAGGGGATATCATTTTTCAACTGTTTCAGTGGTCGACGGTTCTTCGTTTCTCTCCTTTCTTCGCGTAACACTATCTTTGTGTACGTATGATTTCTTAAGTACGAGTACACATTTGTTTGGGGACATATCGACCACTGGTATTATTAAATTTTCGCAAGATATTGGTCGTATTACCAAATTTCTTATTTGTAGTTTAAATATTGAACAACGTACCAAGGTGTGTAATGCGGTATTTGATTTTAAAAATATTTTTTCAAGACTTGGACCTTGTTGTTAAACTTTGAATATATAATTAAAAAAATACTTGAGATATCAAGAAAATTCTACGTTACATTTTAGAGTACTATATGTAGAATAACCACTTGCAAATTTGAAGCAAATCGGTCATAGAGTTCCAAAGACTCTTTAAATAATAATGGTGGTCTACCCCTTTAACCGCGAGTCTCCACATTTGCCGTAAACGTTAAATTTGCATTCATATTTTGTTTAATTCAGTTTGAGACGTTTACCTCGAATCTGACTCGATCTTATAAGACAAGGGGTTAAAAAAGAAACGAGTCTCGCGTGTTAATTCGTCGCGAAGCGAAGGACGTAATCCGGCTGGAACTGCCACGATCTCGAACAAATCCGCTTTCTACGTATCCTCCTGTCGAATTCGCCGAGGGCCATGAAAATTCTTTCGAAAAGAGATCCGCGGAGGACGAGAACACTCGAAACCGCGAATGTGTGTCAGACGACGAGCCAGTTCGAGGACGCTCGAGAATCGAGACTCGTGACTCGAGACCCGAGACCCCAGACCCGAGACCGGAGACTTATAGTTTTACTTTCTACGGGGCGACGATCGAGAAGAAGAGACTAAAAAAGCGCGAACGAGATAAAAATTAAAACGACGAAATAGAGCCACCGACCGAAGCAGAGTGGCACCGATTCCACCGCATCGGTTCGCAACAGCAAACTTAGTTATACGTATGCTTAAAATTTCATCGAAATCGGTTGACGCAGAAAAAAACGACGCGCATCGAAAGATGTAAGAAACTGACCAAAAGTCGCGAAAAACTGCGATTATCTCACCACTTTCAACCGCTCGTAGCTCATATGTTCGTTAACCGATTTCGATGAAATTTTGTTTGTTTTCGATGTAATTCCTACTAATTGCAATTTGCAAGTTGAAATGTATTTGTCATTTGAATATTTTTTGAAACGCGTTTTGCCCATCACCGACCAAGACTCATCGTCCGTGAGCTGGCTGACGAGGTCAGAGTTCTCGACGTCCGACGTGTAACGCGAGACGAGCTATGGACACTGTTTGTTAATATTCGACCGCATATCGAGCAATAAAGTGGAACCGGTTCCTTAAAATCGAAAAAGGAGACAAACTCATTTCCTGCGCTTCTTACATCCACGCAGGTTCACCTTTCGGACTAATATGGACGAAGCACGATTCCGGAGGAGACGGTGGAATTATTGCTCGCACAACCTAAAGAGATATCATTGAGCACTTTATGCAACTCCGAGGAGGCGGACCTTGACAAGTGTCGCCAGTTTCAGCATTGTGAACCCGTTAGTGAGTCATACCGAAGGGACCTGAGATTTCTGAGAGTGGAGGGTACTGGTTGAAAGCAAAATTTTATTTTGCTGCTTGAATATTCGATTTTAACGTCGCATAGTGAAACGAAACGATTCGAAGGCGATCAAAAATCGATTTTCGTGATATTGTAAAATAGAGAAAAAATTTGTTACTTGATTGAGAATTTATTGTATTACAATACGGTAAACTCCATTTTCTGATATTTGCTTTCGTTTTCTTGTGACCAATGCTTAAAGTCAACAGAAAATTTCAACTGTCACCAAGAGGTCTTATGGTTTCATAACTCTGCGAAATCATTGACCGACGTAGTTTACATTAGTTACATAGTTTCTTATACGTATGTCGACCGTATTAAGAATGAAGTCCAGCATGTGTCTAGGTATATACATAACTGTAATGCATCTCGCGTCACCTATGATCTCGCACCGTTACCTAGAAATAGGTGAACCGGCAATTGTGCGGATGGTTAGCGAGGCGCGCGCCAACAGGCTAGCAGAGCAAATACTGTAGAACTTGGTTCGTCCGAACCAATTAATGCTGAACCTGGTATACGTACGAACCCTTGGTAGAGCCTTTATCGTGCGAACTACAGCCCAGCGTACTATTAGTTGTTATACGAGCACGTATTCCCAAGTATAGTGGAACCTTGATTATCCGAATCTTAAATATGCAGTGTGCAAACAGTTCGATATAAAACGATCCATACGTAACGAGATTTATTGTACAACCTGCTATGAATTTAGTCTAGCACTGTAACCAAGTAATCGACCTATTTTCCTCCCGATTAGTTCGAATAATCAATGTTCTACTGTACATAGAACATGTCATGTACTGATTGTAACAAAGCAGAAAATGCGGATTGTTGCGAACAGTACTGCACGATTTTTGTAGATAAAGATAACAAACGTCTATTAGCCGAATGTCAACTTATGTTATCGCAACGAATAAGAACCGAAGATCGGAGTAACTGGTAAGCCTCTGCTATCAGAACTCGTCGGTTATCCGTCCTTGTACCCTAAAATGTTCGGATAAACTAGATTCTACCGTACATAGTTGAAGACCGTCAATTTTCCTGGGGGAAAGCCGAGAGAGAGAGAAAAAAGGGAGCGCGGAAGAAAAAACCTCCGAACAGGAACAGATGAAAGCGCGACCGGAAGCTGGCACGACGGGAAGCGAGCGTTTCCGGCGCGCGAGACGACGACATCCTGATGCATCTATTTCTGGAGGAAACGATGGAGTCGGCAGAGTACACTTCTGGTGGGGAGAAAAGAGTTTTTCGGTATAATGCCTGTGCGTATGAATGAAAAGTTAAGAAGGAAGCCCGTTAGGCGGTGCACTGTCCGGCTTCGTTCTGGCTCGTTGCGTTTTCTGAAAGGAGACGCGGGTGCTGCTGCTGCCCTCCAATCTTTGTAATTTGATGCTGTTTAATCGTTAGCTTGCTCCAATCGCATTACACGGTTACACGTTGCTGCGCGCTGCGTTTTCTTTCGTGGAATCGGGAAAATAAATCCACTCTATTATATGGGGCAGATCGCGACGTTTCATTTCGTTTCGTTGCACGCTGCCCGATAATATTGCTGTTCTTCAACGTGTCGGGTTCTTTGATAAAAATAGTATATGTAAGTGAATAGGTACGCCTCGCTTCAGCTCGGATAATACATAAGCGAGAACTCTTTCACAAGAAACTGATGATTACGTTCGTAATCTGAAGCTCGATTTAAGGTAAAATCATGTCCGAGAAGCAAAGGAACTTAACATGGGCAAGCGAAAGTTGAGAGAAATTTTATTAATGATATAATGATACTGTCTGTAAACCGATTAAAAGACTTTTGAATCTCGCGCGAGCCTCCACTCCGTGTCCAAGGTTACAGTGAAAGCGAACCTTAATTTTAAATTCTGTCAAATGATGTAGAAAGTTAAAAATGTGCTGCGGTTTAATATACAGTCTTGGTGCATAGAAATAACAAGCAACCGAGCATGACGATAGATAGGAATATTTTTGTTTTATAATCGTAAGAAATTGGGTCGCTAATTGAAGTAAACGAATCACGAAAAAAGGAGATCGATAGGGTGAAAGCATTCAGATTTTTATGTTATGTAAAAAAAATAACACTATTCCTGTATTTAGAAATCGGCAATTCTTAGTAGTTTATTAGTGAAATGTTGAATTTCTTGTACGTTTACCTAGAAAACCTATGATGTACGATAAAAATGTATTTAATAATCTTCTACAACCAGAAAATGTCACACATATTCTTACAAAATTTTAGCAAGCGAGACAAATATTACTAAATTTTCAGATAATTAACTGTTTAATCCCACTATTGTTGTATCAAATGAACAATAACATAGTTGTATCGCTTTCGCGATTTGTAATGTGTCTCGTTTGCAAACGATTGAAGATTTGTTAGACCAATGAGAAATGTTTACGGTAGTAGGTATATTTCAGGCGCACAAAAGAAGGCTTTTTAATTAAATTTCCATTGGATTTGCATCGCGCATCAACAGGTAGTTTGCGACTAGGATCGAAGGTCCGTGACTTTTCCAACGGCGACGCGCGACGTCGTAATCGCGGCCGGATATGCCGTGTTGAACGTTCACGCGAGCTCCTTGCACGAGACGAACACGCGGCCGTTTTCACGCGAGCTCCTGTGCACGCTTCGTCCCGGAAAAATGCGCGGCACTTCGCCACGGCATGCGGTGTACGCGATATGCGCTTATACGGCCGGCTCAAGCTACACGTGGGCACACCGCAGGCACTTTTTCCCCTGTCTCCACACCCTGTTCTCTCTTCTCCAGTCCCAGAACGGTCGGCCGATGCTGTTCATGTAACGGGTGGCACTTGTTAGATCTCTCTCCAACCAGAACATCGAGCATTTTCAAAACACCAAGATTTTCCGATTTCTCTTCTCATTCTCGATGAAAATCAAAGATTTGCGCGTGATTTGCTAAATCAATGTTTCTAATTGCTCAAAAAAGGTCAAGTGGTTTGGTGAAATTTTAAGAAAGTTATTCTAATTTAAAGGGCGTACGAACACTTTTGTGGGCCCACTGTATATCATTTCCATGTGAAATAACTATATAATATTCACATTTTTCTTAGATTCATTATGAAATACCATCAGTCTAACTCGACACTACAAAGCAAGTATACGAAAGGATTGTCGATTAAAAATGAAATGAACTGGTTATTAAAAGCTTGTTGGAATTTTTACTATTCATTGTATCACAAAACTATTCTTATTCTCACCACGACATACATTTATACTATTCGTATAGATATTCACACGATACCTCGAGTACCGACGAAATTAATTGTATAGTTCTCGTTTCCTGAAAAGTCTACCGATTTATATGTAAATATATTATACTCGGAGTTAATGAAATCATTAACATATTGGTACACAAGCCTATTTATTTTTTAATTTTTCAAGCTCGAGTAAGCGATATAATCATGTATATTTACTGCACTTTCACTCCACATAAATTACTAAGATAAACAAGCCGTTCTTGCAATAGTAAAAGAAGCTAGTGAATTTTACATAACGAATGCAGACTGCTAATAATAACGCGAGGCTAATTAATAACTTACCAGTTGATCGTTATACCACAATGACACGAATGAACGAACGAACGAACGAACGAATGAATGAATTATATGTATATCAAATAAATAATGAGTATCTTTGATTACATAGAATCTGCAAAACAAACCACTGATTTTATAATAGAAGCAATTTCATAATGAGTTGGCTACATTCGACTTCCCATGTGACTTCTCTTACTTTGTGAATGATATGTTTGGGGCACTGTAGGCTATACACTTTCTATGAGTTTTGAAATTTTATTTTTATGTTTTTTTTTATCGGTAGCGCCGGGGATGGTTCTTCCTATAAATAAATTAAAAAAACATTTTTGATAGATAGGTTGATAGATTTTGTATGTTTGTCGATAGAGAAGTTGTTTAATTTTAGATGGATTAATTTGTAAGTAGCGGGTCGGATTAAAACAATGCTTTTCTGAATTTAACTACAAAAGAATTAGTACTGATAGAATTAAAAGAACGTGTTCTCCTATGGTTAGAATGATACTATTTAAAATCAACGTATTCGTCAACGAAAAGCTTATTTAAATTAATATTCGCATTGTTCGCTTTTTGATTAAAGAAATTTAGTAAGGGAAAACAAGATAAGAGGAAAATAGTAAAAGAAAATTTATAGGATACACGCATGCATCAGCCAGTGCTGTGGACCGAGTGAAAAATTAATGAAGATTTGGTTGGGTTAGGTAAACGTAAGAGGCGGTAATTGGAATTACACGGTACCAAACGGTGTTGTAGAAAAAGCGATGAGAAAAGGAAATCACAGCTCAAGATCACGAAGGATACCGCAGTTGTTCTTTAATGGCTCGTGGTACGGCGGCAAACGGGAATCGGTGCACGGACTTGCTACAACAATTTAACGTCCAAGTCTAAATGTCCCTATGGACAAAATGATCGACCGTTTTCGAGACCGGTTCAACCTAGGTGGATGTAACGCGAAGCTGGGAAAAACGGTGCACGCATGATCGACCGCAAAGGCGTGCGCGTGGTCGAGACACGTAATGTTGGCGCGAGTAGGAGAGACTTCTCCTCTTTCGCTCGCAGACGGATTGCAGCAGGAAACGTTGCTAAACGTCCCTGGTATGCTGGGAAAGTGATCGTACGATGATCTGGGCTTTTACTTAACTTCGAGCCTCTCCCTGACGATCGTCGATTCGCATTGTCGTTTTTGCGGTTTGATCACTTGCGAGGATCGCCTTCTCCGACACTCGTTTCCTCTCGTCACTTTTTATCCTTTACACAAAGGACTCGAACCAGATCGTTAAAATATCTCTCGGAATTCAGATTTAAGGGAGCAGTCTTATATAAACGCTGCATAATTTAACAATTTTCATATATTATTTTCAATGTTATGGCTTTGTCATTTCAATTTATTTAAGTTTATTTTGTATAAAAATCCACAATCTAATAATGATAGCTAAATATAACATAATTAATAATAAACAGTTAATATTTTGGTAAAGATATATATATATATAATTTAGCACAATTTTACAGTAATATATTTGTGGTGAGTAAAAGTACCAAAAATATATTATTGTAATAAAGACCAAATACCGAGTAAAAGTGGAAAAATTTATTATTGTAAAATTGTGCTTTGCATTAATAAATAAGCATTACAGCATTTCCCTGTGTCTAATAGTTCATGAGCTTTGCAAATAGTTTTACTCTTGCTAAATTTTGTTTCTTTGGAAACCAGAGTATCGTTTTAATATTGTACGTGGTTTTGAAGACTAAAAAGGTAGTGATACTTCTAATTTCAGTGTGTATATTATTCGAGTCAATAATCTTTATACAGGACATAATATAATTTGGTTCGGTGAACCAACACTTTACTGCTTTTGTAGATAAATGGATGAAAGAAAGAGTCATTAATTTTCATTCACTTCTTTATGAAGACATTCATTTTCTAATCGCTGTGTCACTATTCGTCTTCCAGGTTATCGCGATGCGTCTGTTCAAGCGTCAGTCTTCCGATACCAGCCCGCAGCTAGTTTCGGCAACGCCGTTATCGCAAGATGGGGCTGCGCATTTGACAATCGTCGATGATAATTCTGATCGAACAAGAAGGAAAAGTCGAGAGGAAACCGATGGACCGGAACGAACTTCTATCAAAGAAGTAACTAGCGATCCTCGGCAACCTTCTTCGTCGCAGACATGCATCTCCAACCGTAAAGGTAATTTGATGAACAAACGTATAATAATGTATGTATATAGTATATTATTTGGCTAACAAAAGTAAATTGTTGAACTTTTCGATACAAGAATTTTTTGTGAAACTGTAATATATCCGCTCCATTGAGAATCAAAAATTAACGTACCTATTCGTTTTGCAGGAATTTCAACATGGGGAAGGAAAGTAGGTCGAAGATGGGATCAGCTGAAGAGATCGGATAGTTCAGAGTTACTTTCAGTTTCGGGTCGAAGAAGACGGTGGAGTCCGAATCGGAAAAGCTGTGGCAACGTAACGGACGAGAAAGAAAATGTAAACATTCTATTCCCAAGTCTATGAGACTTCTCATCTATCAATGGTTTACAACCTATTCGCACCTGCGGTCTCGCGTATACATTAAAAACTCTATTCAGACTACTAATGCAAAAATTGTAGTCTTTCGTATGTGTTAAACGAGCAACTATAACTTTTTTGCGGACCAACGGAAAGGTTCTGCTGTGTCAATACCTTTGCTTGAATAGTTTCTGATTATAACAATTAGATCAACGTACATTCGTATCGTAATTTTAAATTAAATCAAATTATACCCCTGTCTAAAAATAATTTTTACGAGTTTCATCTTAATTATAAAAATTGATAATGAAAAATATGTATCGTATTTCGATCGAGCTGTACGTTGCAAAGAACATGATTGTATAGAGCGCAATTATTTTTTCTTTACAATCGTCGACATAGGATAGTTAAACAATTAGAAAACTGAATTTCATTGTAATATTAGTTATCACGGATGTAAGTTTTACGGAAATTAGGTAGCGAATAATACGATGATAGTTGACCAAAGATATTTTTTTGAACAGACATTACAATATATGTAAAGGAAAGTTCTGCGGTTTTTTTCTTATAAATTCGAAGTCATTTGTTTAAAGTTTTTACAAACAAGTTAATCTGTTATATATTTTTCTTGATTACGGACGACCATCTGTCAACGCTCTAGAAATTTCTTTCGAACGACAGAACTTTCTCTTATACCTGATACGTTCGTTCTTGTAAACGAAAAGAGTTATCAATCTCCCTATTTTTGTCTACAACAATGTTTGTATTTTAGGGTGTTAGCGGGTCGTCGTCGGAACTACCGAAGCCAAAGAGAATCTCGAGAGTGGAATCCTTGCGAAACTTGTTCAGGAGTAGCGAGCGGAATAATAACTTTCTAGGCAGCGATGTATCGACGAGAAGCGTGACGATTCAAGAGGAAGACATCGCTTGCATCAGCCATTACCCAATGGAAAAAGCTTTGAGCGAGGGTGCGTTGAAGAATACACCGTTTCGACTCGGTTCGGATGACAGTCGACTAGACCGCGGCACTATTCTTCACGAGAAAAAGAAACATCTTAGTCGCAGTATACACGATCTTCAGGAACAACAACGCATTTTAGATTATATTTTGAAAAACCAAGACATACTGAAAACGCAGGAAGGATCGACATTTGCGAAAGAAACTTTAGACAAAACCAGGCGAAGCACCAGTCCGAAAAGAACTAGTCAGTCAACGTCGGATGGTAATAAAAACAGCGTATCAACGCAGACGAAAGAGTTCCTTAACGCTCAACTCAATAATATTAAGAGGAACCTGTTTAATGTACGAACAACGACTAGTAGCGAATGCGACAGGTGAGAATTTATTTGTTTTTAGTCTTTTCTATTTAGCAGTGTCAAAATTATATTATATCTCTACAGGACTTGTATTACGATCGCGTCAAATTATTCGCTCACATTTACAGAACCGACGCGTCAAAATCGTGTCAACCGACAGGCTTGGAAGACCTGATGAACAACTTACGACTGGGTTGCGACGAAAGCGGCTATGATTCCGACAGTACTAGAGCCGGGGCAGATTCGCCGGACAGCGGGAAGTCTGTACCACCGATGTTGAAACCCCGTAGCTTCTCGATAACGTCCGAAGACTATCATGGAATAGATTTGTCGTTACAAATCAACGCATTGAACAACGGAGAAGCGGTGGCAGGGACTGACGAAATCGGGACAGGGTCCCCCTGTCTCAACGAAACTGTCGTTCTTGAAAAGAGTCTTCTAAATGAATCCGTAAGAACGGACGTAACTGCACTGAATTCTGACGGGGATGATACGGACAGTTGCGACGAGGATACCTTCGAAGGATTTACCGAATTTCAGATGAGTTGTGCTATGCGGTATTCAAAGTTTGATAACACTCTGGTAAAATGCGATACAGGCCTGTCAAAAACATCTATACCGCAGCATCCACCTTCGACGAGTAATAATCTTGGAGAGCTTGGAACGTCGACATCCGAAAGCAATGAACTGTCTAGGATACCGGAGACGAGAACGTTCCATAAATCGGAGCAGTCAATGTCATCTTCGCAAGCGGTAAGGATACAAAATCCGCAGAAAGAAACCAAGTCTCAGATACCGTTGAAATCTGGCAAACACAGAAATTCTAGCAAACTTGCTTTGTTGGACAATGCCGCTTCTCCGTGCAAGGACAGTCCACCGGCATTGAAGATTTGTACAACAGTCGTGACCAGCCCGCTACAATATTACAGTCCAAAGAGGTCGAGGTCAAACGTAGAACAGGATGACGTAGCCACTGTTAGGAATAAAGCGAAGAGACCCGCGCACCTAGCGAAGGTCGAGCAAACTGCGCCTCTTCCTCCCACGCCAGCGAAGACTCTCGTCCGTCGAGAACTGAAGACGATGAAGCTTTGCATCCAGAAATCGGGAAGCCTCGGTATCTCGGTTGAAAGGCGAGAAGCCGTAAGACCGTTCTACGTGATCTCGAAGTTGGACACGAACGGTGAAGCAGCGAAATCGATGCAGTTCAAAATCGGAGACGAGATTGTACGCGTTTGCGGGCGAAGATTGCGCGGAATGTCGATCGCGGAAGCTAGAAACGCGTTGCGTGCCTGCGTAGGAACTGTGGAGTTGCAAATCGCAAGGGAACCGGCCTTTTCATTCGGAGACGAACTGGGTGACACATGGGGTGATATGTTGGTCCGTACTCGAAGCGACTCCGAAGTGTGGACATTGAAGGGAGAGAAAATCGATCGAGAAACTCCTGTGTCTGTCGATGCTGTCGCGCAACCGGAAGATTCGTCCAAGTGCACGATCATCGGGGCACTGACGAAGGACGGGAATAGTTTATCCACGAACGCGATGGAGCGAATTGAAAGCGACTCTGAGCTTAGAAAGGAATCGGACCAAAAAATGACTGGTATGAGAAAGTTTCAGGTGGTGCGAAAACGTAGCACGAACCCGGTTTCCTGTCCAAGAAGAGCGACGAGTCTCTCGATGGACTTGTTGACTATTACGCTGGAGAAAGGCGCTGCGAAAAAGTTAGGGTTCTCGATCGTTGGAGGATCGGATAGCAATAAAGGATCTATGGGTATTTTCGTGAAGGACATCATGGCCGGTGGACAAGCAGCCGAAGAAGGCACTCTTAAAGTAGGAGATGAGATTCTGGCGATCAATGGAATATCCATGGACGGGCTGACGCACGCGAAAGCTTTGCAAACGTTCAAAGCTGCAAAGGCTGGGAAAATGATCCTCCATGTGGGTCGACGGGACCCAACGCACAAACGGTTGTGTTACAGGCGATAGTATTTGTGTTTATAATACTGGGTTAGTTTTGGTGCTTTGCTTTATTAGGAAACATTTTACTAAAGTTATTTAGTCGACGCGTGATGCAAGTTTGTTTATATAAGCCTATAGAAACTAAAATTTAACCACTTCGTTCTCACGGACGTGTTATGACGCGACGTCAATACCGTTCGTATAAGGTCACGGACGCGTTATGACGCGACGCCGATACTGTTTGTACAGATCACAGACGCGTTATCACGCGACGCAATGCCGCTTCCGCGGTGCCACGGACGTGTAAACGCGTGGGCTTGTCTTTGCTCCGTCCGAGGACACTGCTTATTTCTATGTCGTTTCGATTAGTAAACAAGAACTAATTGAAACGACATAGAAATAAGCGGTGTCTTCGTACGGAGCAAAGACAAGCCCGCGCGCGTTTACGCGTCCGTGGCACCGCGGAAGCGGCATTGCGTCGCGTGATAACGCGTCTGTCTGTGACCTTATACGAACGGTATTGACGTCGCGTCATAACACGTCCGTGAGAACGAAGTGGTTAATCAGCATTTGTATAATAGAATCAAAGTAAAACTAATTATTTTCAAACAGGAACTCCTCGCCAATTTCGTTGAGCTTGAAAAGTGTTGCCGGTAGCATGCTTTTGAACAATATTTTCCAATTTCAGAAACCAAGGCTAAGCTTTGTGTACATAATGATCAAGTTGCGTGTTCGTTAGCATGTGCATAATCGAAAAATGCAATTGCGTACTTATAAAAAACAATATGTACTAGTAATTCAGAAAAGAGTAGTTTAATATTTGCTACTTTCTCAATAACATATCAAGCTTTTTCGTATACATCACTTGTCGACTAAAAATCTCGATTAGCGCGGCATAACACCTATAATGAAGCTTTGCTTTGCGGTAAATCAAGGTGTTTTAGGTTTTGGAAATCATCGAAAATTTTGATTATTAAGTTATTTTTATGCGTTATACGTTGAAATATTCTAACGTCAAAACCATTACTGTTGCAGATACATCGTTCAATCAAAATCTTATGATTGCCTGGACAAACTAACGGAAACTGGAGACGAATAATGACCGAGTTGAATCAGATAATCAAATGTATCGGTCATTGCAAAATCTACACTATCCGCATTATTTTAAACATGCGATTGAAATCTGTTTTTTGTAAAAAGATGTTATTTTCCTACTTTCGCGAGGGAAAAAATGTTATTTTCGTGTATAAATCGCAGTCCATTATTACGATTCATGGTCATGCATCATAAATATTTACTAATTACATTGCGATAGTAATTTCGGACGACATACTTTTTTTTGTCGCAATCGTCTTTTTCGCATAAGGTTTTGTTACCCAATGTGTCGCGCATATATATTGTACGTTTGAGCTTCGTTTATGGTAACTGTTTTCATCGAGACAGTATTGTGATATCGCTTGACCATATTTTTAACTAAAGAGAAGATGAGTATTCCTGTAATTCCTGCTTCAAACTAATGAAATTAATGAAATCACGGGCAACATGTTACATTTCATTTAAAAACTGAGTTAACTGTATAATGATTAATTCTTAATTTATGCTCTACTTAACAAATCGAATCTCTTTCATGATAATTCAATTAATTGCAATATAGGTAAAATTAAGATGAAATAAAATACGTGTTTTGGTCGCGATTAATATATTACATTTTGTGTAAGTGTCATAACTTGTATGGATCGTTTCTAGTTTTCATCTAGAAAACTCACTTGGATCTGTGCCTTGTCGTATCGTAGTGTAAGTAAATCGTTATTGATCGTAAATGTAACGATAACTGTAACAAAATTGTACATAGTCATATCCCGTTAGATGTAGAACGCTAACACGTTGGATGATGGCTGATTAATTTAGTGTAGCACGGATTTAACGTATGTTTCGTTGCGAAACATATTTTTCTGTTTAATACGTGCTATACATAGCGAAACGTGAACATAATTAACTGGGTTGAGTACTCATCCTTTACTCGCTACACAATTAGATATAAGCATAGTATTTAGTTGACTTATTATTTCTCGTTTAAGCTACTGAGACTGACATGTAGAATGTCTACCTGAGAAATGCTGTGATATTCATTGTAGTCGCATTAGCTGGTATCGTACAAACTGTATTTAAAATAAACCTGGTTTTGTTAATAAATATATGTATACGGTTAATTAATTGCATTCTGTGTTAAGTTAAGTATATTTATGTGCAATATCGTTGATATGGTCACTGAAAAAAATCATAAAATGAACAGAGAAATTTAAACTGTACAGGTATTTTGCACGGAGATATTAACATATTTTTCGAGTTTTAAATTGCTTTGGGCTTCAAATCGTAAAATGTATATTTATGAGAACATTCTCTCCGTCTTTTTGAAATGACACAAAGTTTTAAGATAGTTTGCAGATTGCTTTAATATTATTATAGAAATAAACCTGTACTTAAAACTATTTGCTCGTCGAATACAATAAAACTTTTGGACATGAAATATTCATTACGTACAAAAGATATATTTACATTTTAACTCATTATGGTAAAATACATCATATTTGAACAATAAGATTGTTCATTTTTAATGATCATTTGCAGGTTATAGTTTCATATAGTAGAATAGTTTGGTCGCGTTATTCGTTGCACACCTTGTTGCTGTGAGACAATCTAAGGTGGAAGATATGTCATAGTTTGCTGACCTCCAAGAGTAGCCTCATTTTGCGAGGGATAATACATATTCGCTACCTTTTGTACCGCGGAAGGGTAATTTGGCATAGAGTAACTAACTTGAGGTTGCCGTGCAGGGTAATTTATTTTAGGAGGGGGAGCAGGATATGTTGGCTGAGGCATGAGATAATTCGGCTGAGGAGGAGGATAGGATGGTTTAGGTTTTGGAGAAGGATACGAAGTTTGATAAGGTAAAGAAGGGTAACTTGGTGTTGGAGCCGGAGAAGGATAACTAGGTTGAGAAGCGGGAACACCATAAGTTGGTTTGGGAGTTTGCGAAGGATAATTCGGTTGGGGAGGTGGAGATGGGTAATTTGGTTTAGGAGTTGGAGTAGGTTGCTGTGGAGGAGGATAATTGGGTGGCGGTGCAGGATAACTGGGTTGTGGTGCGGGATAATTCGGTTGCTGGGGAGGATACTTAGGCTGTGAAGGAGGATAACTCGGTTGCTGGGGGGGATATTTGAGCTGTGAAGGAGGATAACTAGGTTGCTGGGGAGGATATTTGGGCTGTGGAGGAGGATAATTTGGTTGTGGTGCGGGATAGCTTGGTTGCAGGGGAGGATATTTGGGCTGTGGAGGAGGATAAGTAGGTTGCGCTGATGGATAGCTTGGTTGCTGGGGAGGATATTTAGGCTGTGAAGGAGGATAACTCGGTTGCTGGGGAGGATATTTGGGCTGTGAAGGAGGATAACTAGGTTGCTGTGTGGGGTAGCTTGGTTGCTGGGGAGGATATTTGGGCTGTGGAGGAGGATAATTTGGTTGTGGTGCGGGATAGCTTGGTTGCTGGGGAGGATATTTGGGCTGTGGAGGAGGATAAGTAGGTTGCGGTGAAGGATAGCTTGGTTGCTGGGGAGCATACTTAGGCTGTGGAGAAGGGTAAGAAGGTTGTGGTGCAGGGTAACTTGGTTGCTGAGGAGGATAAGTAGGTTGTGGTGCTGGATAACTGGGCTGTTGAGGATTATATTTAGGCTGTGCAGGAGGATAAGTAGGTTGCGGTGAAGGATAGCCTGGTTGCTGGGGAGGATTCTTAGGCTGTGGAGAAGGGTAAGAGGGTTGTGGTGCAGGGTAACTTGTTCGCTGAGGAGGATAAGTAGGTTGTGGTGCGGGATAACTTGGTTGTTGAGGAGGATATTTAGGCTGTGCAGGAGGATAAGTAGGTTGTGGCGCGGGATAACTTGGTGGCGGAGGAGGATACCTAGGCTGTGGAGGAGGAAAAATAGGTTGCGGTGCAGGATAACTTGGTTGCTGGGGAGGATATTTAGGCTGTGGTGGAGGATAATTGGGTTGTGGTGCGGGATAATTTGGTTGCTGTGGAGGATAATTTGACTGCTGTGGAGGATAATTTGGCTGTGAAACTGGATAATTCGGTCTAAGAGTTTGTGGAGAATAAGTAGGTGTAGGTAAGCTTATTTTAGTAGGTGCATTATTGTAATTCGGAGTGGGGGTTGTGGATGAATAACTAAAAGCAGTAGTAGTTGACGAGTAGCTTGGAGTTGTTACAGATGGATAATTATAATTCGACGATGTAGTAGGAATCCTCGAATTGTACGATGGTAACGTTGGCGCCGCAGTCGTAGCAGTAGGGTAATTTCCATTTGCCGCAGTGAATGGACCACTTATTTTCACTATACCAGTGGATGATGCTGTGCTCGCTGCAAAGTCGACAGGTCCTTGAAAACCTTGTTGAGGTCCTACTTGACCAAATGGTGGTAAATATGTAGGTGCTGGTGTTGATGGCGGCGGCGATGGTGATGGTGGCGGTGGTGGCGGTGGTGGTGGTGGTGGTGGTGGTGGTGGTGGTGGTGAAGGAGGAGGAGGTGGCGGCCGTGGTGATGGTAGTGGGACATAATTTGGTTGTGGTGGTGGAGTTGGAAGAGGTGTTGTTGGTGTAGGGTAACTATATGTTTGCTGAGGAGGTGGAAGTGTGGGTGAAGGTGGTACCGGGGGTGGTAAATACGATGGCGCTTCTGTCGGGGGTAGTGTAGGGTTCGTTTGATAGGCTGGCGGATTATAAGAAGGACTTGGTATTGAAAAGGGTATATTTGGTATGTCGTAAACGTATCCCGCTTGCCGGACTGATTGTCGCGCTTGTCCAGCGACGTAGTTGAACAACAACAATATCTCCAACTGCGTATGATGAACAAATAATAAAATTTCTTTGCGAACAACGAATTCGTCGAACTTCGACAAAATCTACGTACCCATTCTAATGGCCGCATAATCAACTGGCATCTACTGGTAAAACAAAGTGACAACGCCTTTTATACGGGCACTTTCCACTGTTGCTTTCGTGTCGCGTGCTTTTCACAAAACCGCACGCATTTCACAATGTTTCACCAAACGAACTTACCGCTTGCAGGATATTAAATTGTTTGGGTCCCGGTTGCACAGAGGGCTATTAGACCCACTGTGATTACACTCCTCGAGAAGGGTGATTCTTTTTTCGCCGCTCGTTGCGTCGTACACGAAGAGATCTCGTTGTGTGGCAATGACGAAGGGAGACGTCGTTTCGGTACGGTCGCATCGTAACGTGCATAATTTCATCGTAAACCGTAAATAACGCTTGCATATCTAATCGGTTATAATGTCGACATTATTAGATGCTTGTAAACACACGGATGTATGCCGCTTAACATCTCCGCATTGATAGATTTAAAATTGTATAACAAAAAGTCGAATCTGGTATTATAAGGTAAGTATTTTTAATATTACTTTGTCTTCTACTCTTATTGTACACTTATTATTTCTCACAAAATAGTCATTTAAAGTGGTCGATTACACGGTCATTGTTATTGTTTTTCTCTTGGTTCATATTCAGATGTTCCTTATCGGTTTTAATTATTTTGTGGTTGATTGCCGGATCGTGAAACCCTATCGATTAAGCTATCTTTAAAGGTTGCTTTCATAACATTACATAACATGGCAAAACAGATATCTTAATCGTTATGTCACATCGTCTTTTAACCATCTGGAAATCATAATAAAAATTTACTTTCTACAAATTTACTTCATTGTTAAAGCTTATGAGTTATTAATTGTTTATTTCATCTTAGATTGTATTTGTCCCGACTGGATAAAAAATTATCTTCAATTAGAATTAGAAACAGAAAGTCGCAGTACATTAGGTACTATGTTACACGGCTTCTTGCCAATCACGTTCTTTTCATTTCTAACAATTTATCAGCATATTTTGAGAACCTGCGGAACGCGATGCTGAAGCTATAAACTATAAACTGTCGTGATACTCGCAATTTCCAGTACAATGAAAAGTCACGATCATCGATCACTTGGTCTTGCCGATCGTTGCAAAAACACATTTCACACTAGGAATTACGTGAAGATTTTTCATCTTTCAGATTTAGCATCAAAATATGTACTTTCTGATTACCTATGCTAACCCAATTTAATGATTATTTTATGATGATTCATTCTGTACTTGGCGTTGCGACAGCCGCATCTGTAATTGAATCCACGTTTACGCAGAAATTATATAGATATTCTAATTCATACCAAGTTTAATTCGATTAATTTTTCATGAAATTAAACAAGACAAAATCAGAAGATAATCGGTAGTGGGTCGCGTCCGGTCGCATTAATCGAATAGCACCAAATTCAGAGATGCGCTATATGGATATTAATGAAATGAATTATACTAGAAAAGTATTGTTCGATTGAATTAAATATAATCACTATTTAAATTATAAACGATATAAATATATTATTTTAAAAATACTTTATCCATTATTACACCACAGATAATGAATCCAACTTTTGTGTAAAACATAGAAGATTTACCATGATTTTATATTTATATTTATGGTACATAGCGTAATGAAATAAAAGCATTAATGAAATTTGGACAAATGAAATTAAAATAAACTAGCGATACATGTTCTTGAATATTTGGATGCGTCTGAAATGTGTTAGCTAGACAGAATCGCGTAACGTGATCTTTTGATAGTTTTACATAATCTGATGCAGCAGTATTGTAAAAACACAGACTGTTACTTTCTAAAGCGATTTCTATGGCTATCGTTGTAGATGCATACTTAACAAAAATGGTATCTTTCTTCGTTTAAACGGTAGATAATATATTGCAACAGCGCCTGCATTCCGTCACAAATTTCAGTTGAATTTTTGTTTCTTCGTTTCCTTTTTTCATTTCTTTGTAAGAACGAGGGCGTAAAACTTTACTAATGTAACAGTAAATTGATCTGAAATGCTGCGACAAATTGGAATGCACGTGCACTTTCGCTGAACACCGACGATGGGGCTCGTTAATCTTCTTGTGCAAACTTATCGGCGGACAGGTGGGTTAATGCGATTTTTATTCTCGAACCTGTTATTTGTATGATTAATCGCGTATGAGAGCTTGGTAATTATAAGTTTTCTTGTCTTTTTTATCTTCCATTTCAGTTCCTTCTTTCTCTCGTCTACCGACGCTGCAAATTGGCGCGTGATAATTAGATTTGCGCTAACACTGGTTACGTTATTTTCAAAAAATTTCCATTTTTCTTATGGATAATTGTAAAACTTGAACACCAACGAACGATGAACTAGCGAAATAACAAATTTTAATACGTAAGTATTTTCAAATTGCTTCGATTTTCGAAATTATGATAGATCATATAATTTCTTATTTTTAGAATTATAACAATCTATTACAAAAATTGGATCAGTCGTTTCAAACTATTTTTGAAACTCTAAATAATAAAACTGAACAAATTTTCAGATAGTATATAGTTACATAGTTTCTAGGTGAATATAAGATGTCTTCGATAGTTGATCTTGGAAGGGCGTATGAGAATAAAGAATTTAGGGTGCCGTAAATTTTGTTATTATCAATTTTGAATATATCCTTTCAGACTGAAGTAGGTCACCATACATATATAGCACATATGGCGTTACAATGTGCTGTTGTTACACACATAACGCCCAGTTTCAATTTCCTTCCACCGTCGCAACAAACGAGTTAAAATGATTACAATTGTTTATATATTTAACAAAATTTCTTTCTATCTACGAGTTCTACGAGCAAACTGCTGATTGAAATAAATTCTATACAGATTTTCACACAGCTACAAATCCAGCTTCTTAATCTTCTTAATTTTGTAAAGTAGTTGTTAAAAATATTATTTTATTAAAATACCGAATTTACGTGAAAATGATCGCTTTGATTGCTATTAGTAATCTTTTTTTTCAAGATGAAAATATTTAAAGTGATTTGGCAATCGTAAGTTATAAATTTTAACGCACTCCTTCAACAGCATAGTTTCAACGAGGAAAAAACTGACAATTATTTAAATAAAAATAAATTTTTAAAAATACCACGTTTTTAAAACGGTCTAAAAAGTATAAAATAATAATAAATAAAAAAACGGACTAAAAAGTATAAAATAATTTGAAAAGAAAAACAAAAATTTGAAATTGTGAATTTTGAATAGCTGTGAAAATACTTGTAAGATTTAAAACGAAAAACGTGGGGCGCAAGATAATAGTAAGGAGTGTAGGGAGTAGCAGCCGTTGAGAAAACTCGCTTTTCTCTTCTGTTTATATCATTTGCGGAGCAATAAAATTTTCAGTGATTTAGGTAAATTATTCGTGCATCAATTTTTTTTGATGAAATTATAACAGAAAGGTGTAACGGTTCTTTCACTTGGTCAACAAAGCGATGATGTACTACCGATCGTCTATCGTATACTGAGCTCCGTCGGGGCGAACTGGGTTCGTGGAGTGGGGACGAGTCAGAGTGCGTACGCATGGTAAAGTAGAGAGCGTTGTCGCGCGGAGTAGGGATCGCTGAACGCGATGAACGCGATGAACGCGGTGTAACGGTAATAACTGTAAAAATATTTAATTGTTATTTACTCTTAAACGGATAGACTTTGAAAAAAAAATTTTTTTTAATACTGCATTGTCATCCAGTTCCGAGCTACGTTACCAATTTCAAGTCTTTAGTTCATCGGGAAGTTAGTTTAAAATCAATTGCAAGATTTGTACCGAACAAACAAACAAACAAAAAAGCGAGCTTATAAAAACGTGGTAAAAAGGGTAGCCGACCTCGAAATTCCCCAAAAAATAAACACGAAGAAACGAAGACGAGTGTGAAACAGGTGACTGAGCCAATGTCGTGGCAATAAAACGCCGTAGTCTGCTGATTTGTTTTGCGGCGCAAGTTTTGTGTTAGGCCTACTCTGTAATCATTCGCACGAGAGAACGTAAGGCGCCTAATGCCGGACTCGAAACTCCTGCAGAGATCACGCAACCATTATCCTTCGTATAACTAAAGCTCCGTAGTCCAGATGGTCAGAAAAAGAGGCATCTCCTTTTGTTTCTGTAGAATACGAGTCTACCGCAAATATGTATTTTGCTGAAAGCAAAAGGGTCAATTTAAGTTTTGGGCAGTACACAGTAAGTTCAACGCTTTTTTTTATCGTTTTACGTACTGAATTCTATTTCGTATGAGACATTAATATCCGGTTTCTTAAATTATGTAATATCTCAGACATATTTATGTTGTACCTACTATTGCCATGAAAAATAAGATATAATAGACCATACGAAATATACACAGATTAGAAATTCAGTGTGTAGGATTTCTTTCTATATACTAATAGAAATTAATGTTTCGGAAGCCCACGCAAACTCGACATAAGGCTGCACATGTTGCTGATGTTGTTACATTGAATATTTTTTATTTCTCGAAAACATGTGCGTCATTTTATGTGAAATCGTTCGCTTCTTATTACCGACGTTATGGATTCTATATGTATTTACTCGAAGAGTTCTGATTCTAATTATACTATAACTTGCATAACCAAAAGGAAGTTCTTTGACGAGAATAATAGTTACTTTTCATTTTCCTTTTCTCTGAATTATATCATTCGGATATAGGTTTATCTCCTTCACTTTCGTCTTCTGATTTTTTCTTCGGTCTTTAATCTGCGTTGAAGCAACGATACATGCAGAGTAAAGATAGTCATTGTTTCAAGGAAGATGAAGGCGAAGTATGCCAGCTATCCTGTGTATTAAAGAACTTCCAATTGGTTATAGAAGTAAGTTGTAGTATAATTAGAAACATAATTCTTCGAATAAACACGTACTAATCGGTTTCCTTAAACCATTATTTTTTGCGTTTGTTAATTAATATTTTGGACATACAGAACGATACGAAACGTCGAAACGCGGTGTGTCTTATTTTGAAGGGGAAGAGCGATACAGCGCAATCGTGGTTAGTGGGGGAAGAGGAATGGAGCGAGAGTGGGAGCGAGACGGAACAAGACCGCAACACGACGAACGCCAGGCAGTAGCGAGGTGCGGGCAGTCTGCGCACGGACATCGATCGAAGCTCACGTTTCATTCCACTCCCCGAAATTCCCGGTGTTTTTCTTTCGATTCGTCGACACCTCGCAGTCGAAAATCGAATCGACGCGATTTATCATATCAAAAACGAAAATCGCGGCCGTGTCCCGTGTTTTCACTCGCATTTACAAGTGGTGACATTTTGGTGCTCGTGAGAAGGATTAAAAATCGTGACTCGTGTTGGACTTTACCTAATCGTGGTTCGTTTACCCCCTGATACGCGAGTACTATGGCGCGGTGTTGTTGACTTCGTTAAGTTCACCGACGGTGAGTACTCCGTTTCGACGGTAATTTGATTGTTACGTCTGTGTCGGCATCGGAGAGCCCTTTTATCACTCGCTTATTACTTTATTGCGGGGCGATGCAAGTGATTTACAGTTCGGTCGCTTCGCGCAGGACTCACCGGTATTTTGATCCCGCGTCCCTTACGCGATTAAAAGGACTCTGAAAATCGTAAGGCAAGTCGTACTAGAAGTTTTCATTTTTCTTTTAAATCGCAGCTTCTGTTCGATGTGTTTGAAAGTGGAATTGTTTGGTTCCGAATTAACCCTCGCGTCGATTGTCGCTTTAGATTGATTTCAATTTACAACTTAAAAATGTACTCCAATTTATTATGTATTATCGTATTAAAATTGTAGTCAGTGACATGCGTTTACTTAAGAGTATAAATTTCACGATGTCCTTGAAAAAGGACTCGAATTTTATTCTCATTTATACGGGAGAGCGTTGAAAGTCTATGATACGGGTACGTGCATTCTGGAATCGGTATAAGCACGCTGTTTAGCATGGGAGCATCCCTTCGGTTCCGAAGGTCCGCAATGCGTCGCAACTAGGACCGCTCGTGTCGACGCGAGAAAAGCTCTCGCGCGAAGGGCTAACCTTCGACGTAACCTCCAAAGCGATTACGAAGTCTGCCCACGAGGCATGCTTTCAACGTTGAGACAGTGTTTACGAGCCGCGATACGCGATGGACAATAAGCGCGTGACAATAAAACGACTTCGGAACTGCTATTGTCGCGCACGGCCCTCTCGACGCGTGTACGTGTAGCTGCCTTACGCGTATTCGCCGTGTACGCGATTGCGGAGGCAAAGAGGACGGGGTTGAATATGAAAGGTACGTGCAGGGACACCGAGGTAAATACGGAAATGACAGTGAAGTGGTTTAAAGAAAAACAGTTCAAATTCTAGGCATATATCGAGACATTCTGTCGCCGGTTTGTACAAAAATAATGAACGGTGTAAAGAATGGAATTACTCGATGTAGCCTCCGCTAGCTGCCCACGACCTTGTTGAGCTTGGACGCGAACCTGCCGCAGGTTGTCTTCACCTCCTCGCATATTTTCGTCATCGCCACCACGATGGTGGCCTTTAGGGTATCTTTGCTGCTGTGAGTTTTGCATTCACCTTTACCTCGGCTATATAGCCCACGCGTAAAATAGTCGAGGGTATTACATTACAATAAATATCAAAGAGTATTACATTCGTAGGACCATGTTTTCTTAAAAGTGCAATGGTGCGCGTGCAATAATGTGTATTGAACAATTGCATTTTTTTAAAATGCAATTATTTAAAAATGTATCGAGGTATTGTACAATTACAAAAGCATTATTAGTTACCGAGATATTTTAAGAAAATATCTTTACCGAAGGAGATGCTCAAACTATTTACGGCAATTTCCTAATTTTAAATATAGAAGATTACAATGTATTTTCTTCTCCTTTATTTTACAAAAGTACATATCGTAAACTAGGCAAGGCATGCAATTAATGCATTGCGGTTACATTGACAGCTGTATACTTTAATCTGTATACTTTTAATATTAACCGTACCGAGCAAAAATGAGACAGACACGCGTTCATCATTTTATTATCAAACTGTATAATTTGAAATTTCTGAAATTTGTATGCAAACGATCTTACGAATTTAAATGTAAATTGCATACTGATTGAAATTAAATGAAGTTTTAATTTGAAAAGGAATTTATTCGACGTTTTCGCGCGAGTTCCGTGCGGTGATCTGTGTGTGAGAAATATAACGAGTACGATGATCCCTCGTTGAACGAAATTCTAAAATATCTTGTCTCGCTCTATTCTAATTAAATTATCGTTTCACTATTTCTGGAAGGGAGGTGAGTGCTCTGACGATTTTCGATGCTGCGCTCTAAACTTGCGCGAGAACTTATTGATTTTCTTTTGCTTTGTTAATTCTCTGATACTTTGTGAATTGTACACTTTGTTACTCTTGCAAAATGCTACTTAAAATAAGTTTTGTCGATCCTTCGGATATTTTAGCAAAATATTAGCGATGTTCTAAATGAAAACAATCATTTCTTCGAAATCAAATTTGACACGATTGGCCCACTGAAAATAATGAAATTGATTTTATTCTCCCGAGAGAAAATATTTGACTCGAGCAGGTTAAATGTATTTTTTAATGGAAATACCGTACACATTCTCCGAGTACCTGAATCGAACTAATTGGATCATTCATTTATTCCACGGCCGCAAATAGAATATAAACAACCGTGAAAGCGGTCGATTCACTTTTCCTTATCTTGACAGTTGCTCCACTTTAAACTCCCAAAGCTGTTTGAAAACGACAGTCTTCGCGTATTTCCATATTCGTCGCCCTTTCTCCCGTTCAATTAAGTTACAAAAGCAGTCGTTCTTTAAGAAGAAATTGCCCCATTGCATCTTCGAGGAATTCTCTTTTCGAATTAACAACTTTATTTTTCAATCGAGTCTTCGCAATCGAAAATCAGGACGTCCGTGATAAAAAAAAAAGGCAGCGGATACTGCGGTCAGCAGTCAGAGCTGTCAGCCACAACGAACAAATGGATTAATAAATTTATAAATATGTCTTCTGTAATGACGATGATGAACAGCAAGACTGAAACTTATCGATATACGTTCTCTGTTACGTAGCAACAGTCTTGGTCCCAGAAATAGAATTGAAATGATTTTATCTATGATTTTAATGAAAGCGGCTTCATTGGAATAGCAACGAAATATATGATTAAAGTTTATCGTTTTAGCAGACCAAAAAACTGTCCGGAATGAGATCCTGTTTTAAAAGACTTGCAACTCTCAAGAGGTATATAATTGATCGAGGCTACTCAAGGACGTTTGGTCGATTAATGAAACAATTACGGAAGAGGCTACTTACAACACCGACAAGTTATGTTTCGACAAATTATTATATAAATCACATTATTTTCTTTACGTTTACTTATTTTGTCCCACAAGAAAGTATTGGTCCAAAACTTATTTTGGTATCGTTTATACGCTTTCCCGTACACATTGAAAAGTAATGACTAATGGGGTGTGTAAAAATCGTTTTATTTATTTCATTTCTTGGGACATTAATGGTTTAATGTAACAACATCGTCGGTGACGAAAGCATTGAACGCGATCCTTCGCTGGTCGAAAACTGAAATTACTAGTCGCAAAGGTAATGAAATTTCTCTAGACGATGAGTAGGTTGTAAAGCTACGTTTTGGTCGGAGAAGTGGCGGGTTCGGATGCTGTATACAAAACCGGAAGCAGAGCGGTAAAACGCGAACCGCGACGAAGCAAACGCGTGCCGAGGAACCATGATTGTGTACAGACGCGCGACTACAGAACGAATTCCGCGCGTTGCTCGAGTTCGTTCGACAAAGTGTTCCTTGTATTCGTTGTTCCCGCGATTCCTGGTATCGAAATTGCCGTGACGTGGTCACGGAGGGCGCGGTGCTTTACCATCGTCGCCGTCTGTGAATATATTCAGCAGCGCAATAACTCGCACATTGTTGCGGCTGCGCGCATACTTTTTCATTCGGTTTAAAAATATTTTCGCCGTTGATCCTGGGTGAATTGCCGCGTTCCCCCCGTATCTTCACCGCCACCGCTCAACTGTCTCGTCGTCGCCTTTTATCGCTGTTTCCTCTCCCCCGTGAAACTCTGAAATCGTACGAAACACGGGGAAACGTTTATGAAACGGTGATTAAGGCGTCGCGATATTATTCCGGCGATTTACATGTTTGCGAAACGACGTTCGCGTCCTCTGCGATTCAACTTTTCGCCAGTGAACGCCGGGGGTCACTTACACGTCACACAGAAATAAAGTGATTCTTCGTCTACGAGTTACAAGAATATATCTCAGTTTTTTAAGATTTTCGACATATAATTGCAATTTTTACCACTTTCGATCGTTCGTAACTTATAAACCAATGAACCAATATCGATGAAATGTTCAGCATGTATATAATTTATTTGGTTAGGTTCGGCAAATATTTTTTTGATTGCATAGGTAGATTGCATTTCTGCACCATACGAGGGCATCTCAGGAGCCATTAAATCTAAAAGTAACAAAAAAGAAAGTTAGCTAAATACTGAAATTCGAAATTATTTGCACTAAAATGAAAGTCCGCTTCCCCTTAAGAATTATGTTGCTTCACAGCTATATTATCTTATTATGAAATTATAGAAATATTGTGTTCAATCAAAAACCGCAACAAAAGATAGATATTTGAATAACGCGAGTAATTTGATAAAATTATGAAACTATGAAAGTTAAAAAATGAAATTTGGACAGCATGCTAACTTGATTCGGTAATAATTCTTTCAATTCCAATATATGATAATTATATTACCATTAATTATACCTGTATCTTCTGAATAGTCAACCCCGCTCGTGTATCGAAGAAGAACTTCTACGTAATAAGCGTCTCGGTACATTTATTCTCGTTTTATGTCGCTACCTGACCACGATTTACGTTGAAGTTTAAAAGAAGATTCTCAACTTTAATATAGTACTTCGACTTCGCCAATACCTTCACGACCAAAAACCTACCTGAAAAACCTCCTATATCGTCTCAGCAAGATTAATTATGCGCATTAACATGAGCGTGAAATCTCGAATCTTCGTTTATCGGCAATGTATAAAAATTAATTTTGTGCACTAATTTATACAGAAGTATGAAACCTTCGGTTATTCAGCTTTAATACAACACGTATTTTAATTCAACCATAATAATTATGCTTTATTTGTATCGTCATATTTTTAAAAAATACACTGTGCATTACGTGAAAAGAGATAAAAAGAAATATTATATAATGAAAAAAAAAGTGAAAATATTATTTGTTTCGAACAAAATATAATAATTAAACTTATGTTTGACCGATGCATATGTGTGTATACATATGTATAGCACCATTTTAGTTTGAACGCACCAGTAGTATTAAATTTGAAGAAAATGGTTAAATTGTAATATAAGTTTGTCAAAATTGTGAATTTGAAAATTGTTTAGAACTTTGTATCTTATGTATTAATTAAAAGATACTTTTGGCACATTTCTAACTAATTTTTTCAAAACTGTATATATATAGATGTATGTGTTTTTCTATGCACGAAGGTTTACGTGTTTCTTCCATCGTGTCTCACTAAACCGTTACGATAATTATGCGATATGTAAGTCTTGGCGGCGAGCATCGCGAACCATTCATCTATGAAATCATGAATTACGGAATCATTAAAAGAACGACGGATAGGAAAGGAGTCTGGTCAGCGATGGCGGTAATTACCCGTTTGGCAACGTAAGCTAATGAATTTCGTCTACGCCGTTACATCCCGTGTTAGTCGCAATTACAGCGCAATTAAACTACGACCCTCTCGTTAACAATGCAACCATTGTGTTTATAATTACGCCATGGAATGCGTTTCGTGATCGGTTTTACGTAACACAAATACTTCGACGATCGAATACTAATCGCGACGTTCCATCGAGCACGCGGCTGAATTGGCCGCTTGGCTAATTTGCTGGGACACACCTGTAACTGGATACTCGAGAACGTGGATAGGCGATTCACTGCAAAGAACGGTATCGAGAATTCTCTATATACGAGCTTACCGTTTCTTTTGCCACTTTTTCAGAGAATTTAATCAAAATTCGCTTTGAGCGGTGGAACGATGTTTGAATGATAATTTGAAATCGAACGTTCAAACTAATTTACTTGGATGTAATACCAACGATAGGATGCAATTAATGCTTATAACAAAATGGTACATCGTCGTCTTGTATATTGCATTTTCAATTCTTTTTAACCAATTCTGTAGCATCGATAACAATCGTTTGTTTATATTTTCTGTCAATCTGAAAATACAAGTATTTACTTGTGCATTCTTTACTAAGCTCGAATTTTTTCTACGTTTTTACAAACGATTCAATTTGGAGCATTTTAAACAAAAAAAGTGTCTTTAGATTTTCACCTGATGTATCATTTTCACCGTTGTACTATTATTTTTCAGAAAAATAGCGCAGTTCAAACTTTGCCAATTTCTCGAGAATCGGAAATTTAACGTTCAAACATTTCTTAGATCCATTGTGCACAGTTTCGATAATTTATGATGACCACTATTCAAGATATTGAGATACAGATGTTGAATTTGTCTGCAAGGATCATCTTCTTGAAGTATAGTTCCGCGTCGGCGTGCGACGTGCCGAGCGAATTAAGATGCGAAAACTATTGTACGTATAATGTGTCTTTTGAAGCGACGCGTGCGATGGCCAACAGAGTAATAGACGAGGATCGATAATTTTCGGGTTAAACATCGGAATCGAGGACACGACGAGAGTGTCTCGTTAGCAGAGGAGAAATTTCGAAGTAGTGATTGTCGAGCAGAGGGCAGACAACGAGCGAAGCGAGAAAAAGAGATTAAAAGAGAAACAGAAACGTGGTCGTGTTCTTATCGTAAATCACCGACGAAAATACAATAATGCGAGAGAAGAGACACTCTCTCGCGCCATAAACCAAATCGCATCACTTGACCCGGCTTGACCTCTCCGGGGGCTTTTGTGCGACACATTTTCTTCGTTTTACACGTTTTTTTCACTCGGCGTTCTCGAGGAGGAGGCACCGGTTCGGTTCTTTAAACGGGCCTCTTCTTCGGGAATTCCTCAAGGTTCCTGATCCACGAGACAACGGGTTAGACGCGAGGAGATCCTGTCACCTCGCCATAGGGTGGCCTTGCCGTGGCCGCACAAAATAATCATATAACGTGCCTGACCGCATAGCTGCATACCATAATATGCTCCGTCCCAAGATTGGCGTCGCGCTTTCCTTCTCGAACCATTGTCCCGATCGACGCGCTCGACAATCGACAATCCGACGGCCCTTTTTGTCCACGTTTACGACGCTTCAGAATGGATACCGTTCAACGGCCTGTGACGCCTTGTTTTAGTTTTTATCAACGACATTATATGTATTAATATCGTTTTGCCACTCGATAAGACCGAATCCACGCGTTTGTTTTACCTTAAAGAAGAAGGTGTGCGAGTTGTCTTATTATTATAGTAGCACTTCGATTATCCGAATCTCCCAGGTCTGAAACCTTTAGTACCCAACATTTTTTATATGTAATTAGCTCAACCTAAGACGACCCATCCGCAACACCGTTTATTGTACAAATTTAGAAAAATTCAGTCTAGTATTAGAACCGAGTAACCGTTTTAGTATTCGGACAGTCGTATTTCACTGTTTAGTTCGGATAATCGAAGCTCTATATACATATTATACATATATGTATAAATAGGCGTACGTAGGTGCGAAAAGCGGAAGTGTTATTTAATTAATGTCGCTCTTTTAATATCTGACCCTATTTCTTGGACCTTTTTGAAAAGTGAGAACAATTAAATTATTACGTGACCAGAAAAAATTTTGAAAAAATTGCGCAATCGATTGGAATTCCAGAGAAAACGATAAAAATTGTGTTTTATAACTTGTTTACGTGGGTCTACATTGAAAATTTAAAAATACTATATTGGTAATCTTTTACTAGGAAGGCGAAAGTTACTTTTTTTCAGAAACAATTTATATAGCAAACTCTACTTAAAATTGACAGGTGAATATTTTTCATTATTACCGTGTAATCGTCTAAAGAAAAAAAGTGCTGTCATAGTTACGATTTCTGCATAGCTGCATATCATCGTATAAAGCATCTTCTCGCATTTCCATCCTGTGACATGGTATCTTTCCGTTTGTGGAATGGTCGTGGTCAGCAAACTGTAAAGAAAAAAAATATTATAAATGACGTAGATGAATATTTTTCGTGGAACATGTTTCTTTGGTCGTACGTCTTCTTTTTTAACCTTTTTATCTCAACGACGCGATACGAAAAAATTATTTATCAAATTTTATTTACATATTTATTGCCAGCATCGTGACCAATTTTTTTGGTCACATGCCCGATCTCGGGTTATCAGTGACCGCGGTGTATTTGTTTTAAATTAGATGACAAAGTCCAATATCCTTCGGAAATGCTAGTATTTGAACGCACGAATTTTCCTCTTGTAGCGTATTTCTTAGGTTTGTTATTCCATATTGTGTTCCTTTCGTTTGGTATTTGGGACATTGGATTAGAATATGTTCGATGGATCCTTAGATGTTGCATGTATCACAGATGGTTGGACTTGATTTGGTGATAAGATGAGAATGGGTTAAGTTGGCGTGACCTAATCCTAGCCTAGCAAGTAACAATTACTCGATCTCTTCTATTCGTATATACTGCTGGGCCGACATCGCGTATATTATCGCGAATTTTGTGTAAGGTAGTGGATCTAGAACTTTTCCAGTTTCGATTCCATTGTGTTATTAAGACTTGTACGAGATGTTTTTGGAGATATACGTGGAATACAGATATGGTATGCGATTCGGATGTACCGGTGCTCGCTTCTTTTGCTGCAACGACTGGAAAACTTCTACTTCGCTCGTAGCCGGTAATATTTATGACGCTACAAGGGGGTAAATGAGTGTCCAAGCTTCATCAGGATCATCGGGTGTGCATCGACGAGATAGTTCGCGCTATAGAAAGCACGCGAAACGGTATTTGTTCGCGGTGAGTTTCCCTAATAATAATTCGCGGCGGGTATCGCGCCGTGAGAATTAGCAGGATAAATAGATACGTTTCGCTAATTCCACGCGAAGGATCGCAGTCTGGTAGCTCGCATCAAAACACAAATCAATGTCCGTCTCCCCTCCGCGGGGCACGACGTACTAATGGCCTTTCGCGTATAACGGAGACCCCTTGCGATCTATACGTCCGCGTGTACCGCGGCTCCCGCGACAAGTTATCTTTACGCGCGTGACTCGAGATGTAAATTGGCTTCATAGAGGCGACACTGGCTACACTAATAAATATCTCTATTCCGTTTATCCGTGGCGCGTATCGTTTCATCCCTCTTTTCAGTCGCTTCCTCGTCGCGTCGCGTCGTCCACTGCACTGCTGTCCCCAGCCTCCAATCCCGCGACATTGTATAATCGGCATTGCGCGTTATACATCGTCCGCCTAAGATACGATTATGAATCGGTAACATCGATGCGTACGGTTTCGAATACCGCGCGTTCGCGCGAAGAATATTTAACGCCTTGCGCAGAGACTCGGCGTATCTACTACGGAATGCATAGTCCTTTCTGTTCATCGTAGTTTCCGTTTTTGTCGCGCGATTCGGCCAATAGCGGTAGACGTGTAGCGCGCAGAAGGGAGATCGCGCGGTACCTACAAGTTTCTCACTGCCATCTCCTGATGGACGGACGGTACATATACATATAAAAAGAAAGTCCTGACTCACCGACTCGTCAACGCCCAGGCTATAAACCCTTGGACCTGGAAAGCTGAAATTTTGCATAGAGGTTAAAACTCTATTGGGGTGAATGGGGGGTCAAAAGGTTTTATGGAGAAACAATATCAATTTCCGAGGGCATTGAACGGTTTCCTGTGCGAGCGAAGCCGCGAGCAAAAGCTAGTACTGTATATACGGGAAAGACATATTCATTTTCGTAACACAGATTTGTATTGTTTTGTATAACATAGCGTGTTATAGTAGTGTTATGGAGTGTGAATAGATCACAGAGTGATTTTATTGAAATTTCTTAAGATCATAGTTTTACTTTATTTTGTATTTCCAAATATAATATATTGTCTGTGCGTGATATCGATAAGATGGTAATTTCCAATACATCCTAAAATATATCCTAAGATTTGAAAATATCATTAGATATTACAAAGCACGAAGTTAAGATCGTAAACGATGAAAGGAAGTACAACGCGTTGAAATAATTTCTTATCGATCTTTGGTATTCAAGAAAGATTTACTACGCGTTTCCTATGGTGCGTAGTTAGAAAGTCGACACGTGTTTCCGCTGATGCATCCGCCGACGTATCCGCTTTGAATTACCCGACTAGCATCTTCGGTGACTCTAGACTCTAGAATACAAGAGATACGCTTGTGCATCGTACAACTTCGATCTGAACCAATGAATTGTTAAATATCGAACAGTTGAGAGAAAAACGAACTTTTCACGCTCTGATTTACACTCGCCGATTAAGATTTCCTGTGCAATTATCTCGACTCACAGCCCAAGTTGTCGTACAAAATTTCTTTCCTTTTCCCGTAATGATTTTTTTTTTCTCTTTTGCTCTCTGTCAGAGGTATCGATTGTCGATCTTATTTGAATCTACATCTTAATAACTTTTCGTGCGAGAGAAGAAGCTCTCCGACGAAACAAAGTAGACATCCGCGTCTCGTATTAATATTTGTTAATATTTGAATGTTTAAATTCATGATGTTTGAAAAATTTTCCTAACAATAAGTGGGGTATACTCCACTGCTATAAAAAGTTAAAAATATCTCTTTTTAAACACATACGATATAACTAAAAATCAGTACGATAAAGTCATGACATAGGATTGAAAAAATTATTATTTTTAATATTTTGTACATATATCGCCTCCATCTCGACAGGACTGCCTATTATACACTTCGGCGTAATAAATCATATATTTCGATGTCTGTAATACTTTTAAATTTCTTTCTCGATAATATTCTTTGGTTCATACTTATACATCTTTTGCTAACAAATATGTTCTAAATATTCATATAGAGATCAAAAAATCTTGTTAGAAATTCTAAAATAGTTTTTCTAAAACACTTTTTAGTATACTTAATTATGACGGGGGAAATATCAACGTAAAGGGAGAAAAATGTAGTGCGTTAAAAGTTATGTAATGATATGTAATACAACTTAATGCTGAGGTTACAGTGGATACGTTTTCCGAATGAATATGTTCGAACTGTTTATCGAGTTTATGGAACGCTATAAATGATGGTTGAATGGATTTAACGTGTTTCGACGAATTTGTGTAAAAACTTCTGAAAAAAGAAATTCTATATGTATATATAGATTACTCTCTCTCTCTCTCTCTCTCTCTCTCTCTCTCTCTCTCTCTCTCTCTCTCTCTATATATATATATATATATATATATATATATATATATATATTATTCTATATGTATATATAGAGAATATTTTTATAGAGAATTTTGAGCTATATCGATGAGGGCATTAAAAAATATTTGATTCTAATTAAGAAAATAGTGTTGACTTTCCCATGACCTTTGTGCGTCCATCTACAAAATGACTAATAATATCCTAACATTCCCCCCTCGAAACCATTAAAAAATCACTTAAAATATTTTCGCAATCGGGTGAGACATCCTGTACAAACGTTTAAAAATCTTTAAAATTTTTGTGGCGCTATCATTGTGCTTCGCGGTGTCTGAATATTTACAGTAGGAGACACTTGGTTCGATTCATCGAGTAACTTTTGCCAGGGGTAGTCATCGGTTGAGTTCTAAATCACGTTTACCGCGTCCTCGTCATCACCTCGTCAAACTCGTAACCATCGGACGCGTCAACACATGGTTTCTCAAGTGCTAATTACTCGACGCGATTACTCGGGCCATGTGCGCGTGCGGGCACTCGATTTTACGTTCGTTGAACGAGGCGAACGAATCGCTCGTGGCAGCTCGCGACGCGGCGAGACGCGACGCGACGCGATGGTTCGAAGACCAGAAGCAAAGGTACGAGGAAGATGTACGCCATTTGTTCAGCATCGATTGAAACGACGGATCGATCTACGCTCGGCGAACAGTTTGCCGTTCGTTGCCCCACGACCGACATTTCCCTGCGAGGGCAGTTCTCGTTTCCTCCCTGTCTTCTCGCGATTTCCCAGTAGCGTCGTGAAAACGCGCTGCAAAGCCCATCCCTAGAAATATTTCTTGTCTGCCTTTAACGGCCCTCGCTCGGCTTGTCGGAAGAAAATTCTATGACGACGCATAACCGAGTGGTGGTAACTGCCTATTTCAACGAGGTGACATTTCATGGCTGCTGTGCCGGATGACTAAAACTAACCGGTAGGATATCCTCGATGGCTTTACAATCTGTTATTAGTAACAAGCTGCATCGTTTCTACGATCTCGACCACCGAATAACGTGCTATCTAAGATGGTATCTCGTAGTTTGCTCGAGACACATATACGCGTATAGCTTTACAGGTTTCTTTGTCTCGTCCGGTTTCTTCCCTTCGTTGTTTATTAATTCAGAAAGTTTCAAGATGTTCGGACGTGCGTATCTGTAGATCTAAACAGGTGTTTCGCACGTTTTTGTTCGAGATGAGTCATAAATTACGAGGTTTTGATACAACGCACGTTCTTTCAACGGCATGCGGTGTGATTTTGCTTACAATTTGTAGGCCGAACCATTCGATTAACTCTTGCGTTGTTAGGTGGGCGCGTGAAGCGCTACAAGCCGTTTCCCCCAAAACAGCAAGAGATACGAAGTTTATATTCTTTAATGAAATCAATGGCTAGGTGGACATACAGTAAATTGCTCCGTTTTTCCTTTTTGAAATGGAGTGGTGTATTATTCTTTTTATTCGGATAGTTTTTGTCGACTTTAACAATATTTACTTATTCGAAGCACCATTTTTTATTTCACGTAGCGAATGGTGATTTTTGACCGACATATCCAACACATTTGTTTGCAATGATTTTGCTGCCCAAATATTTATAATACAACATTTTCAAGGTTCTGGTAGATTGGAATCATTGTATATGTAAAAGAATATAAAATTATGCATATTCAACAATAATTTCTACTTGTGGAATTGAACATGAAAAATAATATTCAGTAGGAAAATTCAAATGAATTTATAATACGTTCTTCATTTTCAGTTTTCGATACCTGAATTTAGCTATGGGGAAATGTAAAACAGTTCAAGTTATGTTCATTGGGAACTTTTACAGATCTATTATGAGGAAAAATAGTACAAAATAGGAACTAATATATTATCACTTTCCTTGCTTCGGCGTAAAGCGACAGTTGTCATTTCACGGTCCATTAAAAATGCAACACGACCCATAAGTAGAGAAATGCTGCTCTAGCTTCATTCTCATTTTACTAAATGATCTACTTAATAGGTCTAATGAAGTAACTAATGCGTATGCAGTACACATCCTTAGTTTTATGTTTCTGTTCGTTGTAAAGACGTGTAATGAAATTCAATCTGAGAATCAAGGTGGTCACAAAACGTGACCACTACGTTCCAATAACATTGTTATTAATATATATATATATATATATATATATATATATATATATATATTTCAAAAATTCATCTTCTTATTAGCAAATGAATATTCAAGATGCGTATACAGTTTGTAAACACAATCGTACACGCTTACATATAATTTAGAAAATATATAGCATTCCGTTTAAAAAATTGAAGGTCACCTTGGGTTCGTAAAAAATTGTATGAATAGGATAAACTTCTATGCACCATTACGTTACTTATAAAAGACAGTACAATTTTTTCTGGTTCCATTTTTCCCTAGCATTTACCATTTACGAAAAAAAAGTTAATCCGTGAACACCATCTATATGTTAACATAAATGTAAATAAGCTGTTGCATATTGTTAATTACATTCACCTTGTAATTATAATCGCCCGATTCTAATCAATCGATTAACGAGTTGGTAGTATTATCTTTATTTTTATGAAGAAAGCAGTGTGTATACAGTTTTGCTTCACTTTACGTACTTTACGTAACATCTTCAACGCGAACGAACTTATTATATAATCCAATATAAGAGCATAATTGATAAAAGTGGAGAATATTTCAATGTTTAGTATAAGAAAGTACAGATGGAATATTGGCAAAAGGAAGCACATATTTCTTTCCTAGAACTAATAAATGCAGCGGTCATTGATGGCCCCGGTCAGGCCGACGACACTGCCTTCCGTCGAGCGTTTCAGCGGCCGTATCGGTCGACTAACTTTCATTTCGCAGCGATTCTAACGGAGTTTCTCGTGTCACTCGGACTAGTTGCAGACCGCACGATAGCCGCTGCCATCGCAGAGAGAGAGAGAGAGAGAGAGAGAGAAAAAAGATGAGAGAGAGAGAGAGAGAGAAAAAAGATGAGAGAGAGAGAGAGAGAGAGAGAGAGAGAGAGAGAGAGAGAGAGAGAGAGAGAGAGAGAGAGAGAGAGAGAAAGAGGGAGGAGAGAGGGAGAGAGAACGTGCGCTGATTTTTTTGCCAGAGTGCACTTGGTACGGACGCTCGCGCGTCTACTAGTGGAGGTAAACTAGTTGTTCCCAACGACACTACGGCATTCCACCAGCCGTGGCATTAAAGTCCCCCGATATTCACGTTGTCGTCCCGGCCATAATTTTCGCCTCGCTGACAAGAGCATCGATGCGCGATATCGTTTCGATGTGTTCCGATCGACGCTTAACCACGCTTATAGTATAGCCCGTTTCAAAGACCGGAAGCACGTTTCACCGTATCGGTAACTTTTTTGACCGGAGTTCTCTTCTTCGTCCCTTATGCTAAACGTGATTTGACTATTCTTCATAAATTGATATGCTGGTATAAAGGCTTCGTTGGGTCCGTTACGAATTAGTGTGAGTTTATACTGGTTGCAATTTTCGATCACATGCTACGCATTCGTTTCATTAGTTTCAACTCGTTTTCCGGCGTCCGAATCGTTTTTGTTATAACGCACTCGGCCAGGCGCACAATGGCCCATGCACACGACTTAACTGTTCAGTTGCTCAGTCCATAAGTCATTGATACGTCGAATTTCTATTACCGCTGAAATATGAAATGTCGCCGAAAGTAAGTTCCGCGTTGAATAGCAAATTATAGAGTTCACGGTCGTTGCAAGGTCGTGCTATTAAACATGGATGAATGCGCAATAATGTTTGCTATAACATGCAACAACAAAAAACGTGTGCTTATATGTAAAAAAAACACGAATGACCTTGAAAAACGATTAAAAAAATTACAATTTATAAAAAACGATTGTTCCATCTGATTCGTCTTTTGAAACCATTTAGATTACGTTAGAAATATTTTTTGTATTTTCAGAGGTAGAGGAGATATTTAGGTGTCCTGTTTTAGACGAAACACCCTGTACGTTCGTTCCCGCCAAACGGCCTTCGTTTCGGCACGAAACTAAGACACCCGCTACAGCGAATTTTATTCTTTTTAATTGACCGAACTCGCGCTTTTAGGTCGGTGAAGCAGCTTCGCTCCTTCCCCTACAACTCCTCCCTAAGAAACCTAACCCAGACCTATCCAAGTTGATTTAAAATGGCGGAATTCGCTGTAGGAGCCGTAATACTTTTTTGACAACTATTTCAGAAACTATGGTTGAGTTAATAGCCCTAGATAACATACTCGAAGCTCGTCAAAATCGGTGAATAACCCTGTTTATAGATTGTTACCCCACGGAGGGTAGGTTTGTACAGCCTTTAAACGAATTGTGGTTAGGTCTGGGTTGAATTTCTTGGGTCAACTCGGTTTGGTCGTAATTGGTTGTGTCCGAGTTTGAGCGGTGGTTTGTAGGTGTGTCCGAAGATCTTATAGCTTCGAGGAGTGGGAAGGTACGAAGGAAGGGTCGTCGTTTCGGAAGGTTTGGGAGGCGGCAACAGGCACAGATAAAAAATGATAACAATCGTGGCTTTTACTTTTTTCTTCGCAATTTCAAGCAATGGAAGTTTTTAATTTTTTTCATACATTACCTAGTAAACTAATCTTTCTAGCATCTAAAAGAAACTCGTTGTTCGATCCAACTTCAAAAGTTATTAGTTTTTAAAGGGTGTCCACTTGATTTTATCCTTGACTGTATACAATAAACCAAAACATCCCTGTAAATTGCTCATAGGGCATGAAGATGTTAAATAAATTGTATCAGAAGTTATCCGTTGAACTCTCTCGTTCGAACATAAAACAGGTTTAAGCATCGTAAATGTCAGGGACATATTTTGAGACCGATTTACACGTCGGAAGCACGGACATATTTATGCGTACAGAGTAGTGCAGACGTTCTACTTTCGAGTTGTTCGCTTCCGACGTTAAAAGTGAGAGACAAAATAGGCTTAGGCAAATTTCAGTAATTTATGCAACATCTATTTAGTCCTTTCCTGCGTGAAATACACGATAGAAAATACACTCGTTGAATATTTATCATATCCGTCGTATATTTTAGACGCGCGGATACAACTCGTACTTGAAAAAGTTCTTATAAACTCGTTACGCTGCATCAGGACCAGAAGCAGAATCCAAAGAAACGTTAACGTCGTTCCATACGATACGATTGCGGTTTCCTGCGACAGAATATTATCTACTAATAGAAGACTCGTCCTGAACAAAAACTCGTGCTTCGTATACAGTATCGATATCGTCGAATCAAAGAATATGTATATTGACCACACTGATCGAGCGTGTAACGTTAAAAGCAATTATACATATATTTCATATATGAAATGTTTTTATTAACGACATGATAAATGCGATAATAAAACTCTTTATATATGTGTAAAAAAAATACCAACGTAAAACCTATTACGTTTGCGTTTTAATAAGGAGACTCCGAATTTTATGCATTTATTACAAAAGTGAGTGGATGCAATTTAAAATCGTTTAAAGTATTGCAAAGTGTTTTAATGCTTTGTCAAGCTACTTAAATTTTTTAAATAATTTTCACATAACGATGCAGAGTGCATAATTTTATACTTGATAAAAGAACAAAACCACTCGTCATCTTACCAATTTATTCTTGAAACATTCTTCTATAATACTCGTCTAATATACAGGGTGTTCCAGATAAAGTGTTACAAGCTATTTTCTCAGAATCTAATGAAGATATCGACTTGAAATTTTTTTAAGTTAAAGGGTTAAAGGGGGCTAATATTGTAGTATATATTACATTTTTGGGGGGAGAAAGGGGAACCCCCAACATATTTTTAAATTAAGAACGGATATTTTTTCTTAAATGTTAAATAACTCGTCCTGTATTGGGATCTGACATTTTGAGTGGCGCCGTCTGCTACCGAAAAGTAGAAATACTTTAAGCTTGGCTTGGCTTGGCTTATAGCAGCGTACAGTGTTAACAGGTGTTAATTACAGTATAAAGTTGCAGTGTTGAAACAGGTGTTAATTAAAAGTAACGTTATGGAAGCTCCAATTTTTCCACCGCGTAGCAAAAATAATTTTGATTACTATTCGGTGAAAGATTATGATAAGATTCCGTCCCATACAATCCTGATCATGTAACTTGGAAATCGTTTTGGTAATCAAGGAATGGAGAATCGAGGCATTAACGCGCTACGTATTAAGATGCATAGAACCGCTTTAGGCATCGCTCGCAGGTCTCGACGCATACGTACGAAAGAACGGGATGAGTTCGATGGGGAATGATCGGGTAGACTGATAGCGTAACTACTTGATATACCGAGTAGAAATGTCGTTGTACACACGATTAAATAAACTCGCAAATAAATGCAGGAAGGATGGAAACTTGTCGGAGAACGAAAAGTTATTGGTAATGCGACGTTGAAGACGGGATGCGAATAGATAAGAAGGACAATTAGAGAGTGTTAAAGGAACTGGACGACGTGTGTCAATTAACGACTAACCTTTTTCTTCGTGTTGAAATCCAACCAACGCGATGGTGACGGAAATGGAAGCACAGCAATTCTGCATCGCACGACACTCTTAATACAAGATTTTGTTTTAACTCGCGTCTCGTCTAAATGATGTTTCTATTCGAATCTATTAGAATTGATAAATAATTAGAATATAAAGGGTGTCCCATTCAAAATTCCCAGGGCAAATATCTCAAAAAAAAACAGAAATGATATGACAACATATTTTAGATAGAAGAACTTGTACACGAGTAATTATGGAACGAGATCGATGAACAAACTAAGGTAAGAGAAGAACCGTAAGTTCGGAGCATGGAACTCAAAACCTCTAACAGGAACAAAGCCTATATTCCAAATAGTTAAAAATAGAATTGAATATCTTACAGAGATGAATCGGAAGCAAGAATGAAAGAAGAAGAAGAAGAGGAGGAGGAGGAAAAAGAAAAAGAAAAAGAAAAAGAAAAAGGAAAAGGAAAAGAAGGGAAAGAAACTTATAGAAAGGAAGCAAATAAGATAGAATTCCTGTCTACAGAGTTTCACGGTGGCGACGCAGTCCACTGGAGATCCTGAGAGGCACGGAGCGTGTCCAAAACCTATTAAAGATCATCTACCTGGTCCTAAGACAATACGGTGTTTGACGCAGGTGCAACGCTACGAGTGGGTACCCTCCAACCGTGGCTCTGCTCGATCGTGAACAATCTCCGATCGTCTTACATCTCAAGAAATCGGTCGTGGACCTTTGATCTCCGTAGCTGAAGTTGTTTCCGACTCGGTCCAATTACGTATGTCGGCCGTAATTATAGGTTTAATTAGACAGCCGGACGCGTTTGGCGAGAACGTCGAAACTCGTGTTCCGACCTAAGGGGTCTTGATATTTTCGTACGAATAATGATTAATAATCTTTGACCTTGACCTTAGTCTTGCACTTTGATCACGCTGTACCGCCGATGAACAGGGAACAATTGATCGCGTTGGTGCGACAATATTTTCTTGTTAATCATTTCTAAAATGCAATTGCAATTCGATCTTTGAAGCGATGAATTCAGTGTCTTCTTACTTTCTGCAGATTATTATAATATCGCGCGCATCGTCTGAAAACGAAGAAACTTCTTCCGAAAAACATGCATATCAAAATACAGGTCTCGTTCGCAGGCTTCGCGTTCGTATAAGTTTACAGTTTCCGTGCACGTTCGAATAAAATTGAGTATTCGATCATTTTGATTATATTCTCTTAGAACTTTTGTCAAGATTTTTTCCTTCTTGACCGCGTTTATTCCTTCCCGTAAATCGAATTTACGAACTCCGAAGTACATAAATTGAAAGTACTGAGAATTAACAACGACAAGACGAACAATTTCCGTGACTTTTATTGCATTCGCACGACATAACCGGTAATAAAATGAATCTTAAGAATTCATTGGACGTTTATTCGTATCAAAAGCCTAATTGTTAACCCATCGGTGAAAGAGAATAGATGAGAATTTTACGGCAAGATGGAAGGTGTTATCAATTTTATTTTTCCGTAATGCGACTCCGTCGATGTAAATTTGCATTCCGTGTGCTGCGCTTCCGCAAGAGAACCGTGGTTGGCTCGTATAGTGGCACCCGGGGGTATTTCCGGTCCGTGTACACCGTGCGTACGCGCATCGAAGGTTTTTCACGCGGGCGGACAGATCGCGCCAGAGGGGATTCGAGTCATCCTTTCTCGGCCGAGCGGAAAACAGCGGATACGCGTGGAAGGGGGTTCTGCATGGACCGTAGGATGCGCGTCATTGCTCCTGGCATATCCCCGATCATCTTTATTTCTTCTCTTTTCTTTTAAAGTCGTTATAGCTGATTCTTTATCCTGATCGATGCAGCTTATTGAAAATTTCTTTACGAAACTCGTATTTCGTTTTATACATATTGTGTTTGCGCAAAATAATAATGCAATTCATTTTTTCAATACAAATCATTTTTCGAATCAATTCGAATCGATCGAGTTTGAATTTTTCTTTGGATCGGTTGGCCGTTACTTTACGCGCAACCATGTGCACACGCGAGCGGTCGGTCATCGGACCGTTTTATTTTCGCTAGTTATATCACCGGTGTTATCTTACGTCGTCCGCGCACCAAGGAGCGGAGGAGGAAGGTAAAGGTATCGGATGTTACGCAGCATAAGGGCAACGTTAGGCAAGACCGAATTACACGGGAAACGTTGCTCCTTTTGCTTCGGTTGCCCTCGTACTGCTTTTTTTGGCTTGTTCCTCCGAGCACGCTGTTTAGATGATTCCGGGTTGCGTACGAACGCCGTATGTTCATGGATGGGATCGTTTTCGGGAGGATTAAGTTGCCTTTTTGCTCCATGTTGGCTCCAGATCGCGAAAAAATGGTGCGAAGAGTGATTAGTAGATTTATGGAAATTTTCAATGTTAAACATTCGTTTATTAAAATACGCGGTCCAAGGGTGAAGATTTCATAAGAGTAACGAGCACTCGAATGCACCCATTCGTTAAGGTTAAAGTTTAAATGGACTTGATCATAGATTGGGTATAAACAATGCATGCTGGACTATACCTCATCCGATACACTGTAATTTATTTTCTGCTATGTGCACACGAATAATATTAAACCGAGTAATAAACATCTTAATAATGTAAACTGTAAAGTTTCAATTTTCCAGGAAATTTTCAATTTGCTATGGTACGCCAGTTTATTATACAATATATTACATTTGCCGAGTAATCGTAAAGAATCTCAGCTTCGATACAAGCCATTGTCACCTCTTGTTCAGCTAATATAACCGCAACGTTAACCTTTATTTTCGCGTCGGGTGTACATCGCATCGAGCGATACGAAGCGTTTCAAGTTCCTTGAAAAGCCTATGCATTATCCATTCGCAACATCGCATTACGAACAGGTTAATATATTACGTTACCCTATGTATTGTCGCGCAGTGTCGGCAACAACGTGAATTATTATTATATACGAATCCTAAGTACCGGCGCGGTACCGCGTCATTGGTCAACAAGCTGTTAATTCGGAGTTCGACCAACCAAAACGTTTATTAGCGATGATCAAAGCACGCGGTGGTGCTGCGAATCGTTTTAACACGCGACTATTTCGAATTGCGTGGTCCCGTGAAACACAATGCTACGCCGATAAACCAAGTGTATTGCGAGTACGAGCGGTGTACCGGTTGGTATTGGAGTACATACTCGTACTCGTACCGGTACTGGTACTCTGGTATCGTAGACGCGAGGGGCGCGTAACTTTATAATAGATGTCAAGGGAAACGGTTACGCGCGGGGACAGCAGGTATACAGTGCTGCACAAAAGTACGACGCTATGTATTTGTAGAGTAACGTCTTAAAAACAAGACAAGATCCGCCTCTGTGTCGCGTATATCGCGGATCTCGGACCGATCATTTTCGTAGAATCGTATTTTTAAAACTTTGCGAACTCGGACCTTTATTATTTATCTGCTAACGTGCTCGTTATGCTATAATCCAGAGTTAGAACAAAATAAGCTTCCCTCGCGAGCATAATCACCTCGTTGTCAGCCCAATACATCGGGTACTTTTGTCCACCACTGTAGGTCGGCTAAAAGTGTTGTTACCGTTCTTACGATGACCGTGATTCTCTTTCTCTCGGTGTTCCACCGAGGCCGTGAGCCGTGAGCCACGAGCCGTGAGCCGGAAGAGTAGCGCGTAACGTACAGCGCCGTAAGCAGGCGGTGCGCTGCTGTAATTTTCGGAACGATTAAAGCCTTCTTCCCTCTCTCGTTCAGGGTCCTTAACGGCGCACGTATACCACTTCTCTGCGCGAGCAGAGGTTCTAAATAAGGCGCTGAAAAACCACGAACGTACGATAGCATTAACGATCGCGCCGCGAGTGCGGCGATAAATTGTCAGGCTCGATTCGAAAAATTCTGCAACCCTTATCGTCTCCCGATAAGAACCGAGAAGGCTACCGTGGCGAATCGATAAGAGTCGAGGATGCTGCGAGTAGCTGCTGGAGCGGTTATAATTTGGAAACTACTATCGTTGCTGATGAAGGAGCTATTTACGTCTAAACTGCCGCATAGGGTCTCTCTCTCTCTCTCTCTCTCTCTCTCTCTCTCTCTCTCTCTCTCATGCTTTGTAGAAGCAGTCTGTCTGTGCGTTGCTCGAACGGGATACGATCCAAATACAACTATTGAACGCAGCAAAAGTCGCGAATTAGAAGGTTACTTGTAAATTTGAGACTGGAAAGAGTGTGCTAAATTTTCGTGACGACGCGGGTACACGCGTAACGACGATATTGGAGCTGCGCTATAAACTAATTTAGATACGAGAAACCTTATAAAGACTTTTTCAATTACAAATCAACGCGAACGTTTATCATGAGCAAGCTATGCGGTATCCTATCGAGCGCACGTTCCGAAGTCAGGTGCGAGTTCCTTGTTATATGATTTTTATTCGATTGTAATGCACTTTCAGCAAAAACCACATTGTAGTGGTAATTGTACGCAGAGAAACGAAGTAGAAAACATTAAGATGATATGCCTCTTTGTCCTAATTACAGATATTTGCGAAAGTTAAAAGATTATGATAGAAATTCTATACTCTGATAGCCTCTTTTCTCTAATCGCCTGAGAATTTTTAAAAAGATTCGTACCGTTGAATCGCGATCGATTACTCGGTATTGCTTACTGCTGGTACTAATGAACTATAATCCCCTGGTAACGTGCCTATACCCGTGCAAAGAATAATTACCTCTCATTCTACTTAAAAACGAGCCGATCCGCGCAACAACTTGCTTCGTTCGAACACCGTACGGCGAATATGAACATCAAGAATGCCGACAAGTATGAGCGCAAGCTCGGACAAAGTATGAGAATGTCGCGACCTTCTTCGAGTCCAATTGCAAACTACGAATTACCGGCATTTCAACGTTACACGCCGCGTAGAGTAATACGTTACTTCGCGCGGGGATTGGTATAAACTCCAGCCGAGGATCGCAGAGGCACAGGGCAGACGGTCCTCCTCACCTTGAATGCCGGGGAACAGTATTATCATGGTGAACGCGGCTCGGTCGCATCGCATTATTTTGCTTCGAGCACTACATTAAGGCTACGAAATTCCACTAGCAGGCCAGCAGAGTGTGCACCTACTATCCACGGCCACGAGGCGAACGCCTCGGAGCTCTTAGGAAATCCAGACGTCCTCCTATCGTCTGGAGAAGCAGCCGCGAAATGTTTACGATGGAAAGTGGAGGCGTACGCTGTGTCGTTATCGTCGTCTGCCAAGAGAACCTTTCTCTTCCCTCTCTCTTTATCTCCCTTCGAACCGCGGTTGTCTTCGCGTTTTATCCTCGTCGCTCGGTCTTATCCTCCCGCTTCCTTCGTTCCCTCCCTCGGTGTCTCTCGTTCCGCGGATTTCCTCCGGAGTTCAGGCTTTGATCTCTTCTGGTCGTTCTTTTTCTCACCTTGAACTCTCTTCCTCTACCTTTCTTCATCCGACGTACACGCGAACACCGTGCACACTCTATTTGGTCGTTGTTTCCCCGGTCGCATTTGGATTCGCGTGGCGCGCGTTATTCGCCGAGAGAAATGATCGTATAAGGCCGAGGGGGACTGGCCTTAGATGGTTTGAATGACCGGTGGCAGGCTACACGGGCCCGGTTCCAGGCCCGGTCCCTCTCCTTCGGTCTCCTCCTCGCTCAGCCTGGGTAGACAAAAACTAGGATGGGCCTGGATGGCTGTTCTCCGGCCTGGAGTCAGGGGAGGATGGACGGGGAAAAATGTTGCGGCCAAGGAGCAGGAACAGAGGTACGCGCTAGACGCTCTGCTACCTTTGTACGCGCGTGTAAGTGCGTGCGAGAAACGGAAGAGGAGAGCGCACGCTGAATTGATCGCGTGAAACGGAGCAACAGAGAAAGCTGCGCGGAGATGGAAAGATGGAGGAAAACGTCCAAGGAGAGACAGAGGCAACGAATAGTGCCGGGGTAGGTATATTCAGCGTAGCCGGTCGGACAGTGCACTGAACTTGGCAAGAAATCCAAGGTTGCGTGGCTTAATGATCTAGTTTCTTCGGCAGCGATATGATTCACCATTACGCGTCCACTCGTTCGGCTCCTTTCCGCGACGAACAGCCGCGCTGTCGAGTTCGAGTTGTTCCTGGAAGACGTTCGCTGGCGAAGCTTCTCCGGATTTCGGTGGTCCTCCGATCTCACCAGGGAATTAAGATCGCCGAAACCAACTTTTCCGGATTATTCTGTTCGACTGCGCGTAACCTGCAAGTCCCGATTCTACGACCGTTCGATCCCCGCAAGAAAAAGCTGAAATAGAACGCGTCGATATCGTAGCATCTGGAAATTACATTGCGCGGAAACAAATTCATGATATTCACCGCGTATGAAAATAAAATGAAATACATGAAAATGGAGTTGTTATTAGCACAAGGTGGTTATTAAGGATTGCACTTTATTTGGTCGCAATTGCAAATCCCACGAGGTATAGAAGGGAAAGGTATAAATCAGGTCACGCAGCAATCATCTCGAGTTTATCCCTTTTTTTCTATTACCTCGGCCATTAGCTTACCCTACGCTACCCGCGTAGACGAGTAATTCTGAAACTGACCGGAACGCAAACTCTCGATCGTTGATAACGGTATAACATTTGAGACAGCCCCGTCAACGAACGAACAAAATAAACGGTCGATACGAGAAATGATATAAAATTGAAGTCGAGGAAGTATCAAGTTTAGAAAGATGGTAAACCTTTATTGGCATCTTACGCGTTATCTTTTTAGCAGGTCTTTTCTATCGTATTACGCTCAGTTCTTCGCTGCTGCGAAGTCGTTACAGGCCTTGTTCGTTTTGTTTTACGATGATTATGATGCAAGTTATCCTGTTATTTTTATTGCTTTGTTCCGGTCAATTGGGTTTCACGATCGCTTAGCCGCCAGCGGGTAGAAAATGATTGTTCATCAAAGTTTCTCCGATTACTTTCCGTGTTTGTTTTAGCGACAGAAAATAATCGGCTCTCGCCGGCTCGTGACTGCTTCGAGAGAAATTCGTTTCTGTCTGGAATTCCAATCTCGCCTCGACTCGTTGCAAGTAGTACAGTGATTTATGTGCTTGCGAATGAAAAGTCGACTATCGAATGTTTCTCGGTGACTTTGCAACGGATTTAACATTGTTATTAATCGAATTTGTGTTTCGAAGTGTAACATTTCAGCAGAAAACGAACATTTCTTTTATCGAATAATGTAATACAATTATTTAAAACGATCGTTATACTCGAAAAACAGGAAATTAAAGAAATTACAATATAGCAAAATAAAAGACACTAATTTAGAAATAAATAATATTTATATCGTACATTATGTTTTTCAAAGGTACTTTACAAATTCGTACATCCATAATCTATACCCACGTGTTCGCGTCGATCAACTGTTGTACATAGAGATACAAAATGTCAGTGAGTAATTTCTTTTTACAAGCAAATCGATCATGAAATTCTCGATGGTCGTCCACTCGCGGAACAGCAATTGAATTTAATCGACAACCCGATTGTGATTTAAGATTGAAAGTTTCCAGTTCATTGACTTTTCTTCCCGGAACATGAACACGTGCGTATTCGAAGCCTTTCAATCGAATTCTCTGCCAAGAGGATATCGCGTGAAAGTCGTAGCAGTCGAGGCACGAAGGGCTACGACGCGCGTATCGAACGTATTAGAATGCATTTCTTTTGTTTCTTTAGCTTGCGGTTGTTCACAATGTCCAACTGCATTCCGAAGGGCGTGCCACTTCCTGCACGTGTGTCCTCCAGGCAGCCTTGTCCTCCCCTGTGCTATTTTGTGTCCATAAACGTATTCATAGAACGAACCAATGAATCATGCATACACTTTACCCGCTATCACTTCGAACTCTTAATTCTATTGACGCTCGAGCGCGTCGTACCCAATTGAATAGTAATCGAATAGACTGTTTCCCGCTTTGTTTTTCTTTCTTTCTATGTATTACTAGACTGCGGATTTTGTGCATTTATATTACGTATATATCTGGCGTAGTACAAATGAGACCCCCCCCCCCCCAATTATTCAGACTCATTGTTCGATGAAGTGTTGAAACTTTGAATACATCGGCTCCGCGAGCCGTATGATTGATAAAATGATTGAACGATGAACTGACAAGTGATTGGGCTTTCTCATCAGCACACGGTATCTTCGTCTCGATCGGTGGGCGAATAATGAAAAAAAAGCACACGGCAAGGCTGCTTGGAGGACACGAGGACAGGAAACAGTGGGGCCCTTCGGAATGCAATTCGACGACGCGAACGAAATTCATTCTAAACCGACTCGTACACACGCATGTCTGCGCCCTTCGTGTACACTTTGTCTGCCTGATCTAACGTGCTGCGATGACGGAAAGAAAGAAAGAGGGAGAGAGAACGTGTGTGTGTGAGAGAGAGAGAGAGAGAGAGAGAGAGAGAGAGCATGAAAGCGAGAGAGGAAGGGAGAGCTAGAGAGAAAATGAAAAAGGAGAAGAGGATGAAGTGGTGGAGCAGAGGGAAGAGAAAGAAGAAAACCCCTCGGAGACGTGATGTGCCTCTCGATGCGAATTCTAAGCTTCCAGGCTGATGGCCTCCGGGCCCCGAGGGCTTCTGAAACCTATGAGAGCTGCCATCCTTTCCTCGATAAGCTACGATACGTAGCCTCGCGCCACTGTGAACAGCCAAAGTGGAATGAACTGCTTCCCTCCGGATGAATACTCGTGCTCGTCTTGGCTTTAATGCACTTTAATTGATAGCGACCGCTTGCTTCAATTAAAATTAAAGCGATTTTAAAACATACGTTCACGGCGGCGAAATCGTCGACCACGGTGTTTTCTCTTTTTTTTTTATATTTTCATTCAAAACGGAAGATACCGAACGATGGGATTGATTATTAGTGTCGGCGTAAAGATTAGATAGTATGTAGCCTGTAAATTTTTTCGTTGCGAAAAGCCCGCTTTGGAATGTGCACGTGCTAGACTTGCGTAGACCTTCTCAGCTTTTTATGACCTGAATTAACTGATCGTGACTATTTAACCACATGTTATACTCTAGATACTTAAAAACTGTCCATACAACACATATAAATTTTAACCCTTAACGGACGGGGGGATTATTTTTAGCATATTTTTTTATGGGTCGAATAAATTTTCTTTGCGAAACAAAATTGTTTGCCGAGGACTTTGGTGTATGAATTAAATGAAGGGAAACGTGTTGTGTTCGGTAAAAATTGGTTTCATACTTTTCGGGAGTATTAATTGCTTTAAAAATTATTCACAGTCGCGGAACGGTAAAATTGTTTGGGCGACTGTCGGCAGACACGCGTCCGCAAAGGGTTAAAGTAGAAATACTTTTCAAAATCACTGGGACGTACACGCTTGTAAGTATACTTGCGAAAGACACGAATTTAAAATAATTCCCACTTTTTTGCTTCTATAGAAGATTTTTAAGAAGCAGCAAAAAATTAAATTGAAAACTACTAATTTTAGGGTTTGGTCTTTTTTAAAACTATTGGCCAATTTTTTATACTAATTCGTGTATAAAAGTATCAACACATTGCCGCCGCTGGTTACGCGTTACAAATGTATCGATGTATGTTTTTAAAGGAACGCGATAATGGTAGCTAGGGGAATTGAGAAGCAAAATTATGAATGCCTTTCACGAAGTTACAATTTAACCGGGGAAACCGCTTTACGAATCTTTCATTTTGATCAGTTTATGCATTTTGCATGCAAACAGAAGGAAGATGCTAAAGGTGCATTCGCTTCCGTCAGATATTTCATTTGTCAAATGAGTAAGTATATACGAGTGGTGGAAGCGAGTTTTTGTTTTGGGAAGCGTTCTAAGGCCCAAGGGAAATCAAATCCGTTCAGGCGCGCGACAATGTGGAGAAAAGAGGCAACATCGCGATTCCATTACGGCAAACGTGGCGCAAAAAAGAACATCTACGCATGTGTCTTTCCTGGTTTTTCTCAAGAAATAGTTCCTCCCGTCCATCCAAATGGATGATGCAGCGCGTTTCGCTTGGCGTTGCACAAAAGATTGCACCTGGTCTACCATCGTTCAACTGATTCTGCGTTTCTGCGCGTGGAATCCCACCCATTGCGAGAACAGCCCAACGGGGTTACACGGTACCTACTGATCGAACAGACCAACGAAGGTATGTCTCGCAAAGCGATGTTCAAGTTACACAAGCTGATTTTGGTAAAATTATGCGAGAGATAGTTTTGAGAAAAATATTTGACACATATTTAAAAAAAAAAACACAAAATTTAAAAAAAATTTCTGTTCAACCTCTGGTCGCCGAAATATACAAAAAATGTATATGTGTTTTAATCCCAAACTTTGAAGATTTATAAAATTATTATTAATAATAATAGAGAGAGCGCGTTTTATGATAGGATGCGTATACGTGCTTGTGTCTATGCAAAGTTTCGAACTAATTTATCGGATCGATTTATCGATAAACAGTCTAACCAAGGAAATCTCGATGACTGTCTCTTAATGGTAATGTATAATCTAATTGCGTGTAAATGACGGAAACATTAAAGTTAGGGCGTGCGCTAGCCTTTTGTCGCGTTATACGATGGGTCGAAATTATCGTTCCAGTCTCGACCGATAGTAATGTGTTGGTCGATGATTGCAACTTTACGAACAATATATCTCCACCAGGAAGAGGAACATCGCGTTGCGCCGACGAGTTATACATAGACCGAGATGAATGAAGATCCTGCGAGCGTTGCCGCCGTCCACGTCACCGCGTTACTATCATGCCACGTGGGCGTCTTTCTTTTCCAATCTCCTCTCTCCTATCTTTGGTAACTTCCATTTGGTTTCGCGTGTTTCCACGAAGCCGTACTCCTCGACCGCGAGGTTTTTCGCCCGGCCCGGCGAAATGCCGGTTGAATTTATTCAGCGACGTGTTCGCGGGAAACGACGTTTATGATATTTATTCGACAGAGGAGCGTCCGATTGGACATGCGGGCGAGTCGGGAATAGAATCTAAAGAGCCGTCAGGTCGCTGCGTTATTCAAATTTCATGATAACGGACGGATGGAGGATTTCGCGACATCTTCGTCGTTGATTCGCGTTGTTTATTGAGATTTTGAGGCTCCATTTCTATAACAAGGCACGTGTACACCAGTGACACGCGTGTGCTTTTCATCTTGTTGCGAGACGAATCGCGGATATCACGGATTCGTGAATGGAACAGGGGATTCGCGAAACCGATCGTTCAATCGGATCTTAACAGACCATTAAAACGTATCGCGATATCGCGAGTATTAGATTGTGTAATAAGTCCGTTCGCGTTGGACATACCGAGTTTTCTTAAATCTAATGTAACGGATTCGTGCGGATACACGCGATATGTTAGCAATTTCCTTAGTCGTACATCTCGTGTTTTGAAATATTAAATACACCATTTGAATTATCTTGTGTCGTCGGTTGTGGGCAGTTTTCTCCATTATCTTGGCTCCACAGCATCCTCAACATATCCTATACCTATGTCGGGTCTATAAGTATAAGCACGTATACGCGTGGTCTAAGATTTCACAGCATTCGCGTAAAATTGTCGTTCCATTTCTCTATTACTCGAGAGTGGTCGGATCGGTGGTTCCTTGTGTCATCGTCTTCGGTCGATAGCAACAATGCGTGCGATGGTAAGTAGGTGAACGTAACATCATCTGCCGGACGAACAGTAGAAGAAGAAGAGCACAGAGCGCTTCGAGGCGCTCCGTGGCAAGTCGAGGCGGGGATCGTGTTCACCGGTCGAAGGAATTTCTCTAGCGGCGCATTTGAATTCTATTCGCTGCACGTGCCGCGTGCTGCCTCGTGGCTCATGGCTCACGGCTCAGGGCTCACGGCCGAACCTCGCGTTGCCAGCAGCCAACGGGGAAAACTGGATTTGCGCTGTCTTATCTGACAGCGGGTAAATTAGAGGAGGCGCATCATGCGGCGTTGGCAGGATCGATAAAAAGGAAAATGCCGGCGCGTGCCGGTTGACCCCATAGGTTATCTCGTTGCGTTGGTCAACAAGTGCAACAGGTATTTGACGAAAGATCGGCCGACCACAAGGAAACGTAGTCGTGATTTATGCATGCAACGCCTCCGGTTTCCTGCGTGAACTGGCTACGAAGCCTAAGCTGCTCCCGCACGGCTCTTTCGTCGTCGCACGGTGGGCTAGAATCGCAAGAATTCAGACAAAATTCGTCTCTCCGTTGATTATACATTATTAGTTACAAATAGAACGATTTTAAAGGTTTCTGGGGTCGTACAATCTAATTCTGGTATTGCTTATTTTCTAGAATCAGAAATTGTCTTTATTAAATTAACCTTACAGGGGGTGTTCGATTTAAGATATTGAAACCTTGCGAGTTCGCTTCGAATGTGATTTTAAGTCATTAATGCCTTATATTGATAAGTGATTTTCGCTAATCATGATCAGGATATTCGGAACATGATTTTAAGAACTTTATAAGCATCAGATTTATTTTCTGACTTCGTGAAAATCGATTTTTTTCAAAAGAAACAATTCGTGTAATGTATTTCTTTAAATCGGAATACTAAGATCGATACTTGTTACGATTACGTTGCAATTATATTTTTGATGCTTCTAGTATGAACTTCCATATCCATCTCAACGATTCTTCGTTCTATCGATTGAAGTTTTGTTTCTTTTCTTCGCGCGAGTCTCATTTCCGCTCGGGCTATCGTAAAATCTCTTTACCGAGGCTAGCTACTCCACAAGATTAAGGAAACTGGCTCTTGGCAGATATTGAATATCCCATAACTACATCCCGTGCTCTGTGTTTTAATAAATAGCTACAGATAGCGATGCATAGCGACTCGGTATAAATAATCACCGTAAGTTGAACTAATATATTCGCAGCCACAGATCACTGTACATCGTGTGTTCGAGTATCGCATTTCGCATTCGCAACAGCTGAGTAATACGAACTAGAATAAGTTTAGAGTTCGTTTGGTAAATTCTAACGCATCGACTTGTTTTAAAAATAAATCATAAATGTAGCGATAAACGAAAGATTTGTGTGAACAAATAATGGGATAAACGAATTTTAGAAGTAAATATTTTTAATAATGTTCTAAACGAGCAGATCTTTGATATTTTGTTATACCGGTCTATATTTGTTGCTCCGTCTCGTTATATGTATAGGCTCCAATTCCTTCGCCTCGAGCAATTTGATTATATTGGAAATATTCATCGACTCGTTTCGTATCTGATTTCCAGCATCTTTCGGTAAAATCCTTGATCGCGCATGCTCAAGAGAAGCTGTAGCACAGCGACTGTTCATGATCCGTGAATAAATGACTTCCGAGCCGATGAAAGTCTAGACTTTTCTTCGTTCGTCGAGCCCGTTATGGTCCCCGACTTTCGATCTTCTCCTTTCGTCCTCCGCGGAATTACACGCAGGGAATATCTCTTCCTCGGCTCTCCTCTTCTTTCTCGGACGCAGCAATACGGAATACAGCGATCGTGCCTCTTGTAGATACAGTTCGTGATTTATCGCGTCGTCGGAACGCATCGAGGTTTCCACCTGTATTACGGCACCGCTGTGTGTTGCTGTCAAGATAGAAGCGATACGACGAGACCGATACGCCGTCGACAGTAGGTCATCATTGAGACGTCCTATTTAAAGTTTCGCTTCGATTAAAGCCTCGGTTTCTCGTACGTTCGATCGTTTCATCGAAATTTTTGTACCGTTCACCGCTTATCTCGTTTATCGATATCTTACAATCGAGCAAGTACATCGTCAGCGTTTCAAGGTAGTATTCCGATTTTCGGAGTTTCTTAGGTCTCTTCTTCGCTATATTATTTTTATTTATCAAATTCTTAAACAAGCTGATTTAGGTTTCATTTAGTTTTTCCACAAGGCAGTTTTAACTATTTATAATATTAAGCTATTTAACTAACTAATTAGCTCGTTAACTATTAAACACAGTATGTATGGGGGAATGTAATGCGATTCGATGCAGTCGCTAATAACGTAATAACCCAAGCTGTTCGTGCGTCCTTGAATAAACTAACGAGAAAAAAACTGTACGTATTACTATGCTATGTAAACGATAACATTAGGAATGAAGGAAGAATATAATTCTTACTAGAACACACCTTTCATTTTCTTATATATGTCTTATAGTTTTGTCGCTGGCTGTAAGAAGATTTTGAATGTAGTTGTTGGAGCACACAGATGGAAGAAGAACTGTGCTCGTAGCGCGGAAGAGCAGCTTGCTCTTTGGTTACGTAATTTAAGTAAACTATAATTCTTTTCGTGTTCTAGATTTTTTTCAGTTAACTGTATATAGATTGTGCAATAAAAGCGTATAACGATGTAAGAATACAGAGTCCATCTACACCGATGAAAATTATTAGAGCATGTTGTGACCATTATCTCGTAGCGCCCACCCGTCTGTACGACGATTAACACAATTCCCCCCTATAACGAATTGCTTACGATCGATCGAGGAAGGGAAGATCGGATCCAACTAGTCGGCAGGAAAAGAAGAACAAAGGCTTCGCCCGGTCGAAGCCTGATAATCCCCGTCTGGGTTCCGTGACACCACACTGGTTAACGTTTTATGGAATCGAGCTGGCTGGAGTCGAACAGGTGCACGAATTGGTTCGTTCGATGGGGCCCAGCTCATTTTCTCCTATTCGGTTCTCTCTTCTCCTTCCATGTTCCTTCCAACATCCCTCGGCCTTTTTCATCGGGCTCCTCGGTCTCTAATTCTCGGGGGGGGGAACAAAAACTTAATCGGTTGCTTCCTCTGCCCTCCTCTGCGAATAGAACGACCCGCAGTCGTGGCTGAACCACGGTGGAGGCTATGCCTCGGAAACGAGGAACGGAGAGTGACACGCGCACAACCATGAAATTAACTTCCAACCGATCGGGATATTTTTCTCTGGCTTCTTCGAGGTCGTTTCTAAAAGCAGATCTGCTCGCGTTAGTCCTGGAAGAATGGTCGCTATGAATTTTTCGTTACAGGAAGTTGGAGATTCTATTCGTCGTGCAGCGTTCGCGTAAAAATGAAGCGAAACTAAAATTCAGAATTTAGTATTTCAATGGTATCGATAGTTTAACTTGCTTAAATATTATCGACTTTGTCGAAATGTACTCGAAGAATGTATTGCTCGCGGCAGCCAAAGAGTACTTGGAAGGAATGCGAAAGAAATTCGCAAGAAAATCGTCTGATCGATCAGGCGCGCACAGTCGAGACACAGGCTTTTCGCTATTCGTTGAGAAGATTACCGCTGCTGCTTCAGGTGTATCGCATCGTGTGTCTGTGAACTTCGTGCCCCTTGCTCCTGTGCTGTCTCGAGTACCGCTTCGGCTGTCGCGAGCAATACGTACGTTTTCTATGCTGTTTACGCCTTCTCGGGGTATTCGAACACATCGTATTTATGGGTCGGACAAACTTGACGAAAATTGACCGTCGAATGCTACTACAAATCAGATTCGAGCGAATTTTTCATTCGACGATCAAGTCGTTTATCGTCGGTAGTCGTGGTGCGGTCGTCTCGTAAAAATCAGGGCTGCGCCAGTGTACGTAGCGTACGGTGTACAGGTCGGAGCAGGGTGGAAAGGGAGAAAAAGAAAGAAAGAAAATAAAGCAAACCCGGGTAGAAATCTAGCCGAAGGGGGGATCCTTTCGAGGGGCATACGATCAGGATTACCTTCGTGGCAATCTTCGTATCCAGTAGCTATGAGCAACTGCATTCGTTTAGCCGGTGTCTCGAGCGTGTAGATGCAGTAGCAGCAAGCTGTTGATCGCGCCCAGTCGGCTCCATGTTATTAGCGGGCACGGGTCTCGAACGTCCCGAGAGTCCAAGAGAGAGAGAGAGAGAGAGAGAGAGAGAGAGAGAGAGAGAGAGAGAGAGAGAGAGAGAGGCTCCTAAAATATGCTGATAATGGGTGGACGCCGCGAAATCCTTAGGGGGCCCCCGATTGCGGTAAACACTTATTTCGGTATGTACATAAGTAGCGGCCCCTCGAGTCGGCTCGTTACAAAATAACGCTATTTGAACGATCAATTTCAGAATATGATGATTACAATAGTGCTTACTCGAATCAATAAGTTTTATTTAGGGAACAGTTATGTTAGTCTAAAGTTACCGTAAGCGGACCGATAGCGTGTATTAGTCGATACGTTGGATCGGACCGAGATCGGACTGGGAGCAAACCGTGACCTGACCGATAGCGTGTATCGACCCTAATTCATGGAACTAGAACGCATCGCGCGTAGAGAAACCGCGGACGGAATAATTATCGCCATAAATAATTATCCAACATGGAAACCATTAAGGATAGAACATAAAGTGCACGAGAGAAGAGCATAAATTGAATATTAATACAGACCGACGAAGGGAGACGATAAACGCGACAAAGACACGAACGAACGATCCTGTACTAATAAATAACGCTGAAACATAATACACGAAGGAGATAACTCGTCTAACAGGAATCCACGGTTTTTGTCCCCGGAACGTAAGAATACGTTGATCGCGGGCTAGCCGTTTTTTGCCGAGACGGCCTTCGCTGATCCCCCTTAGCAGAAATAGGCACTTTGGATCTAGATAGATGCGACGACCATTTAACATGGTCGGACTATCCGCTGTTCAATCTGAGATTGTTGACGTCGAGGTGCGCGAAGTCAGTCGGATCCTGAAATCGCGGATGATTGCAAACGCAAACGCAAACGCAAACGCAAACGCAAACGTATCCCTCGCGCATGGACACTTTTTTCTGTTCCCGCCGCGCCGCGAGATGGTAAAGCGAGAACAGTTACCACGCGAAATTTACGGCTCTATTGACGGTGATTAATGGGATAGTTCAATCTATTTATAATTTGGCGTTAGCCACGAGCGAGCAGCAGGGATTCGGTGCGAGAGTCACGATTCGTATCCTTTCAGGGAGGATTTATGGAATTGACGCGACCGCTTTCCCAGGTTAATTATTTTGTCGCGAAACGTCGCTCGTACGTTATGCGTATTTGGTACTTTGCGCTCTGTCCGTGCGGAACTTTCTCCCTCGTAAAAGTTTCGCCGGAAGGGTCGCATAATTAGAGAAGCGGATTAGCCTTTAACGATCCACCTGGCTCCAGGCGCTAGTCTCGATCGTATATTTTCTTTAACTTCGGGACCTTCGAAGACAGACTTTTTACTGGCCGATCTTCAGGCTGCGACGCCGAATAAAACTACAGCGGTTCACATTAATATTCGGACACTCTTTAAAACAGAATCATTTTTGTTTAATCGGTCCGAACGACTCAAATATTCTTGAGAAGTTAGAAGTATTAGTTTCACGGGTGATGCGTAAAACAAATTTTGAAAAATTGCAATTGCTCGGTGTTGCGGATAAAATACTATGTCGCTTTTCACAATTTCTTTATCCGAACCTGTATCACAAATTTCAAAAGTGGTTAGCTTTCGCGTGATACGCTCCTGGAAAAAATTAAGGAATCATTCAATTAGGTTCATTCGTACTTTCGATATAATTCTTATATTATTTTCCAAGAAAAATGCTGACACAAAGATTTGAAAATATCCATTAACACGTTGACTACCGTGTCATCCACATTTGTGTAGCGTTGCTGAATTTGCTTACGATCTCTGAAATGTAGAGGATTGAAAAAGTAATTAGCACCGCGAAACTCAACTTCTCAGTTTTTGTTTGATCAACCCCTCCGTCTGCAACCTAATATTATCGACGTCGTCTAAATTCTGGATTGTTTATGCTCACGACTAATTGTCTGCTGTTCCATGTTTTAAAAAGATAAAAGAAAATTCTGAGATACGCGTTGAAGTCCCTATATTAATATATAATCGTTGCAACGCCGAATGTTGAAAACGTAAATGGGCAAAAATAAATATCGGAAAAAAAGGAAATTCAAAAGTGAAACTTTGCTTCGGACATAAGCGACCCAGGTTGCTCACGGATGGTTAAATACGTTACTTTGATTTTTGTGGACGCTGAGTCGACGCGACGGTCCATGTTCTAAATTACGTATAATTTTTAAATACGGAAGCGATACGTGCGACCAGCCTATATTAATAATGTGTTTAAACAAACAGCGATACGCCTGTGCGATAACATTGACGCAAATAGCCTCTAGTTTGGTTGGAAGATATCGTTACCGATACTGGTCCCGCATAACAGCTCGTAGTTTCTGCGGTAACCCCCCTCGATCCTAAATCCCACACCGCTTCGCGCGTGCCGCCGGAATTCATTCCCGACCCGAGCAACGGTGTCTCTTCTTTTTCTGAAAATTCCGTCGCTCGGCGTCCACGGAGTCTGGGCCAAGAGATGTTCGAAGACCGTCTACTACCCTGATGCGGTAGACTGCGGTGCAGAAATAACGCGGAGGCAAAACAACGAGCTTAAAAGAGAGGGGAGATAGACCGATGCGGTAAGGACGAACGATTAAGATCCAGAAGCAAAAGAAGATGCGAGAGCACTCGCAACATATACGAACGTCTGTAAATTCGATAAGAGACAAAAAAGTGTTTACCGGAAAGGTGCTAAGGTGCTAGAAAGAAAGTGACGGAGAAAGTGGGGTGGGAGGGGAGAGAGAGAGAGAGAGAGAGAGAGAGAGAGAGAGAGAGAGAGAGAGGGAGAGAGAGAGAGAAAGAATGGAGAAAGGGGAGACCCATTTCGCATTCTGTGGAGAACCAGTCAGCGGCTAACTATAAGATAAGCTAACTATAACTCGGAGTCTCTACCCCTCAGCGGCTATTTCCAGCGTTGCGTTTGTCGCACTGCCAATCCCCTCTTGGGGTCTCGTCTACTTTCCTCCCTCTCTTATTACCCTCACCGTGGTCTTCGCTCTGTGATCGCTGATCGCGCGAACGCTGCGTTCCTCGGCGTGCCGCGCCGTCGCGCTTCGGTCGCGTAAAGAACGTGGTGTTACGGTAAACGATAATAATTGATGATTCTAATAAATAATTAAATTATGTTTCAGATTTTTTACCGGAGCGAATGTAGGACTAGGATTCCCATTAAAAATGCTATAAACTGTTGGTTACTGGGTTATCATCGAAATAGAAGTCAAATTGTGAGTATCTTTTAAATATAAAATTACTACTATATTCTATCGATAGACATAGCTATTATCAATATTCAACTCCAAAAAAAGTAGGCACTGGTAGGTAATAGAGTTTTAATACTTTTTATCGTATCTCGCCCATGCAGCGAGTATCGGGTTTCTCGTTTCGCGAAGAATATCGATTACCATGTCTTTGCACTTAGGAGTTGTCGAGGACATAGACTTACAAACCGACCGAAATAAAACTTATCGATTTCACCCCATAAAAATTTCACAATCGATCTCATGACATTAACATGTACAATCACGAATGGATATAAGTGTAAGAAAATTGCTAGAAAATTCCTAAAAGGAATATTTATCTAAAAAACCAATATACGTTTAATACTGTCGTAAGAAAGCTTTAATTTTTTATTAAAAAGTCTACAAATCTATTACAAAAACTACAGTATATTATGTTAACTATAGCGTAATATTTATTAATATATAAAGTTCAGAGATTTTATTACTTAAATAATTTTATGTATGTTTGTACATGCGAGTTAATGGAAATTTTAACCAATCTGTTTTACGATAGTGTAGGCGTGTATCTGTGTAAAATAATACGTGTAATAATCAAATGCAAATACGAAACAGTAGCGGTAAACGATTTAAATATTTTTAATTATTCGAATCGCCATTATGATCGCTGCTTTCTACTAATTACGATATTTGCGCAATTTCCTCGATAAAACGATACTAATCTTTCTGAACAGAATTTTCAAGTTTTAAAAGAGTAATGACAATTGGCGATAGGTGAGCGCAATTGCTGTAGAAAACAGGAAACCGTGTAACGTCGACACCATTGTCGTAATTGCATTTTATTAGCGTATTTACAGTTGACCACCTCCGATGGTAATGCCGACAAGACTGCGGTTTCTCGAACACCTGGTCCGTGCGTTTAAAACCGCATTTGGCGCGCTCGTTAACGAATCGGTGTCGAATACACTGTGGACGTAGAGACATCAGTAAAAAAACAATATCTCGGATTAATAGCAAACGATATCTAACGATAAAATTACAGTTCCCATTTAACTATTAAAAATCTCCTTCAATTTTTTACAGACAAAGTATTACGCGAGTTATTTATTTACTCTGTCGCTTAATTTTTGATGAAATATACTTTATCGAATTTAAAATAATGGAACTAATTATTAGGCTAAGGACAATACATTGATAACATGTACCAAGGCATATAGTTTAACGATAATATAAGGAATGATAAAAATATAGTTGTATTTAAAAGATAATTAAAATAGTACTTATGGTAAAAGATAGTTGTATTTAAAATAATAAAATATACATATTTTTAATGTATACTTTTTATACATGTTAAATATGTAAATATTTTTCTAAAATATTGTTAACTCTTATAGAGAATATTTGACTAATATATGCATATATACGGTATTAATACTGTAATTAGTTATCATACTCAATAGACGCCAACTAATTCGTTCAACAATCATATTTCCGATTTGAATAGAATATTTCCTCCCAGGAGTAGTATGTATATAAATGAATAATATGGAATTAATAAAGCGAGTGAATTTCTGCCAAAATATTCGTGAATTTTCCTGGAAATAATAGCAATTCCAAAAACTCGACTGAAGATTTTCAGTTTTTTGAATTTGAAGAATTTGCGAACTCGAAAGACGTTTCTTAATTTTCTATGTTTTTAGTTGCTCAAAATTCGTGTTCGTTGAATATGGCCCCCACGGTGGCTGCATCGGTAGCTCCTGCGTTTCTGTCTTGGTTATCTGGTCGCTGGTATTTGATTGCTGGCTGCCGCGTGCCGCAAGAATGCGGACTTGTAATGATAACGTTCATTTAAATTTCATGCATTAGCCCGAACTATGTACGGTAGCGTTGTTCCATTTTATCTTGGGTTACCGTTTCGGTGTTGGTCGTCGAGTTATGTGGATGATTGAGATGTTTCGATAGCGATGAAAGAACGTTTCTGTACGGCGATGATTATTTACGATACATTATGCATCGTTTTAGATAAGCGACATAAATTCTCTCGAGTCCCTCTGTATTTTAGTTGTTGAAATATTTGCGTACGTATGCCTGCTTAGTGACTCTTTTCATAGGCGCACGGCGAAGTAAAACTTAATGACAGTGAGAAATAAATTGCCGTGCGTAAGATAACTCGTGTTATGCAAAGAAGCGCGTGCTTATGGTAGTAAATGTTTAATACCGAATTACTTATCTGAAAAGTTATTTCTTTGCGTCTGCGATGCGAGACGTATTTCTTAAAAATATGATAAATGAAGCATAATTTGTTCATTTGCGAGAGACGTGCGCGTATGTAAATGTACGTGGTTATTTCTGGACTCTCTCGAGCTGAACTTGTTAACAAAACTCTCCTTCGAGCTGAATCGATGGTACTCCATGCCCGCGCAGCGAGAAGTCTGCTCGACCATCCGATTACAGTCGGCTCTTTAGGGATTAAGTTTGCGTTTAAGTTTTTCATGCAGCCTTGGGCCGGCCCGTTTCTTTCGCGTCGAACAGCACTGTGATTTTCAACCGATTAAGTGGCCGTTGCGATTAGAGTCGACCGAATTAGCCTCAGCGATTCGTGTCGATGCTGAAAAAGCAAGTTCCAAACCGATCGATCTTCTACCGACGATCAAAGGATCGCGTGCATCCGGTGCATCGTTGAAACAAATATTTTTTCCTTTTATTCCTTACCTTGATCCGTAAGCATCGAAATTGGATAAGCTCGGGTAATTATTTCTTCCATGTAAAGGACCATGCCGTTAATTGTTATACAAGGTATCGCGAAATTGTTTGTCCAACGTGTTCGCCTTATTGTTAAAAGAGAACGATCGGGCTTAAATAAAATTGAATAAACGTGTTCGACGACTTTAAATACATCCAATGAATACGATTCGATCTGTTTTATGAAGTTCGTCTGTATATTATGTTGAAATACATGTACCATGCAATATTACTTCCGAGGCAGATTAAATAAATGCAACTATAGTTTCACCAGAAGCACACGCTCGACTAAAACAGAATACGTATTGCAAAATCACCGACAATTCTTATTTCTACACATTCGTGTAAATGAATCTTTCGCTAGGACGATCAATCTATAGGATGCTGTATGGCACTTACTCAAATTCAACATTACCACGCAATGTGTTTACACAAAGAAAATAGTGTTTACGCAAAGTGAAAATGCAATTCATAAAATATTAATTTTCTATTCGTACTTTGAATTACCTTACTTTGGTTTTTCCTTTCTTATTTGGTTATTAACTTTTTCTTTTTATTTTTAATTATTTACGAATTATTTCCTAAACTCGCGAGAGCAATTAACATTGACGATTTATTGAACTTGGAATTTCAGAATTAGTAGATTACTAAAAAGTAATATACTCGCGCGATGATTCCTGCATACGTAGATATTAACGATAAAAACAGCAGAATATTTACAGGTAACTGTAACGCTACGGAAAACTGCTGCACATTAACAGCAAACAATCTTAAACACCAACGCAATCGCGCGTGTTCACGATTATGCGAATAAATGATTGGAAGTTGTTCTTGATTGGAAGATTATTCAGAATTTTATTGCCACACGTCGGTCGGACAAAAAAAGACCGTAATTCATAAGTTTCGTCATCTACTACACCGAGAAGGTTCAAGTTCTCTCGATTCGAGAACAGAACACTGGAAACCAGCGTTGTAATTCAGGGGAAAGGAAAATCATCGTGTTGCAATGCGAATTCGATTCACGGTCGAACAACTTGCTGGTAAAAGCAACGAAATTCCTGTAAGATTTTTATTGCGGAGTCTGAGCTGGCAAAGCGAAGCGATGGTATTCTTTAAATAAGAAATTTAAACATGCCTATATATTTCCTTTAAAGAATTTTTCATTTACGAAACTCTAACGCAAGAAAATACCTGCTCCTGGAATTGAATTAAACAAAAAATTTCATCGAAACACCATACTAGAAGAAAACATTTCAAACTTTTAACAAGACTCGGGCTTTGTTTATAATCGTATTCGAACAATATAAAAACTTTTTCTGTACGTTTTTTAATTTAAAATATTTTAAAAGCCTGACAACTCGATCTATTATATATTATATGGAACGAATAGTTTTGTTTGATTAAAAAGTGAATCTTCGCTGTTTAAGCACTGGTTAATCTGGTCTTCTACAACTTTTTGCTAATTTTAATTAACCAGAAGATATAACTTATCACGGTTAAGTAACTCGCGTTGTCTAGGTTGGTGAGTCAGGTTGAAATAACATACGTTATTATTTGAAGACGAAACAGTTTGTTCGTTATGTATAACGTATTTAGTCTTTAAGTAATTTTCATTTACAGATTAAAGCCGATCACCCTGTACGAACGGTCGTTGATTACAAAGAATAAATATCACGCGAATATCTGCTCTAATAAAAATATCGTTATACCGAACTGCGCAGCATGTAATGGCGAAAATTATTGTAGTTGGCGTTTGACGAGGGTCGGGGAAAGCTAAAGAAATTTCATAGTACGTTATGTCATGTTCGATACGAAACTTAAAGCGTCGAAGCGGGCCCTGGTGTGCTAGAATGCCGAACCCGGGTATCTTTTTGTTCGGAATAACGAAGGCGTAACTGAAGAGGAAGAGTAATGCAAACGAAAGCGCGGTACGCGATCCGACTTGAAATAATTGCTGTGTAGGGATCGATGTGGAAACGAAGACCCGATTAATATTCTGTTGTGTGTTGTTCGAGGAGTGCTAGTTTCGCGGTGCATTATTGGCGTGAAGAAACAGCGCCAAAAGGTTTTGGGTTCAATTAAAGTTAGGTTTTGGCTCTTGTTAAGCGGGTTTACAATGTGAAAATGTAGCGCGTGTTCTCTGTTCTGTTTCACACTTGATTACGAAATTGCTCCAGTTTTTCTCTAGATCAAATTACTCGTGCGGGTTGCTCGTGCAACAAATTCTTATTAAATTCATAATAATTATGTGTGTCGGTGAAAATACATAAAATACAGTGGAAAATCGGCTATTGAATTCCCCATAGCGAGGGCTTCTTATAAGTGTAGAACAATCATTATGCGTTTTTCGTTTCCAATGTATACAATCTATTACGATTCAATTTCGAAAATGAAAAGATGAAACAACAGCAATAATTTGCTGAACGATTATATTCGTTCGTGAATGCAATCGAATCGGTGGTATATACATACAAACGCTACAAACGAGCCGGCTCGTGCTCCCATTGATCGTGTACCAGACCGTAATTTTTCCAGGATTAATTTCACTTTAATTTTGCCGGCTAACTGGCTGACTTCAAGGTATGCAACAAACGTTTCTCCTTCTCCCCTACCGAACGTCACGGTGTATATATCGCGACACCTCCTCTCTACGGCAACGAGTGAAAGTACTCGGAATTCTTGCGGCCAGTTTGAGCCGAGAATTCGCGTCTGAAGAGGCTTACGCAATGCGTATGGTAACAGGTGTATTACCTGTGTAATAACGTGTCCAGTGGATTGGTACTCGTTCGCGCTTGCATATCGGTCACGATGTTGCAGCGCGCCGAAAAATCTCGCGAGCGTAATGGTTTCCGAGTTCTGAATGTTCGAGATGCGACAGTGTCCCAATAAATCTGTATCATTCGGATACCGATTTTTCGCTGCTTGTAAACTTAATTGACAACTATTACGGTAAAATAGTTTAGTAACCTAAGTATTTAATTAAAAGTCTACTCGGGACATGGTGACCCGTTGTATCTGAAATTTATATTTATACAAATTGGACCGTACGAATCGGTTTAAGGAATTGATAGAGATTTTGTAAAACGTATTAAGCTGTTTCTTGTATAGTGCAAGCTATATTTTTGCTTTTCATTTGTATCGAACAAATTGTACAGTATTTGATCAATTCCGATTATAACGATTTTATATGAAATTTTATATATTTACTTGATTCAGCGGTTAAAGGAAATATGGTCCGTAAGTATAAATAAGCAATGTTTCATTATCTTTAATTGAACGCGTAAGATTTGGAATTAGAATTATGATTATTTTATTATTTAAAAATTACTTTTGCCGATTGTTATACATATATCCTGTTCTATTCTGCTTAAATCCACAGATACTTAAATCTTTCGATGCATGCCGTTTTTTCTGCGTCAACCGATTTCGATGAAATGTTCAGCTTGCGTATAACTAACATAGATTTATAAAAGAAATACTTTAAATTTCCGTTCGGAGCTCGAATAAAAACGTTTTAAACAGTGCCTTTTCTATTTCTTCGTGTAATTCTTACCAATTGCAATTTTTTCAAAATCTTTTTTGAACGCCGTTAAACGAATCAATGCCTCGGATTGCTAAGGTTAGGTCAGGTCGTCTGGTCTAATTTTAAAAAAGTCATTCTGTCTTAATGGTGTTCGAATACTTTTGTGAAGCACTCTATGTCGAGGCTCGATCAATTTAAAAAAATAATCCCGATATTACATGTAGTTACGAGGAAGTATAGTAGTATAATCTAAAAAAAAAATAGATATTAATAGTAAATAAGAAGCTGTTTGACAAGAACCAGAAACGAGTTTCAACTCGGATCAACAAACTGCAGAGGACATCCTGTAAGGCAGGTAGCACCATGAATTAAATCAGAAAATCATCATTACATGTGGCACGGAATAAAATGTGGATACTTAAAAAACCGGATATGGCGTGCAGGTAGCAGGTAGCACCATGAATTAAATCAGAAAATCATCATTACATGTGGCACGGAATAAAATGTGGATACTTAAAAAACCGGATGTGGCGTGCCGATAACGGTAAATACGCATTGAAATGAAAAGAAAATCCTTTTAAAAGTCGCGGCTAAAAGTCAACATCAAATGTCAATGCACGATCGATTCTCGATGAATTACATCAGTCGCATTCTGTCAGACATTCGCAATCTAAATTACCGGTTGCGAGTAGAATGCGACTGAATCTCAGCCCACAATGCACATTCTTGCTTCGGTGTATTCATCGACGGTTGCGTGTGAATTGCAACGCGGTCGAATCATTTACGTTGTTCGTCCAAGAGGCACAAACCCATGATAAAACACAAGAAACGATAGATATTAAAAAAATGTTAGTTTTACTATGAATCGTTCGTACGGACATAATATTTTCCACGCGCGCGCGTGTCTTTGCTTTGTCGCCTATGTAGTACATACTACGTTGTGTTTGATCGCGGCAACGCTGACGCAAACGCTCGACGAGAATAGCGTGTGCCATTGGCCGCTTGATAACTGTTATGTACCCCTAATTGTGCATAGTTATTAACCGGTTGTTACACTGAATTATACTAAAGAAAAAATTACAGGGTCCACAAGTATACGTTTTTAGTGGTGAACAAACGCCATGAGACACAAGCTCCAACAGTAATATCTATTAACGCTAACCATACCACAACCGGTCAAATGATCAAATTCAAATTTTCTTCGTTGTAATTATTGAAATTACGAAGATGCTTCCATTGGAAGTTATTAAATAAATTGATTTATTCAAACACGTATAAAAATTACGAGAGATCTAAATAAATTCGGTGTTGTCACTTTTATAACACAACGTATACGAGCCACGCTTTGTGCTCGGTACGGTTAGCGTTAAAACAACTTTGACTTACATTTAGGTGACAGAGACTAAACTTATCCTTGAACACTTGTTACGAGCCTGGGCCGAGTGTAGGGCTTGCAATCCCGCAGAGTAGGATCCCGCAATACCGCAGGATTCCGCGTGGCTCGACTGCGTTTTGGAGAACTCCGAGTTCTTAACTTTTTTCATCTTTTTTTCTGTGATCCTGTAGATATCGATGAAGACGTTCCGAAAATGTGTGTACGGTTGTTAGGAATTCACTGGTTTATAAGTTATACGCGTGTGAAGGTGAGCAGTTTTAAGCGTTTTTGACAGGTTAGAGCGTCGCCATATTGGATATCTCGAGGTCACATTTTGAGGTCATCGATATTTTTTTAATGGAACTACTCATTTTTGTTATATACATATAATCGCCAAAGTTAAAACGAATCCATAACTAACTTTCATGACTTTTATATGATCTTAAGTAAAAAATAAGTGAAAGTAAAATTTATTTTAGTATTGTTCGTTTAAAGTCTACAGTTCCCCGAGCGGGAAATTTCTGTTCATAAATTATAGAAAATGTATAGGTACCACAGAATATATTAGTTGTATGATAAAGCTGTGACTTCTAAACTCTTTTTAATTATCACCTTACATTTTGTTTGTAAACGATTTCAGGTTAATGTATAAAAAATTAAAAAGCACAAATTGAAATCTCACTTTACACGCGTATAATAGTAGTGACAATAGTACGCGTCTCGTTACATGGATCGAGGTGTATTAATTAAACAAAACTAATTGTATACCATGCAGAAAAACATGAATTTTCTAATAAGAAAAATGACAAGGGACGCAAGTTCGCGCTTCGACTTATCGTGACCGAGGAACGGGAACACAATTCGCCCTCGAGAACCATAACAGAACTCTAAATACAGCTCGATTTTTGTCCCTTTCCGATTCAATTAACTGTCACGTTCGTCGTGCTTCGATTGCGGGTCAAATTCTTCGGTTCGGAATGTGTATCGGGGAAAGAAAAGGTGCTTGGAGATGCGCCTTGAAATTTAGCTCGGCTCTAAAAACCGTCGGCCAGAAAAACGCGAACGCAGATGCCCCCATATTCGTTACAACGTAGCAGCCCAATCTGCGGTTCGATCCACAAGTTTCCAAGTACGATTTACCGTTCAATCCTCCTGGACGGTTCACGCAGCCGATATCTCATGGCTTTTTGCGGTTCGAAGGGGCAACGATGAACTCGACATAAATCACTGATCGAGTAAAGTTGTAACGATGAAATTGATCCGACAGAACGCTAACGCGTCTGTCGCGCACCATGGTGCAGTTCATAAAATGTGATAAATTCGATGCGAAATAGTACCGAAAAGTAAAATCGATACAGAAATAGAAAATTCCACGAGAAACTTTGTAATTCTTCGAAAGAACAGCCCGGCAATATAGGGTATAACGAAAATCGTGGTACCAACGTATCGGCTCAGGTATATCGGCGAGCCAATACCAATGCAATGACAAAACTGTTTTGTTTTCAATTATTTTTTCACGAAACTTTGACCAACACATTCGTGACATTTTTCTGATCAAAATGATACAAAACACGATGTAATTTGGATCGTATTTACTTGTTTGGTAGTTGTAGTGGGGATAATTTTATTGCACTTATCGTGTACAACCGTATAGCTTTTATCGCGTCTGTTTGTTCGAATATGAAATCGTACTAATATTTCGTGAATCGATTTAATTGCAGGCGGAGCGATGTTTAAACGGCTATCGAAATCAAGGCGCCACAGCGCCGACGACGCTGCTCTTTCGTTGTCGAGCCCATCGACCCTGGATGAGCCGCCGGGGACGTCGACGTCGCGGGACAACTGTCAAAGCATAAGCCCGGCCGCCCTACCGAGGGTTTCGAGGACGAAGTACGCCAGGAGAAGCTGCGGCGATGCGAGCGCGATGCAGGCGTTGCTCGCCGCCAAGCCGGAGCAGGAGCAGGACGTCACCGAGGCCGATTACCAAATGGTCACCGCTGTCCCTGCCTTCATCGTCGAACACGAGCCCGAGAAACACCGAGGTAATTTGCGATCGAATCTGTCGCTACCAGTTAACCGGTTGGTGATCGATTAATTCACAGGCAAAACTCTCTCTCTCTCTCTCTCTCTCTCTCTCTCGCTTCCCCTCTCGCGGCTGCTTCTCAACCAGAGTTAGGAATTGTTCAAAACTTATTAAACACGGTCCAGAGTTTGAAATGTCACGATGTAATCGTCGGTCTCTAGGAAGTTTCTTCGAAACAGGTACAGTTAGGTCGATGTTCATTTTTTCCGGAGATGTAACGTTTCATGATTTCACGAAACCGACTCACGATCTGCGATTCACCTTGGCCAGAACTTCATCCGAGAAAGTATCTCGCAAGCACCAAACGTAGTATCTTTAACTTACCTCGCATGGCATTCCACATGTCGAAAAAACGGAACACTTGCGGTGCATATAGGAATGCGGCTTTCTTGGAAGTGTCCCTTGCCTGTGTATCGTGATGCAACGGTTACGCAATTTGTAAATTATTATGGCATAACCGCAGCTTGCACGGAATGCAAGAACTTTGCACAGATACCATGGGCATCGTCATGTTTTGGATCACAACTATAATTTTTCGCTGCTTCTAAATGGGGAATGAGTTTGTGTACTAACCAGCAAAACGCTCCCTAATAAAATTTAGTACTTTATATATTTATGAGATAATATATTATATCCGAAATATGTACATAGAAAGTGTTCAAATTGTTGTAATTAACGTTTAAACAAGATAATTGTGTGAGAATATTTGTATCCAAAGAATAAACTTCCAATAATAATGTTAAATAGTTTTATAAAAAGTTATTAAATTGTCACTATAAAAAATAAAGTTACAAAACACATATTAACTTTCAATATCTATCAGGAAGGATTTGTTGTCAATACATGATAATATCAAACTAAAATTACACGGTAGCTACATGTGTAACAACATAACAGAAGTTACTAAAAATTGTAATTAGAAATTGCTGTTGCTTTCGAAAAATTGATTGAGAACCTCTTAACCGTTGATCTTTGATTTTAAAAAGGTTGTTAGAAAATTGCCGGTAAGCAAAGTAATCGATCAATTGACCTGCTCGATCAAGCTTCTCGCAAGTGGTAGAGCTGTTTTGTTAATTATTGTAATATTTTTAACGTACCCAACGTGAACGCGTTAATCGCGAACCGTGATAACGGACTTGAAAAGAGTACAGTTAGCCGAGGGTACCCTTTTGGTCGTTACGGTAGAACCTATGCTTCGATCGGCAACAAAAGCGTCTCGTTTACAAAATCGGTTGATCGCGCATGTAACGCACGTTCGAACCAGAACGAGACATGACGGGGGTCGCGCTGTGGGACGAGTTAGCTCGATCAAGGGAAGAAAAGAGAAGCGAACGAATACGAACGCCACGATTTTCACATTCAAATGCGCTCGAAGACGCTCGGTTGCTCACGGAGAAACGTGAAAGCTCGAGGGTCAACCGTTTAACCGTTTAACCATTTGACTGCGGCGCACGTCTAGCTAAATTAACACTTTGCCAACCAGCCGAGTTGCGTTTTATACACGCCTTTGCTTCGTGTTTCGTCATTTCGAATGTGCATTTAAAAACGTTTTTTCTGATTTGCTCACAAATCATCACAAATTCGTGCTTTCAAATTAAAATTCTCTTAATATCTCCCGATTTGATTGACTTTGATAAGCAGTCTGCTGATATTTATACGTATTTTGGAAAAGAGAGAAGAGTTTACTTTCCTACGGTAATACGTATAACAATTCTGATACACCAAATAAAACTGTATTAACGTCTATTAAACTATATATTTACCATTTTTTTACTTTCTGGAAGCTACAAACGAACAAAGATCCGCAGTCTATTTATGATTAACGGCGGCTTTTTTTCGAATGTTCTCATTGGGCCGAATGTACATATTAAAGATATCAATCTTTATTGTCGTTGAATATACAAGAAAATAATCGATTTTTTAATTGAAAAATCCTTCTAGAACAGAAACACGCGTTACTCCTATTTAAATATCAAGAAAATGCCTGAAGAATATTTTCTTGGTGAAAACACTTATTTCTGAAAATAAATGTTAACGTCGATCGACAGCGAATATAATAATCGTGTATATCTTACTCGTTCAGAAACTACGCGTCTTCGTTCCGATATATTGGCGCTAGAGAGCTCATAGTTGGTAGAACATCATCTTTCCCAAATACTATTTATCTCATCTGTTACTCGACAGCCGACGCTAATTAAGTTGTCAAAAGGTACAAGAGGTTGATGGAAGCAATTATTCATTGGCGGTAATTCATTGTCGAACGTTTCGAATTTCATAGAGGCAAACGAGGTGATAGCATCGTCACCGACGCGACGTCGCATCTTCCTTTCTTTTTTTACCACTACGCACAGTGGACACCGTTTTTTGATGTGGCGAATCTAATTGCGAGTGCCCTCGAACAGACCACCATGCTCCGATGGTTTCGGTGTCCTTTGCTTCGCGGCAACGGATTACAGAGTACTGTTGCTCTCGTCGTTCGGTATTGTAACATTTGTAATCTTCGTTCCACAGTCGAAAAGCTGTGCTAACAATCGAACTTCGCATGCATTTACTAATCGCGCTCGGGTCATTTGCTTTGTTGGAACTCTAAACGCGTAGGAAGGAGCATATATTACTATACATCTTTTAACGCATTTTTATCGTACTCGTAAGAAATGTTTACACGCGCATCACGCTTCGTGCATTACTCTGTTTACACGACTAGTCGCTAAACGTTGCACAGAGTCTTATAATTCAAAACCGTTCCTCAGTGGTATGCTCCGTATGCGGAAACGAATCAATTGAAATATGACAATTTCCATTTTATTTGATGATAATAACAACAAGTCGATGCAAAAAACTCTATAAATTAAAAAGACGAACAACAGATAAAAATGAGTAAACAAATTAAAAATTCAATTAAAAAATACACGCTACTGTAAGCAGTGAGTTATTAGTATGTGTTTTGTGGATATATATTGTGTATACCGTTACTGTTGCGTTTACCGTTAAAAACAAACACAATGCATATTGACCCTTTTGTTTCTGAAGTAAAATTTTTGTAAGAAGGAAACATATATACGTAGAAACGAAGAATATAGATTCGCATAAATTATTTGTATTTAACCGTTTGAGTCCCAGGGGGTATTGAAAAAATACTGTCGAAGAATCCCAAACAGCGCAACCGCGCTTTCTCTAAACGACTACGAAAAGACCCAAGCAGCGCAACCGCGCTTTCTCTAAATCACTACGAACAGGCCCAAGCAGCGCGATAGCGCTTGTTTTATTTTATTTTCTAATGTATTATCGTATTATTATAGTATTATTCTACCTATTGTAAAATGTATTATTTACATTAAAAGGAGCTGTGCGATGTACTTGCGCGTCGGTAAATCTGAGCGCGCGACTTCGACAATCGGTAACGCACCGTCGCGTCGGTTGTCCACGATGCTCGAAATGTGCTGGGTTTTCTCTACATAAAATCTCAACAGCGCGATCGCGCTGCTTGGGACTCAAAGGGTTAAAAAGTTAATAAAAATCTGTTCTCAGTTTTATTAAATGGTCGCTTTGATCCAAACGTTTTCTCGGAGGCAATTCATGTAAGTTCTACGTACCTTTGAAAAACAATACGTAATTCGTATTATTTTGTTAATTTTGAGTAAACCCGATATTGAAAATTTTTAAAAAATAGTTAAGTCAACGCACTTTTTACTTTTTACTTTTTACAATGTGGTCCCGCCAGACTTTACGCGTGTCTCTGATAATATACTCTACATTTATCAATTTCAGTTTTCGACGAGCGCAGCGTGAACCGAGCCTAAAATCACGATAATTCGCGCGCACGTCACGGAGGATATTTAATGGTCACGAGTAATTCGAAAATGATCAAAGGTGCGAGCGTTAAGCTTGCGAAGATGATTTAAAGCCACCATAAAACTGCGTCGTCGCAGCTTTGGTTTAATAGGCCATGGTTCTGCCCGTGTCACGGTACCTTCTTCTAGAATTAAATTACGGATTATAGCGCGTTCTCGGCTCGTATCCTCGGTTCTCTGCCAGTTACGAGCAACGTCGCGATGTAAAGCATTTTCTCTGATTTCGTGTCGCCTGCTTGTACGCCGCGACGCCGTAATTTTAAAAGTTAAATGACTGGAAGCGAGAGGGTGGAGACGGAACTGTGCGAGTAATGTAATTGAATTACGCGACGGTAATTGAATTGGCAGATTTTGTTTTCCCCCTTCCGGTTGACGGGTGAATTTCTGATACCGCGCCGCGCGCCGCGCGCCGCGCGCCGGATATAAATGAGAGCAATTTCCCGGTTGTGTGCGAGTCTGTTTGGTACGCGCGTAATTCGGGTTTTCGTTGTTGATGGACATTCGCGAGGTGAGTTAATAACCTGTCACAAATAAATGAACTGGAAATTAATGAGGATATCGTGTTTCTTTAAATGGCATTGAGTATTTCACTAGATTAGTTAAGTTGCCTTTGACTTTTATTGTACATACAGATTCTATCCGACAACGAAAATGAAAATCGCTAAAAGATATTTATTCTAATATAAATCTTACGCACATATATGCGATAATTAAGATGGCGTATAAAAATAATGTTTTTAAATCGTTTTATACAGTATGAAAGGTAAATACGATTTAAAGTGCTTACCCGTTTGCGATAAAAATGTATTATTTAATTTAAAGGCTTATTAATAATTTTATCTTAATATCGTATATTGGTAATCTTGAAAACGAATAGACAGGAAATTACGATGTATATTTATAATGTAATTTAAGTTGACTGGAGGGATAGTTTTAAAGCCAATCTAATATTAAGAACCGGAACAACGTTTGTATGTCTTTCCAAGTTATTGAAATCGCAGTCAACGAATCGGATACGATGCGCCTGCCGAATTCCAATCTGCCAAACAATGACCAGCGGTTAGTAGATCTCAGGGAGCTCTCAAGTTGCAAGTGTACATATATTGTAACTCGCGAACATTACATAAAATAAAAATATTAATTAAAATATCTTGAAATACTACTTTCCGTTGAGTCTTTGATAACAAATAGATCAAACGAATAAGTGTCGAATAAGCACTTTTTTTCGAAAAACAATTCAGCCGAATTGGATGAAATTGCTAAGAGCGATTGACTGAATATTTTGATATTGTTGCCGTTGGCAAATTTCTGCCACGCTCGTATCACGCGGAACAATATAAAGCTTTCTTAATCGCTTTTTGATACGGAAACCAATTTCCTCGATTTGCGTCCAGTGTGTCTACCCGACTCGGCAAAGATGACAGCAGCCATTTTCAGCAGTCCACGCGAGGTAATTATTACTCCATTCGATGCCCTTTCGTAGTTGATTAATCAAGGAACTAATTAATCAACCATAAAGCAACGATGCTGACGCGTCGTTGAGGCCGGGCCGGACACGGCGTCGATAGGCACGCATGCAAATACACGCGCGCGTCGATTGTGCACGCCGATCCACGGATGCTACTCGTTACCTTAATGAGAATCTAAGGCATTGCAATTGTCACGGTAAATTCGACTTGTAATGAATTTTCCCGTTTCGTCCCTCAAGATTGATTTGAGGAATTACTTATCGTCTCCCCATTGTTCGCTTTTATCTTTCAATTTGCATCGCGATAGGAACGCGTCTAAACAACAGTGCGGCTGATATCAATATCCGACACGTTCGAATGAAGAAGAAGAATCGATATTACGTCCTTCGCGCTTCTCGGCGACCGAGTTCGATTAATTCAACGAGAAGAAAATTAGACATTAGGATCGCGTAGAAAAATTCATGTTCATTGTGTTACGCGGATTGGTCGTTGTGCCAAAATATTTCTTACGCGTTAGCGAATATTACGTAACATAACACGACAGAACGAAAACATGGGCTGCTCCGCCAGGCTTAAGACCAAGCGGTGAACACTTTTTTTATGAAGGCAGGTGGTAATATTAAATACTTATCTAAATTGGGTGGAAGATACTTGAAACAAAGAGAGAGTTGTCCTGTTGTTAAAATGTCTAACGAGATTCAAACTCATTCCCTGAGATAAAGCTGTTCTGCCAATTGCAGCATAGTTTCGGTCTCGGGCCGCGTATAAACGATCACGCGATCTTGTCCGTTTGCGTGAATCGAAATGATTTGCCGCGTTAACGAGGCACTATCGCTGTCCGGTAGTCGGTCCGTCGTACATACTGCCGCGTGCATTATCTCGAAACACGTGTATCCGATACCTGAGCAGCCTGACAATCGCTTGCCATCGTATAGGAGCGGATGGCCTCGGCCCCGGCCCCGTTAACCGGGGTGACACCTCGAAAAAGTAGTCCCAAAATACGCGGAACCAGCTCGAGTCTGTTACTCGAGTTCCTCGCCGTCGTTCCTGGGGGCGACCATATGTCGACCGCGGACGAGGATGCCGCCGGGTGGTTTTTCGTACTACGAGATGGCCCGGTATCTCATCCACCGTCTCTTCTTGTGCCCCTTTATCGCAACGCGCACAGCCGAGGGCCCAGCATCGCGAACTCGACTGGATTCCGGGAAATGTTTCGAACCTCCTTCTTTGAATCGATTTACTGTTAGATCACGGTTACAGTCCTCGGCAAGGATTTAGAGAATTTTTCTTTCCCTGTGTTACCAGTCCATTTTTATATCGAGTACTTGGATAAGTACCTATAATGTACCGTTCTTTTCGTCCAGGAAAGTGCTTTCTTTGAATAGAAAAATAGATAAAATATATTTTATTCCAAGTATTTTCTTTTTGCCACTTTTCGAGTGTTTTAATTTAATTTGTGTTTTGTATAGATTATTTTGTATAGTATAAACTACCCGAATATTGAATTATATAATTGTTATGTACGCGAGTAATTTGAAAAATATTTCTATACATGGGTATACGCGTATTAAACGATAAACGGTTTCGACACGGATATACGAATTACTATATCGTGTCTGCAGTTGCTACTATACGAACAGTTCGTAGCTGCAGCCTAATTTCTTGTAACCGTAAGTATTCAAGTTTGGCATTTTGCTTGACTGTTTTCAGGCTCGAGTTTTGGAGTCTGGGGGCGCAGGATGAGTAAAAAGATAGATTCGTTTCGGCGGGCTGGTTCCCGGGAAACGATTTGCTCTATATCGGAAAGATCCGATAGCGAGAGCAATAACAACAACAACAACAATTGTACCACCAGCAACAACAACAACAACAACAACAACCATAATTTAATTTCGAAATTGGATCAAACACTGGACTCTAAACAAGGAAAGAGAATACCGGGAACGTTCCATAGATCACCGTCACCCTTCAAATCCTTTTTCATCCGTATGGGTTCTACGGGGATGCTGAACTCGGCAAAGGGTAATAGGCGTTCGCAAGATATCGATGATAGACTGAAAACATGCGAAAAGGAAAATTTGTTCAGAAGCTGTAGCACGAGTCAGCTGAACACCAGTCCGACCTACGTGAAAGGCGACGATCCCTCGGAAGGAATCGATCTCCAGATTGCCAGTCGCAAGGACAAAACCGTGTCTTGCGACAATTTAGCGCGTCAGCATGTTGACGCGTACGACGACCGTATCGGCGATGCCAGCGCGTCTCTCTATCCCCTTGGAAGCCCATCGGTGACGAGCTTTGGTTCGTGCGACTTTGAACGCTCGAAAAACGAATCGCCGATGAGGAAAAGCAACAGCTGCGACTTCAAAGAAACGAAAAAGTCCAGCTTCCCGTACGCTTTTCTACGATCGAAACTCTCCGTCCTGCCCGAAGAACGTCACAGCACGTTCGCATCGAAGGACGAACGATTATTTAAGACTGCCTCCGAAGAGCACTTTCCTACCTTGAGAATAGAGGACACGTACACCGGCACGACGACGTTGGGCAGACGGCGTTCGAGAACCGGCAATTTTGCTAAGGGAAATCCGAATAAGCCTCGAGAATCCTCGGCTCCCAAAGATGGGTTTAACGCGTACACAGAATTCCGCAAGAACTCGAACAGGTGCGAGCAGGATAGGTTCGGTCTAAATTCGAACCGGCTGGAGAGAATCGATGACCACTTTCAACAGGAAGACATGGGTTGCTACAGCTCGTACGACAGTAGTCCGATGTCGCTTCGAGGGAATACCCATCGCCCCGATCTCGTCCAGGAGAGGGTGGACTTTGTAGGGAAGATCAACGAGTCCAGGTTTTCCGAAACGACCTCGTTGAACGTGGACCCGGATACGGTACCCACCCTTCGGAATCATAGAAGAAATTCAGCGCCTAGCGGCGAGCAAAGGTTGTCCTCTCACTATGTAAGCTCGAACGAATCGGGGTACGACAGCGACGGGCCTAGAGGAGAATCCGCTGCCGCTTCGGAGAACGAGGGGCTAAGCTTAAAGTGCACGGATAGCTCGGATACCAGCAGCGTGGTGGACTCCGAGTTGGAGAAACCCATAAGAAGTTCCACGCCGAGCGAGTGCCAAGACCAGGAAAATAACCACGAGTCCAGGACGAAGGAGAATTCTGAAGCCGATGCCGTTGGAGAGGGGAATTCCGAGTTGGCCGATGGCATCGACGGATTCAGGTGGCATCGGAGCAACTCTGGCAGACTGCTGCCCAGCATTCATCAAACGTACGACGATGCCGCGGTGAATTCTCGGTTCCCCGCCTATAGAAACGGATTAAATAGTTTGCAGAGCTCTCCGCCTAAATCCCTTGATATTTCGCCGCATCGTATGAGACTACAGCAAGATAAGTCTAGGTTTCTCAGCGACATCGTTCGACCACCGAAGAGGGTTCGACGATGTCGGTTGGTGCAGCTACATAAGAGGGATCCGAAAGAAAGTTTGGGAATTCGGTTGGCACAGCAGAGGTTGGGGGAACTTCGGTATATCGTTGTGCAGCTTGAGAGCGACGGAATAGCGCACAGGTAGAGAGCATTTATTTTTATTTAGTGGTAAACAAAAGTATTCGCACACGCTACGTTTCTTTGTAAAATGTCACTAAAATTTTCAATCCAGCCCGCTGCGAGTGCCCCTGTGCCGTGACACGCGTGTCGTACTTTGTTCGTTACTAAGTATACTTATCGTATTACGCGTTAGACGAATTGTAAAGGTATTATTTCAAAAATGTACCACTACGAATATACTAGACAGCATTTAGAAGTCGGTATTCTTAAAATGAAATACCGCATTCTGGTTTAAGCTCTACCCGGACGAAGCACGAAGTCGGAATTGGTAATGCCGCGTTAACGATGTCCGTGCTCCGAGGTGATAATATTATAAGTTTACTTCATCTTATCCACCGATTGGACCAAATATCGAAAAGCGCGTGTAATAATATAGTTTTAATTCTAAACATACTTGACAATAACGCGTCCAACTGTTTAGAAATATTTAGCTTATTATTAAAAATATAATTAAACCTCCAGAGAAGGTCTCGAGGTCTCTGAAAATCGAGCGCGAACTTTTACAATCGACGTTCGACGAGTTGATGCGAGATTAAAATAACGAAAATAAAATGTGATCTTTATAGGGACGGTAGACTGAGACTGGGTGACGAAATCGTCGAGGTCGAGGGCAAGGAGCTCAGAACTCTGGAGAGCTTGGAGGAGGTCCAGGATTTCTTGAAATCCTTCACCGGTAACAAGATACATCTAATTACCGCCTACGAGGAGACAGTGCCGCAGGTGTACGTTAGTCCTCCAACATTGCCTGGGGAATACGAGTACCTGGAAAACGCGAAGAACCTTTCCAACCTGTCGTTGATCGACGGTAAAACGAGGCAGAGTGTACAGTCGGAAAAGTCCAGCAAGACCACAGAGGAAAACGTTCAATTAACAAAGAGGCCTGATTTTCTACCCCTTTCTTGTTTGACCAAAGAACGAAAGGTTGCAGAAAATGGTTTCGAATCGACAACGGAATCGCAGCATTATCTAACGAGGCACGTTGCCAAGTTTGAAAAGGGTTATGGAAAACCCAGCCTTGGTTTCAGTGTCGTAGGAGGCAGGGATAGTCCTCGCGGTGAAATGGGGATTTTCGTCAGAAGGGTCTTTCCTGGAGGTCAAGCCGATGTCTCGAAGTCGCTATTTCAAGGTACGGTATTTATATTATTTATACAGTATTCGTTGTCCCTATAGCTCGAGTGTGAAGGATCTACCGAGCACGTTGGAATTCCTTAGCGTCGTACACAAGCGCGTGAAAATAGCCCAGATGCGATACCAATAATAATCGATGCACCTGAGCCTAGACGATCGTGCTAGGATCTCTCGATGACCTCGGGTGCTCCTTCTAAAGCCTTACGTATATCTAGAACGTAATCTCCCGTGTCACCATTCCTTTCTTAACGTGACGCAATCCATCGAGGATTTCTTGTCCGGATCGCGCAAGGATCTCGTTTTATCGGCATAGTTCGCCGTTTCAGGAGCAAACCGTAGCGCGCGAATACGCGAATATGCGGTATGGGGTTGGGGAGGGAGGGGATAGGGGTGTCAATGCATCGCGTACGCGACGTCGCTGCTCGTGCATTCGCACCGTGAACGCTTCGGACACATCTCGAATCTTTAATCCGACACCTCTTGTCACGTGCATTTCTAAGCAGCAGCCGCCCATCTCACCGTTTTGCTTCTTTTCGTTCTTTCGTTTCTCGCTCTCCTCCCTCTATTTTACTCTCCCCCGGATGCTCTTAACAGCTTAATCCTTAATTAACGTGTCGCTATGCGATACGGTAAATTACCGACTTGCAGACGGTGTTGCATAAAATTTGATTTATTTAATAAATACGTAACAACAACAAAAAATAAAATTTCACTCATAAATAAGGATTAATTGTTTTAGTTAGATAAAATTCATTTAAACGATACTTTACAATAAAAAAACTCGATGCGACCTTTATATTTTCATACAAAGCTAAACAAAAAATAACTAATTTTTACAATGTATGGTATTCTTAAAATCACACAATTTTCGTTTACCGATTTTTTCATATACCAAATAGTTTACAAGTAGTTTAGATGGTACATTTAGCTATATCACCCTGTATATCGTGGAATTTTAGCATTTTAGCGTCGAAGTATAATAGTATTGGCTAAAATGGTCAACACTGGTCGTACGATTTATTCCAAACTGTGGACCGTTAGACCTTGATTATAACTTTAATGATTACACACCGAATTATTATCGTGCAAACTCGTAGCGCATGCGTGATTTGTTCTAGTGTATTATGTACGGTTGCACGAACAATTATAGTGCATGCGCGAGGATTTGTGGATACGTGTTGAACCAGTTAAAAAGTGAAAGGGCATTGATCCCTTCTACTCGATAATTCCATGGGGCGGATATTAGAAATGCCCTTGTGGATTTTAAGGAGTAGGCAGGTTCAATGTCGTTCAACGATCAATTTATCCGTAAAACATTTTCACCTCGCTGGAGACCCAAGGTAAGCATCTTTCGCTTGATGCGTTACTGTCGCGCGCCTCTAGGACGTACGCAACGTACGCCTCTGTTCATTGGGTTGCCGCTTTTTAGGCGGGCTTTTAATTGTTGGTAACTAATCAACGAAGCCGGAATCGCAATTTTGTTATTCTTCATTTTCGTCTTATATTGTCACGGAGAACCACCCCTTAAATTTTCTCCCACCTGTAGTCGAACACCCGTATAATTTCACAAATACTATTAGTAATGTCCTCCTTGATAAATTAACGTTGTTAAAGTAAAATACAAAATTACTTAAATAATATCAAAAAAGCTGTTTAGATAATTATTTAGTTCAGCGATTCCTCACCGTATTCGATGCCCTTGAAATATGTTGCGAATATTACCGCCGCTTGACCTTCGTTTTTTTTGTGATATTCGCAAACAACTGTTATATCGCAAACAACTATAGCAAAATCCGCTTTTCCCAATGACCGAATTCGTCCCATAGGACGGGGAAGGGACTCTACTTCTCCCCCTGCACCCTCACACCAAGAAGTCTAACATAGACCTAACTATAATTCGTTGAAATATTTTACAAACCTAACCCTCCGTGGGGTAAGAATCTAGAAACGAAAGTCCCCGCCGGTTCTGATAAGCTTCAAATATGTTACCTGTCGTGTGATTTTTCAATCGATTTTATAAGCAATAACCACTTAGTTTATAATAAATATGTAACTACTACTCAACAAATTCAGTCCAACGTTTCGCTAATGTTCTCAAAGTGTCAGTTGACTAAAACTGATACAACTCAATTTTTAAACATATTCAAATGGATGGCTGGGTCGATGATATAATACTTTCAACAAATTTTGTAACTTTTTCGAGAAAATATTTAACGCAAAATATGCAATGACATACCTGGTGATTTGGCGGCTTCCCTGTGAAAATCATTATTAACGAACTGCTCCTTTTCTTTTGCAGACATTATTTCTGACACTTTCAAACACAGATTTTCGTTCATTTCTAACCTCGTACACGATATTATTATTACCTATATCGTACATGCTCCCCAACGTCAAAAGGCTTCCTCTCCTACTTCTTGCACGTATATTTCAATCGATTTTAAACATTTTGATGAAATTATAACAGAAAGGTGTAACGGTTCTATCACTTGGTAAACAAAGCTTTGACGTACTACCGATCGTCTATCGTATACTGAGCTCCGTCGGGGCGAAGTGAGTTCGTGGAGTGGGGACGAGTCAGAGTGCGTACGCATGGTAAAGTAGAGAGCGTCGTCGCGCGGAGTGGGGAACGCTGAACGCGATGACCGCGGTGTAACGGTTAAACGGATAGACTTTTTAAAAAATTTTTTTTGAATACTGCATTGTCATCCAGTTCCGAGCTACGTTTCCAATTTCAAGTCTCTAGTTCATCGGGAAGTTAGTTTAAAATCAATTGCAAGATTTGTACCGAACAAACAAACGAACAAAGAAACAAACAAGAAAGCCAGCGAATAAAAACGTGGTAAAAAGTTGTTTAGAACAGTGATCTTGACAACATAATTCAAGGTGATCAAAATGAGTGAGGAATCGCCAAAGTAAATTACTATTGTATGCGTATATGTGTACTTACATGTACCTTTTGTCTGTTGTTTCAGGTGACGAAATATTGAGTTTAAACGGAAAGGTTCTGCGCGGTTACACGCATCAAGAAGTTATAGAATTGTTTAAGGCGGTAAGGGAAGGTCCTATCGAGCTGGAGGTCACAAGAAGACACAGGTACTCGCATATGTGAATTTATAATGTATACATCATTTTATAATTCAAAAAGCTCTACCTGATATTTTATGAATATACGCTTCTTGATTTATTAATAGTTGTATCGTGATTTATTTCATAAAATATATTTTCTATTCCAGGTATCCAAAACCGACACAAAAATCTGCAGCATGTTGAAAGGTAGGCGACATGGACGAAACTGCCCACCGGAAGTGCTCTTTCAATTTAATTCTAAGCGATCTATCGTTCGCTGCGTACGAAGTTTTAGGATTCTAGTCTATCAGAACGAATCTACGACCTTTGATGTTTGTTTCGATTAATTTATTTATCGCGGTGTCGCAGTTGCGTAATTGATTATAAAGTGATTCGTATTAATAATATTATTGAAATTTATTATTATTAATATTATTAATATTATTATTATTATTATTATTATTATTATTATTACTATCATTACTATAGGATTTTATACGAATACGTTCAAATAACGTGAATCCATTGTATGCGATCATTTTTATCATAGAGGACAATAAAGAGGACGTACTTTTTAAGGTGCTTTCAAGGATCTACTCTGCAAATGTGTTTTACGCAATAAACAACGACATCGTATTGAACAATTATTAAATAGTATTTTTATTACTAAGAAACTTTACAAAATTTACAATATATACAGGTCCCGGATTCATTTTTACAAAATTAACGGAGTCTACTTTTTACAATATTTCTTTATGTACAATACCTCTTTACGCGTCGACGAGTAAAAGGTCTGCGCACGATTTAGCCTTCGTTGCCCTGAAATGTAACATTACAAGTTAATTATATTCATTCCTTGTTTAGTCCTCTTTTCTAATTAATATTGTACTCGTTAATGTTTACGAATAAAAGTGTCGTGAACTTCCCACACAAAATAGATATTTTAAGTAAAACTAGATTCTTTTTATAATCGATCATGTTTATTGCAAGTATCGTGAAATCTCAGCGAGATTAAACTTGTATTTGATATCCCTGATAACTAGATTATATATTTGGGACAAAATATCGACATATATTTAAACATATACTAAAAAAAGGTTTCAAGCGATACAACATATTTGAAAAGGATAGCATCATAAATATTGAAGCGATACAACACATTTAAATATGAAAAATGTAATCTTACTTTTTCAAAGTTCTTCGAAAAAAAGTTCAACTTTATCATTAAGGAAAATACATATTTTTTAAACCACTTAAAGGCTAGTATAACTAAAACATAATTGGTAGAAATTTTTCGTTTTGCTAAAATGTATTCTGATATTGTTATTATAGACAACGGATAATTGAGGCTAAGTAGACGTTGATAGTATTAATAACATTGAAATATAAGTTCTCGACAGATTTTATTCATCAATAACGTTTTGATGTTAGTATATTTACTGTAATTCCTTATTTTTGACGCGTCTGCACAAGTGTAAGGCAACTGGTCCAGTTTTAATATTACGAAAAAGTTGGACGGCTTTTCTGTGGGTTAAGTCGTGACAGACGTGGCCATTTACTGCCAAAATCTCGTCACCTGCACGCAATCGGCCATCTTCTGCGGCTTGACCGCTTGGTAATACTGACTTTATAAAGATACCTATAACAAAGAAAAAGTAATCAATTAGTAATGTAAAATATATCAAAATTTTATAAAATAGAATTAACATGCAGACAATAGACTGTTAATACATGCGTTTCACAGATAGTTCATAGAACCGAAATCTCAAATCCTAATATGGTTGCGTTACATATCGAAACATTCAGAAATCCAATTTAATTCTTTCTCATCGATGATCTCGAATGCGTCAAAAATTTCAGAAAAGCATTGAACGCATTAGATGGATATTAATTTCTCATAATAGTAAACTTATTTGGCTAGATTGTTCCAGATTTATTGTTTCGAAAATATATATATATATATATATATATATATATATATATATGTGGGAAAGGATATTTAAACTGTTAAATTTCACTAATATTTATTGCTTAATCATATTCTAATGATTTTTTAACAAAATTTATGCGATCGAAAGAATAGTGTGTCTAAGATTTTTACTGTATTGGTGAAGCTACCTATATACGTAATACGTACCACGATTTTTCAAGCAGTTCCGGTGATCCGACGACAAAATATTTTCAACGAAAGACGATCAGTATCCAATCGGCTGCATGTTACAATAAAAAAATGAAGATCAGCCAGAATTTTTATAAAAACAAATTTTTTCTATCGTATGATGTAGCCGAGTGAAAAGCGATCATCTTTCGTTTAAAATAATTTTTTTGTCGGATCATTGGAAGTGCTTGAAAAATTGTGGTAAGCGTTACGTGGGACGCCCTGTATTATTGGCCCGAAGATTTTTATTAACTATGAAAAAATGACCCGACTTTCATAGAAAGTTGTAAGAACGATCTACGTTACAACAATTTAATGATACTATTGAAAACTCGCGACTGTAGTCTACGATGTTCCTCGTAGCATCGAAACACAGCGTCTACACGATGCTGTTGGCTATGTTTGCGGCCGCCGCACCGCGGCGTCGTAACGAGCGCGTAAAACTCGAGACCGCTTGTATACATGCAGAAGCAATTTATCGGCAACGCGTACAGCGGTCGAGCAAGCGCGCAAATGTTATGGCAGGAAACCGCTGCCATTTCTAAGCAGCGCCGGGTGCCACGTTCGAGATGATATTTTCTGCTTGTTTGAGAGCCGACCCTCTCCAAACAGACATCTCCAGGAGCGAAGAACGCGGTAGGATAAGGCGTCCTGCAGTCCGCGATGACAGGATTAACACTCGTTAACACCGACTTACAACGAACATCTGCATTTTATTCACCGTTCATTTTTACGAAACTCTGCTGTATCTCTGAAGCAGCCAAAAATAGACAGTGACATCTATTTTCGTCTCTGAAAGTTCTTTTTCACCGAGATTGAAAAATAATTCATTACCATGCGTTTCGTATAGGCAGTTTTTTCCTTTATGATCACTTTATTGAGACCAACTACCAGATCCAATAGAGCAACAACTCTTGAATGAACAAAACGTTTTTTTTGTTTTTATTTGAATTATATTTATATTTTATACTTATATTTTGGACATTGTTATATTAATATACATTGGTTACTTTCTTTACGATACAATAAAAATGAGAACAGAAGATATTTATTAAGTGACCATTTGATCAAATTTGAAGTTTATCGCTTATTTTTGACACTTTAGAGACCCGCAGAATTTCATGAAAATCACTACCACGCTCTGCGAAAAACGTATTTTAACTGTAACGTCCGAAATTGTGACAGTTTGCGTGTAAATATTTGTCTGGTAATTTTTTTAGAACGATTTTAGTATTTCATTGTAAGAGGATATTGCGAGCAAACCATTTTGAACCATTTTACAGGATTAGATTAGTATAAACCCCAAGATAAAATACCTTAGAAGTAATTAAGTACGTAGTTAGTACTACTTTGTTAAGTAATTTAAAACAACATAATGTTGAATAATGGATAGCCGCATTACTGTTAATGATGCTTAAAACAAAATGTTAAAGCTTCTAAGAAAAAATTTATATTCAAGTTGTATCTAATGCATTTAATGTTTTACCGAGATTAGTATGTTAATGTTAACTGATCTCAGATGTAGTAACTAGCGATTGGTGATGTATCATATTAATCATATTAAAAATAATATATCAGCCCTTCCGAGGAGTAATTGTTACATAATTACGTTAAGGTTTATAAAGAATTCAAAATTTGTACGGCATAAAATTATTTAAGATATCTTGAAAATCCTGGAAATTAATCAAGAATCCACTATAAATAAGCTCTACGTATAAGAATATACGGAAGAAGGAAATGTAATGAATAAGTAAATACAAAAATGGATTCGTAAAGAATTAGAATGAGTATAAAAAATGATATTCTTTTCTAAAATCTTCTTTCGGTTATCATAACTCGCATATGTTTTTAATTCGAAAAGTCTCTCCAAAGAAATGAATAATTTTCAGTAAAGGATTTATTTCGTATAATATTATTATTATTAATACTTTTATAGCCCTTTTTTGTATTTACGTGTGTACACATTTTTTCCTTATATTCGCTCAAAGAATATGCTGGTAGAATTTAATAATTTAATTTTGTATGTTAATAACTTAATAATTTAATAATTTTATGATATAATTATTTAATTTCGCAATCGACACGCATACAAGTCTGAATTTCTATTTGTTAGAATTAGAAATTATAAATTCGTATAATTTCCTTTTCACACCGCAAAAGACGTACCAATTACAATTACATTTGCAGAGAAATTTTGTTATTCTATGAGAAGAATATTTTTCGAACAAATTAATATCCTCCGAACTTTGAGATCATGCTACTTTAGGTATTGTATAAATATTACTAAATAAAAGAGATTGAACGTTTTTACCGATGCTTCCTTTCGGACTGTCGCTTCCGCCTACAATTGTGAATCCTAATGACTTCTTTCCCGGACCTTTCTGAAAGACGACCGTAAGAAACGTCGACACGGTATTCCTCGGCCTTCTGGGTAAAGTACAAAAGTTAGAAACACTCTGCGATCCACCGTTATCCATATTTATAATCGATTTGTCCGATGATGTAGATTTGTTACACTCGTTCCGCCTATCGCGATGATGTTTCGCCTGATGTTTCTTGAAATGCGATTTAGAAGAGTTATCGACGATGACCCCGTGTCCATTCTCCACGTTAACATTCTCGTAATCAACGCTACTCTCCGTGAGCTTCTTCGAGGACTGGTCCAAAGCAGAATACCTGGAAACAACGATATCAACTTCTCCGGGTCCGCTACCGCTACCAAGGATTTGCCGAGCTTTAGCCATGTTTAATCCTCGCAATCTTTTACCGTTGACGATCAAGATCTCATCTCCTATCCTCAAAGTTCCTTCTTTGTCGGCAAGACCATTTGGCACCACGTGGGCCACCAGGTAACCAGGACTCGACTCCGCGGTCTTCGCGATAAAAATACCCAGACACTGATCCGAACTCTCCCTGAAAAGCTTTACAACCATCGTTTCGATGGTGTACGGCTTGTTTCTGATAACGGGTAACCGAGCCCTCGAACAGTTCTCCGAGGCCAAGAACTCTTTGGTGTCCGTTCTCGTGATACTTTTACTGTCGGGCGGCTTCGAATCCTTCCGGTCTTGTCGATCTATTAATTCGCTGTTCGCTGCTTGGCATAATTGGCTCGTAGAATCTTCGAGTTCGTGGAATCTGGACGCGTCTGTCTTGCAACCTCTACCTTCGTTCCTGCTACAGTACACATCCAGACTGGAGAACAAGCGCGTCGTTCTTTCGACATTCGCAATGGAGGACGAAGGTTTTCTAGGTGGTAGCTGTGGCGGAGAATGTAACGAATCGTTGAGACCGGTCAACAAGCCGGAAGCACTGCTGCTACATCTGTCATCGAGAAGAGAACTGGTCGCAGAATCGTTATCCAGAATCCCGGAGTCGTTGTCGTCCTGATCCTGTTCTTCGTAAAGTGGATTCGTTCTAAGTTCCTCGAGGCCAGGCAGAGTACCGTACGAGAAGCTTCTCAGTCTTCTTCTTTCTCTGTCCTTGCTATCCTTCTTGTAGATTTTTGCTATCAACTTGTTGGTTGAATTTTTCAGGTATCTATCCTGCATTGCTCGAAACTTTGCAGCCAAGCAACTGGACGGTGTTATGCTGTCGAACTGAGAATCATTTTTGTACGCCGAATCCTCGGTGCTCGTAGGAACTTCCGTGTCCGTGGATCTCGCAGAGCCGCTATGATCTTGAACGAACTCCTTGCTCTTTCGCCACCTACGATTTTGACGACTGATATTTTCCTCGATAACGTTCCTCGTAGATAATCCTGCTGGCGACTGGACGGACATGGAACGAAAACCCAAGAAGGAGAAACGTTCTTCCTGATGTTTCCTATACGGTAACCTACTCTGAGATTTCGAACGTTTTTTCCTTTTGGCTTGAGTTTTCTCTTCTTCTATGATTTCCTTCAAGTCTGACTCGCAGACGGATCGTCGAAATTCGTTTCTGCTTAAACCATGTTGACTCAATTCGCACATGGAACGGAATTGTAACTTGTCTGGATCCTCTTCCTCCCCCTGGTCCTCATCGTCGGAATCTCGATCCTTGAAAAAGCTCAGTCTAGCGTTCATCACCCGGTCCAGTATGGGATTCCTTTTTTCACAGATTCGTCGTCTTTCTTCCTGGATCCGTTTCTTGTCTTTCTTGGTCGAACTCCGCTCGGTCGTTACTTGCGACGTTTGCACGTTGTAACAGTTCCTTTCCGACTCGGAGCTCGATGACTTCCGGCGAGCCCATCGTACCGGGGACATGTCTGTAAAACAAACATACGCATTTAACGATGAACGCTAATCGGCGAATATAAATTTACATTTTAATACTTCAGATTTATATTGCTGCAATTGCAAAAATGCTTCGACGAAGTACATCTTGCTTTCGAATGATAAATAATAAACATAAAAATAAATTTGGCGAAGTATACAAATTAAAATCTACCGAATACGAGCCAATAATTATTTATTATTTATTTCCAAGAATATCGATTACATATTCTTTTTCAACAATTTATACCACATTTACAATGTCTGAAGCAAGTAACGATGCACGATATCTACAATATATTTTTTATCCTAAACAATTCGAAAACCATTGGTTTTACTATTTATTGGTTTGCTATTCGTCCCGAGTATAAACTTAGCGTGTGGAATGCACAATTACATTTGAGGAAATGATGAATGCCGATACGGTTCTTCGAATGATCCAAGTGAAACGTGGACGCATCGCACCAAACGTTTCTCATCTTCTCGACACGGCTTCCCTCCGCGGACTAAACCGATCGAAACTTAGCTCTACGGTGACAGCCAAGACGAAAATGATCATCTTCTTCGACGCGTGACATTATGCGAGTTCTCGCAGAGGTTCAAGACGCTTGTGCAGGATGTGTGTAAGGCAGGACATCCCGTATGAGCAATTCACATGAGTGCGTTGCTCGAGCGATAGTAAAAATAATCACGAGGTGTACGAAGGCAGACGGGAGAGGAAGTAGACACTGGAATCGAACGAACGAATCGGAAGTAAGAATTGCTCTGGGAGCGAACTTCTTTTGCTTGAAAGGAATTGAGAGGGGAAAAACACAAGGTGTGTAACAAACGATTATTTAATAGTTAATATCTATTCTTTAGATTAAGTGGACGTTTTAACCAGCGGTGATGCTTGTTCACGGGCAATTTTGCAAAGTCATAAAATTTGAAATTATTGGCATAATATTTCTTATGTACTTCGATTGGTAAGAAGCATTATAATTTCGAGTTGAAAACGTAGCGAACAGATTTCTCGAGAAAACATTCATCGATTAAAAAGAGTAACTCTTGCGTGATAAATAATTTAATCGAACACGCAACCGATTAAAGATCATAATCTCCTAATATATCTTCAGCGTTGCATAAATATTCGAAGCATTAAGTTTGTATGATCCGTGTAAATAGCAAAGCGAGTATAAGAAATTACAGGAAGCGAGCATCGTTCGATATCTACCTTGCTCGTATATCGACGGTAATGATAGAGAGTGTAACCGCGAGTTACACGGTAAATAAACCGTAGGGTTAGAAAGGATCGAAGAAAGCGTTTCATAGTACAAACTATATATAGATATCTCGCTTCTATGGTAAATGTATCATGACATACCGATGGAAGAGAAAAATAGAGAAAAGAATGGTTTCTCCTGCACCAAGCAGAAAATACACAGAATAACGTAAACGCATTGAAGCTTCTTCCCTGCATTATTACTATACTAATGATCGGTAACGGTAACGACGATACAGTAACAATAATGATTTGTACAAATTTTATTCCGATATATGTTACGTCCCATTACACGTAATAATCTTAATGTAATTTTAATACGCCAGTTTCTTTTATAGAGCAGAAATAAATTATGCAAATTGAAAAGTAGGACATTTTAAGGGGGAAAAAAGTGGCTTCTACTAAATCCTAAAGTAACTTGCACATAAAGTAAGAAACCATTGCAGAAACCTATAAAAATAATGCTATTTATTGTTTAACAGATAATCTGTAGCTTTATGTTACGTTTAATTAGAAATGTAATTCTTAGTCGGTATTTCCCTCTAACAATTTTTCTGGAAGTCCTTCGAATTCATAATTTGTGGTTTGCTTGTTTTTAAACCATTCACCGTTACGGAATATTTAGCCACAATCGTTTTCGTCGCGAAGAATGCGCTAAAATTGTGATGGTGTCGTAAACCGAATGCCAAACCGTCGTGTACACTTTTGTTACACTTTTATATTATTCGGACGAAGCTTGTAAAACGAATGCGAAGCTGCAAAATAATTTCGAATATAAAAATAAAGTTTTAATTCGCTTTCGTACAAAACATTATTATGATTTCACGTTACCTCTATCATTCGGATATACATTTTCAACGCATTTTTTTCGTACTCGTTGAAGATAAATCTTTAAAATATTTACATATTTGTTTTAAATATTAAATAATCATAGACTGTTCGTGCGATTTTTTAAAACAAAAAGAGAAGACAGACACGAAGTTTACGATTTCAACGGACGGAACGTCGCGTTTCACACCGAAAACCGCAATGATGTTGTCATAGATGTTCGTAGAAATGGCGTTACTAACGCCGCGGTTTTCCGGCGAGAGTGTTCATTCACCGACAATGCAAATACACGCTAAGATTAGCGACACCGGTGGTACAAGGCTAAAAGTACTTATTTGGTTCGTTTCGTAACGTTATCATAATTCCTAAAGGAAAGTGTATTTCTTTTATTTATTATACCATTAATATTCGGACACATCTAAAAAGACGATAACGGTTTTAATATCGGACCATATGACTTGGATTTTGTTTGAGAAGTACCATACACGTAACAGCAAAGTAAACACATACGAACATTAAATTATTTTATTGTTTAAAAAGTCCCTAAAGAACTACTTCACCGCGATCGTATCGAGTAATGAAAGTCTGTTGCAACAACGGTTAGTAACGAAGAATAAAGAACCGTAAATTGTATCTTGATTTAATTTTTTTTTTGTCTTAGCGGTAGAGATAAAGAATTCGCGGATTTAAGACCATTCGGTGTTGAAAAAGGTTCCCATAAAAAGAGCAACGCTTCGCGCAACAAACGAGGCTACGCAAAGCTTCTTCGCTTTCGAAAGTAACTTTAATGAAATGGCAAACAGACAACTGCTGACGGTGAAATTCTACCGATTCGCGAAGGCTGGAACGGACCTGTTGCTACGTGCAAAAACGGCGAGCCGCGAAACAATCGTTGCGTGTTTCTTTCTAATCACTAAATAGTCTGCAAATAAGACATTCCAAACAATCCGAGTGTTCGCTGCGTTACGTTGGCCTGGGAGTCAAGTAACCTTGAGCTACGATACTCGTGTTCGAGATGAAATCTCATTGTTCGTGTACTGCGCGTTAATAATTTGTCGTTAAAGATTTTACAACACTTTTTGTTTGGTCTAATCGATTCGAGAAGGTGAGCAGAATTTGAGAAGATGTTGCAAACATGATTTATTTTCTAAAGAAATTACTAAGTTACTGTGACACAATTTACGCCGTTTTTACAACAAGATAAAAATTATCATAATTTTATTTATTTATAAACACGCATTCATTGGTCAATCTTATCGCAATTTTAGATTAGATAACGAACGCAAACAATTGTCTTTTTATCATTCTATTTAATTCACACTGTTGTGTACTTAAAAACGAACGGAATTTAAGAAGACATACATATTACATACACAAAGACATCTGTCATTTTCCTACTGTATCTAAAGACTGTTTGATGATTGTCCTTCCATTGACTTATTTTTACCACCTTTTTATTAGCTCGCTTTCTTGTTTGTTTGTTTGTTTGTTCGGTACAAATCTTGCAATTGATTTTAAACTAACTTCCCGATGAGCTAGAGACTTGAAATTGGAAACGTAGCTCGGAACTGGATGACAATGCAGTATTCAAAAATTTTTTTTTTTAAAAAGTCTATCCGTTTAAGAGAAATAACAATTAAATGTTTTTACCGTTATTACCGTTACACCGCGGTCATCGCGTTCAGCGATCCCCACTCCGCGCGACAACGCTCCCTACTTTACTCCCTAATTGTATTGCTCCGCAAATGATATTAACTGTTGCGTGAGTTTTTTCAACGGCTGCTACTCCCTACACTCCTTATTATTATCTTGCGCCCCACGTTTTTCGTTTTAAATCTTACAAGTATTTTCACAGCTATTCAAAATTCACAATTTCAAATGTTTGTTTTTATTTTCAAATTATTTTATACTTTTTAGTCTGTTTTTTAAAAATTATTTTATACTTTTTAGTCCGTTTTTTAAAAATTATTTTATACTTTTTAGTCCATTTTATTTTTATTTTATACTTTCTAGTCCATTTTATTTTTATTTTTTTCAAATTATTTTTTTTATTTATTATTATTTTATACTTTTAAAAATTTATTTTTGTTTAAATAATTTTCTGTTTTTCCGAACCGTTTTTGCGGCATCTCGTGTTGTAAAACATTCTGATAGTAATTGAAGCAACCTATAAGAAAAAGAGCGTAATTCAAATATGAAATATTCCACAATTCAGCCACCACAGATTATGAATATACATATTTGGAATTTTACAAAGTTATTTAAAAATACAATATTCTGCTTTCTAAAATAGTTTTAGAAGTTTTGTCAAACGATGTTGTCACGTGATTACCGTTTTTCAATTGAAAAATTACGACGTGCGCTAAACACGAGTGAGCGAGATAGTTTATACATGGTCGATTGACAAATATTCATTTGTATGATTCTTAAAAATAGCACTATTCCGTGTTAAGCCCATTATTCCATATTTGGCCACTTTCCGCTACATTCGATTTTGAGTCAGACATGCGACTAATTAACGCCAGAACGATTGCAGTTTAAATTATGAAAGTTAACGTCGCATCTTGTTTTTAGCATTGCAGTGAGTCTAATGACGGTGACTTATAATTATTACCTCTGTATCGAGACGTGGCATGAAAGTGGTGAGATGCTCCGTCAAGGTCTTCGTCGGCTTGAAGAGGACTGAGGCTTAAAAGTCTTGGCGCTTCGGCATGGCCGCGAAACCAACGCATTTCTGAAACGCAGACAAAATACCATCATTGTATTACTTTCGTTGTTTTTACAAGATTCAAATTAAGAAATAATCGTGCTTTCAGTGCTCTCGTTATGCGTAACCGAACGTTAATTTAATCGAAAAATTACCTGATTACCTTTCCATCTGACCGCAGATTTGACCAACGAATGGTATCGGGAGGCGAGTTGTACACACGAGGACTCTATTTAAAAATGATGACACCTAAGACGTCACGATGCTAACGCACAATTGCAAGGGGGGAAAAACCTTCGAGTTGCGTCGAAGAAAATTTCTGTAGGCTGTGTAGGTACCGTTGCGGACAACTGTAAGCAATAAACCTGTCCTCTTCCCGCCACGAATCCTTCGCGGTTGGTCTTTCGCGATTCCGCCTGACGGAATCCTCGCGGAGGCGTTACCGTTCATCTGCTTCGCGTAGAAACCGTAATTTAGCAACCTAGTGCCTGTAGCAACAAACCCCGAGAATATAATAGCTTCTGCTTTAACGGTTCGTGCCTTCCTCCGTGGCGAATCATACTTTTTCCGCGTCATAGTTTGCGTCCAATGGAACAGCGAATTTTCAGCACAACTGTACGGTAAATGGTAACAACTTCGTTTCCTATTCATCGAATCCTGCTCCCAATGCTTCTGAATTTCTTTCACGCGAAAGGATCTTTGTTACGCCAAAAGTAAAATTAGACATTGGTTCGATGACGGGCGATATTTTGCAGAAAACACTTTGCTAGTCTGCTGTATAAAAATATTAGAATATTTATATCGTTGAGGCGGCGTGAATATTGAGAAGTCGCCGTAATGCCGTGACGAACAACCCCTAAGGAATAATCGAAGATATGTGTTACAAATTGAGACTTCTCGATTATTATACTATTATTAATTATAAAATGCACGTTCTATTTTATCTCATATATTTACACATTAGTTTTTAACTTATTTTCTATAAAATTGTGAACGTATACGCTTATTGTACATATCTATATCGATCTTATTAGGGGAGTATGCAAACAAGCGAACTCGCGGGATGAGTATGCAAACAAGCGAACCATCGTTGGAATACTTTTTGCCAATATGTATTACGAGTGGCTTTAAAACTGCCTACAGTCGAAGAAGCAGCGGTAATGTCCCTGTAAGTAATGCTGCTTGCAGCGTATTTCTTAAAATTAAGAGATGTTATTTAACGAAGATATACGCTTTTGTTTAGACAAAACGCGTATACGTATAGTACAGTATTATGTGGTGGATATAGTATACATTCGATTTTGTAAAATGATAGGAATTTTCTTGCGTCACTTGAATGAATCCATCTCCATGTTCTGAGAGAATTCACATCATTTTACAAAGCGTAAAATATTTCTATAGCAAATATGTGATTCGTCAAAATAAATGGGTAGTAAGTCTTCGGTCAATAACATCTCTTATCTATGAAAAGATAGGGCACATTAATTCGAAATTCGGTAAATAGCAATGTATCGTACGATAAATACCACTGCGTTTAATCATGTGTTGCAAACTGTAGTTCGATGTAATCGGATTGAGTATTTTTTTTCGATGTGCATAAGTCTTAATGAGAAGAGTGAAAAAATCTACATTAAGCTTTTTATTACGATAAACTGGATATATAATATTAACAGTTTATGCCATGACATCGAGACATATCTTATCCGAATTTAAGTAATAGAATTTTCGGATAACAGAGGGTCTGCTGTCTGGGTTAGGTAGAAGAAAACAATGATCTGCAGCTAGGTTTTCAATTTCTCACTGGTAGATTTCGTCACTGCTCGTTCCGTGTTACGTCGCTGGCATGGAAAGCGTTGACTGTGACGCGGAGAATCCCGTTTCCACAACACAGTCGCATAATGAAATGATTAATACCGCGGCTGAGTTATGCAAGGTGTTAATGTATCGATTATGCGCACGCAGGTACAAGTGCATCCTAGTCGAGAGAAGGGGGCGGTGACTTTCTCTGATGCAAATATGTGTGCCGGCGGCACCTTTCCGACAACCGGGCTCCCACGACGGTAGCTTTTCACTTTTCACGCAGATTACCAGCAGACGTCAAAGTACCTACGATGGGTCTGGGATAGCCGCGAATTTCAATGTTCTAGGTCGTGAACTCTTAATAATCTGCCGGCGGAGCTAACGATAAAACAATTTTTATGCAAATTCGTACTAGCTGATACAGCTAAGACGATTACGCTAATTTATTTAATGTTGAATATTGAACATATCTATGTATACAATGGCAGACATATACTTACGAACACATTGTTGGTTAAGCTTTGATAAACTATATCATAAAATCAGTTAACGAACGTATAAGCTACAAGCGGTTGAAAGTGGTTATAATCGCAATTTTTCACGACTTTTGGTCAGTTTCTGCTTAAAATCCATACTTTCTTACATCTTTCGATGCGTTTCGAAAGTAAAATCTAACAAAAACTTATCGTTGACAAATAGATTTATTCAGGAGTGAAAAGCGGTTAGTTGATCGGCCTGTCGTCTGGATGAAATTGAGCGCTGGGACAAGACTGAAATCGAATACGTGCCGTGAGTCATCGATAACGTGGTCAACGAAAGTAGAAAGTATCTAAAAGGATCGGGCCGTGGTAGTGCCAAGTATCGTTTCCAAGACTTTTCTATGACAAAGTGAACCGTGCTACCGGGTAGTTAACCTCGATCTACCGATTTTACACGACAAGAATAATCATAATTGTTAGGCGAATGTAGTCTCGTTTGCTGTTTCTTATTAATATTTTATTTTACTTTTCAAAGAATTTTTAGCCATTAAAACGGCCAGCTATTGGAAAAAGATGAAACATACAATGATAAAAGAGACGTTCCACGAGATAACGATAAAAGAGATATTCCAAGAGTCTTGAATCATTTCTTACTGTACCTCCCACACGTTCTAACTTACCCTGTATTTAAGTTACAGTCAAAATCATCGTTTATTCCTTTCGAGAAATATTAACGCGTTGACGCTCGCTCTGAAATCGATGACGCACGGTTGGCTGTAGGCTCTGAGCGACACAGGAGATCGACGATCGTTCGGTGCATTCTTACCTGTCCAAGCGATGCGATTTCGTCTAGGTTGATACCACGAACTGACCCGCTTTAACGATAACGGGCCGAATGCATTGCACGGACACGGACAGACGATCGTGGCACGAGGTAACGTACCCGTACGCGTATATGTATGTATGTATGTTGTATGTATGTGCGTCGCGCGTCATACGAGTTGCGTACTACTGCCTGATTCTTTTGGGACAATCGCCTCGGGAATGCCGATCGTAAACTACTTTCACGGCGAGAACCATTTATCCGTGATGATTACAGCCGGAAATTGTCGTGCAACTGCAGTAGCCATAGATCGATCAACCATGAACTTATCGTAGCAATAAAGAACTTTTATCTTGTACATTCTTATTATATTCAGTTCGACATCGGTTAATATAAAAATCATCTTCCACATTTTCTCATTATATCTATCATATTAGTTGGTAACTTTTTTCTACATCGCAACATGTAAATTGCTACAACAGAATAGATCGAGTTATTATCCAATTTCTACCGAATTGGGGAAAGATGAAAGCAATTATATAATAATATTCTCTGTTCTAATTCAATAAACGAGTGACTCCTAATTATAGAAAATGTGTTCGTCTCTTTTACTTCGTCGCGAGACTAGAAACTTTCTTTCGCTGGGAGCGTATCAACGGAATAAATGTAAGAACTCCATTGGGAGGTAATGATATGTAATTTGAACATTAAGTAGCGCATGGCGGGATTATTGCTCGCTTCGAGTTCGCGTCTTTATAAATGTCTATAGTTTCTGTTAGCGAACGAATCGACGAACCGAGCGAATCCATATTACTTCGAACGATGTCCATGGTGATCTTTTCTGTTGCAGTATACGTATTTTGCCGTAAAGTTTTCTCCGTGAAGCTAATAAAATGGTGGACATCGATTTAACGGTCGAAGGAAGAAAAGGATGATATACGCGTCGCGGATCTGTCAAATAGACGCCTCGAGTGGTGATTTTTCGAGAAGCCGGTCAGGATAATTCCGGTAATTTGTCGAAGATTTACTTGACAATACTCTGAAAATATCTGCGCGTAAATAGCCTGACCGAACCGTAATTGCATACACGCGCCGATTTTCAACCGTGGTCGAGCTCTCGTTTTTATCGTTCTTTCGAAACAGTGGCGAATGGCGGTTCCGTGTAGTTAGGCTCGACTGCAATTGGAAAGAGAATGTGTCAGGAATGTTGGACACGTTCGAAGTACCAACAAAAAAATGTACGCTTGCACAGTCAATACTAAACGTTGCTGGACGTTGAATTAGAGCAACATTGTGAAACACAATTTTTAGAAGATAAACATAATACTTTTTTGATTTCGCTAGATTAAGAATTCAATTGGTAAACGAATTCTTTGACTAATCGAATAACTCTATTTTCGCACGAAGAAAAGTAGTTTAGGTAATTATGTAGAAAGTACCACTCATCTCCGATTTCGATGAAATTGAAATATGTTATAGATTTCGACATTTTGAACAACTTTTTCCTTTTCCAATATAGGATCGCTTTTGGTTTTCGAGATATTCGCAAAAAACTATTGCTCGTACTGTATCGAATTTTCCGTATTATTGCACGCTCCGTGTCAACGTAAGACTTTTTTTGTAAACACGTCGTGGGGATGAGAGAAAAAATAGGGTTTCGCTCTATTGGGATCTGACATTTCGAGTGGCGCCGTCTGCTGCCGAAAAGTAGAAATTTTTCCACCGCGTAGCAAAAAAAATGTTGATTACCGTGCAGTGAAAGATTGTGATAGCAATATTAATTGTAATTGTAAATACGTCCGAAAGAATCGAACCTCGTTCAACTGAAAAACTTTCTCTGCGTTCATTAGAATTCAATTGTTTCCTGAATTCCACGAATGCTTCCTTCGAGTAGCAATCTCGTTCGTTTACATTTTCATTAAAAAATGTCTACTAACATCGCGTGAAACGATACTACCGTAAAGATAGCCGTCGGATCGATGTTAAAAATGACCGTTTGGATACCAGAGGCGAATGGTCAGAAATTTTCGTCTCTAAAAAAGAGGAGGAGAATGTGGAATGAAGGCGGCCTCGAGAGGAAAGCTGTGTTTCCAACGAGGATGGGTGTCTTATCGCATTTTCCATTCACGGAAATCGCGTACGCTCGCGTGTATACATAGGTGCGTACATACGTATGCGGCGTCTTCCCATAAGTGCATCATCTCGGCAACGCAAGCGCGTTTCCATGGAGTTGCCGTGCTTATAGACCTCGGGTTCGCCTTAAGCTTGGCACGAGGTGCAAATTATTGCTCTTCGTTTAAATTGCGCGAGATTTTTCCGGGTCCGGCGGATACCGTGTAAAGAGGGCCGCTCGTAGAGAGCCTATCTTATTGCGATTGCGCGTGGATCGCTTGAAAGGATCACAGGACAAACCCCAGGCTAGAATTATACGTGTCGGCCAAGATCGCGGGTGCACGAATCGCGGAAATTACGAGGACGACGCGAAATATGACTCGTGCTTCTCTTTCATTCGACCGTGACCCATAAATTTATTACGGCGAGCCTGGTGGTTTCGCGCCGCAGCATCCGGGGATCAAAGAAAGACTCGGATATACGATCCGAGTATTCTTCTTTTTTACAGACAGAAATGTATCTACACAATTTGTAGTTCTTTGCGTTCCTACGATGAGTAATAAAATCGAACTCGCATTAAATTAAATACCACTGGCACGTTTCTCTTAGAGTGTACTCGACTGCGGAGATTCCAATGCGAGCTGAGAAAAAGTGGGTAGCTGTACGATGTTCGTTTGCCAAGTGGATTTGCTGATCTCGTTTCCACCGTAGGTATTCCAGAATTTACAAAGCACCGCGACGCAACGAGACCGGTTGACGAGGGCAAGAAGTTAACTGGCCGTGCGATCTTAACGACAGCCATTTTATTAAAACTTGGAAATACACACCGTCGGCAATTAACGTCGCGCGTACACATAGCACCTTTCACGATCGGCTAGTCGGGTGACCGCCGCGCCGATTACGTGCTTCGCTCTAAGCGTACCAGCATCCAAGGAGATACTTTTTTTACCCGGAAAAAGCAAGCAACGCGATTTGCTGATGCCAACGATGCAGACTCGGTGTGCGGATAGTGTTACCGCTCAAAAATTAGCCAATTTAATTCACCTCGTTACGCATCGCATCGACTCCTTCTAGAAAAATAACGAGTAGTTGGATTTCCGATTTCAAGTGTCAAATATCGCTTCCTAGGCTCGTTCGGAAAGATTGAAGGCTAAAAGATCGGTTGAACGGTAAATCCGGAATTTTTTCGGACAATTCCACAAATAAGACATAGGTAACTACATGTATAAGAGAAAATAGGGTGAAAATGAGTATGTGTGTGTGTGTGTGTGTGTGTCAAGCACGGGTCCGAGGAGCTCGGAGGATTACGGCCGCCACGGGGAGCGAGACGCGCGGGCGGGAGAAGTAGGCGTCTCTCTCGAATTTGCCTCCAAATGAGCTACTTCCGGACATGCCTGACGTAGACCAAACAAATGTCCCACACAAACTACGTGTCTACATTAGTGGATGGTACTTCTCCATATTGTTCACGTTTCACAACACTGACGAAAATAATTACTTTTGTTATGCTAATATTGATAAAAAAAGCTAACATTAGTAAGGAAGTACCTAATAGTTTTGTAACAATATTTAATTCGCTGTATCTTCAAAACTAAACATGTTGCGACGTAGGTACCACATTAGGTCAACATTTGTCTTTTAAAGGATATTAAGATGTATAGACTGCTGTATCGAAAACCATATGTTGCCAATTAAGAAAATAAAATACCGGTTTTTACCCACAACAAGTGAATAGCATCTCAACGTTTTTCGCTAATGATAATGGTAAGAACATGATTCAAGATATTAATATCAAGTAAGGCACACTGCAATACGGTTGAGTAGTTTTGAATTTATTTCATTAATGCTAGAATACTTTATTGGAACTATTAAGTTTAATATTGGGAATCAGGTGACTGATCTACATGACAATCTGTACGACGATCCTAACATGTTTCAGCATTCACCCATTGTTTGCACGCTCGACGAAGGTAATAAAGTCGTTAGGCCTAAATTGATGAAATATTAAAATTAAGGCTGCTAGTGCATAATTCATACGTCTTCGTCGGCTTTGTAGACGTTATTATGCGTGACTTTATACACACTTGTTGCAAGTCAAGCAGTTTCCGTTTCCACGTACAACATAAAATTAGGTGCCAATTATACAACAAGAAATTATCACGGGCATCCCGCTTCGTTAATATCATTTACCGCCAGACATTTTTAACGACTACCGTTACCGATGCAACAATAATACCGTTCAACCGTATCGGATCGTATTACGACTGTGAGCGGAAACCATTTTCACTAAAAAAATTAAACATCCGATCGTTCGGTAAAAGATGAATAATCTTGTTCCGATACGAGAGGAAATTGCTATGCAACAGGAAATGTGCGTTTACCTGACTGGAATAACCTTGTGGCATAGAAAAATCGAGACAATTACATTTAAAAAATTGTAGGTCACCTTCGTTTCTGGATATGTATTGGTTATAAACGCAGCAAATCTCTCATCATTTTTTTCTAATACTTACTGGCTGGCTAGTGGATACGCGAACACCCTGTATATTACGCTACGCGAGTCTCGCTGTCGCGAGACTTTAGCCAGGAAATAGGTGGAAACAAAAGTTCGGAGACTCGCTTCGATGACACAGAGCTTTAACTCGTTTTCATGTAAAACTACTCGGTCAATCATGCTCCCGAAGGAAGCATCAGGCTGGCGCCAAGTTCATACAACTCGCAAATCTTTTTTGTCACAAAACAGTATTATTCTCTCGAATTGGTGTCGATATTTTCATAATTACGAACATACTAACCGCAGACTTCTACTAATTTACATAAGTTTATCAAATAACGTTCAAATCAGAAGCACGAATTTCTTAATATGAATTTGCTTGTAATAAAATCACAATATATAATCGTTCTTATTTTTCAACACAATTTTACTTGATCTCCATAATTTGTTTGTAAAAACTGAATAACAATTTTAACACGTACAATGTTATTAGTTTGTATCATCTTCAAATTGTGTAATATCTCGAAAATTATATAAATAAAAATGTTATAATATCTTGGTTAAAAAGTAAATATGAATTAACAAAATGTCTAAACCAACAGGGGAAAAAGAAAAATGTAAAGGTTAAGCATTTTACGAGAAAGTCACGCAAAATTGGTTTCATTATTTAGAGAAGCAGAGCGTTTTCTAAGGAGTAACTCGAAGCGCGAAGATACTCCCCTATGAAGATGCGAGTGCACGTGATTTTATCTTCGTTTAGCACCCCTGGTTTTAAAGATGCTCCTTTGAGAGAAACAGTCTAACAAACTGAGGCCACGCGCTTTCCATTTTTGCTATAGCTACTTCTAGAATTGATAGGAAACGATTAAAAGAACGAAAGGCTGCGAGGAGAAACAGAGAAAATTAAGACTCGCTCACGAATATTATGTACACGCGTATCTACGTGCGCTCTTATGCTATGCTATGCTATGCTTTGCCGGAGCATCCGTACTCTCGGTGATTTCAACTACGCCACCTGCACGAGCGAGCAGCCAAACACGTGGGGATATTCCAATTATCTTCGCGGCTTCCGTTCAACCAATATTTTCCTTTCCATAGCGAATAGCGCTTGAATATAATGATAATCCAATGAACTAAAGGTAATCAAACTTTTATACATCCTATTTTCTTTACATTCCGTTTTCTTTCTAATTTGATGTCAAATATCGCAGACATTGAAAGACAGATTCTCATTAGCCATATATTCTTATAATTTTAAATAGTTTGGAAATTGATAGTACTACCCTAGGAAAAAAATATTCAATCAAACAAATGAAGTGTCTATCATCGTATTTTCAATGTGGAAAACATTTCCATTAACGGCAAAGGCAAATGCAATGAGAACACTCGTCATATATGTATAATGAAAATATTAAGTTATCAAGTATTACTTTATATAATATTAAATATTATAGAAAGTATGATGAAATTAGACATTGATTTAAGGAAGTGTTTAATCATCTTCACGTATTCAAATGTTTCTGACAATATCAACAGTAAGAAGTACTACTTAGATTTCATCATTTTATTCATATTTTACTGAAGTATCGTTAACTCTTATACCATATTTGTCTATCGTACATGCAATACTATTTTTTCGTGTTTAATATACTCTCAAATAATTCCCGCTTTATTATAACATTTTACGTGTGTAGCCACAGAGAAGAAGTTTCCTTTTAATAGGCTAGAAAGTTTCATACTGCAAACTACTTTCGTTTTGTGCAATAAAGATGTACAGTAATTGCATGTATTGTACACGCGCAAAAGCTATTTATCGTAATTTGAGCAGAACAATATACTTTATAGTGCTAACTTTTCTAAACATAAGTTTGGTTCGATGCCATCTATTCGAAGAACATAAAGTGAAAACTGCCTCGCTTTATTTAGTAATTAATGTGTTAAATTTACAATGAATTTATAGTGGTATTCTCTAACGATAGTCGCTCCATTTACAAATAACAAACTATCCTATCTGTCTCCTGGTATCGAACGAAGACGGAAATGGATGTGAAAAGCTATTCATGTTACGTATGCGATTCAAAATTGATCGAAGCTATCGGTGATTAATTTATCGAAAGTGGTATGTAATAGGTACTTCCTGCTATATCTTGCACGGATAGACACCGACGCTTTCACATTTAAAAGCAGACTCGTTTGAAAAATATTCTAATAGTAGTTTTGGCATTCTGGTAATGAGTTTGTATTGTTTATACCAATGAATGAAAGTACATAACAATTAATAATACCATTTCCTTGGCAACTGCTTTTAGTTCATTTATTTTAAAATGTTCACATCGAAATATTTTATTTCAAGAAATTGTGCTAAAATCTTACAACTGCTCGTAGAACCGACGTCTTTCTTTCTAGGACTGACTTATTAGATCCATGATAATCAAAGCAAAATGTGCCTCACCTCAAAACTTTTTCCAAGATATTTGTTCTCCGTCGCTGTACAGCAATTTTAACCAGGAACATCGTCAACAGAGAATTTTAATCCAACGAGTGTCTTACTTTTCCGACAGGAAGTACAGCGATCTTCGTGGCAAAGTTTCACGCGAACCAGACAAATTCCGAGCACATGGCGTGGTAGCAATCGTACGTCGAGCAAATGTTGAACCAAGAAGGAAGATAATTGGCCGTTCGGTAGCTTATTCGCGCAAAGTAGTCCAAGCAGCGCTCGAACAACGAGGACTAAACGATACCCCAGGAGTTCGAGTCGCCACCGATGCCCCGTTCAGGCATAGTTTTCTCGTTATCCGAACAAGGAAGCAGCACGAGCGTGCTCATGGTGTATCAAACGATTTCTATCGTCCCCGGCTAGGTAGCAATTCCAAGACGGTGTTGTTCGGAGTACGCCGACCTCCGGCGAGATTTGAAATCGATTCCTCGCTCCGTTTCCGATTGTCGGAGACTCGAAGGCGCCGCACCGATGCCCGATAAGGCGAACGCAGGTGCAAAGACGTACCTGCGTACGTCGAGCCGCACCGATCGGTGGATTTTCACGCGGCGTGGCTTTCTACCAGCCACGGACCCCGTGATGTTACGAGAAAGCTGACCCTTCGTTGCGAGCCACCCGAACCGATCGGAATTCTACGTTCCGTCGCACGCGTCGGAAGCGCTATCAAGGCCAGGGTCGTAGGCGCTCGTATCCCGTCGCAAGGTGAACCAGACGTTCCCCGGAGCAACGAGAGTTCCTCGGGCAATTAGCAAACACGGGCACAATAGCGAAGAAAATTCTTGCGCCAAAAAGGTAGGCGTGAAACTGCATACCAAATACGGATAAGCTCTTGTTCGCTTCGCTGGTCTCGTGAAAAGTAGAAAGGCGCGGAGTGTACCAAGAGTTTCTGCGTACACCAACATGGCCTGGAGAGCAATGAAAATTTCCTAGCTGAAATACTCTACCGGCTGAAAGTAACATTAGAGCATTCATGAAAGTAAAATAGGCTCGCGAAGTCAACGAACTAACGCAACTAGAGAGAATCGCACGAATTGGCGTTTTAGAAATTCCCAAAGCTGAGATCTATTAGTTTCTACAGTTGCTTCTAAAAATGTTCATTTCGAATTGGGAAAATGGTCGTTGCATGATACAATTTTACTAGAAACGAGCAAGCGACGTCAAACTTCTATGCAGTAGTATTTTATATACAGGGTGGAAATAATAAAGCGTTACGGTCGCTTTCTCTTTCTTGATAAAACATTTTTCAATAATTTTTAATAAATCGAGCGGGTAAACGAGCACTCTTCGCGTTGACCATTTGACATATTGACCTAACCGATCTCCGTTGAGTTTCTTCGAAAATGATTAAGAACACCTCGCCGTAACTGCACGCTCGGAGCTCCACCCGTTCGTAGTTGCACCCGGTTGTTGCTTCGGAAGTTTAATTTCCTAGCTCCTTTACGGTCGAGCCTAATTTCCAAGGAGTTGCGTTCCGATGGGAAAAAAATGATTTGCTTCGATCGGATGGGTCTCCCATCGGAAAGCCTATTAATCTCTACGAAAGTAATCGATCGATTCCGCGCTTCGAGGCGCTTGTTTTGCTTCCAGCGGCAGTCACGAAGAAATATTCGAACGACTACGAAAGACGGCAGCCGATGTATTTCGTATCTTGTCATCTTCGAGGAAACCGACCCTTTGAGTTCGTGGTAGCTGACCGTAGGGAACCCAGTGCCCAGTGGAAACCTTCTATCAAGGCCGCGGCCGAAGCAGTTCTTTTATTTTCTGGGCATTTGACGAGAGCGACATGCCAGAGATTCCTCGCTGGAATAGCCGTGTAACTATGCCCTCGGCATGGCCTACGTACGTGTTCGACCATACACGTGCGCGCGTGTGCGCGTTTGCTCGCGTGTGCCCGTACTTATACCGGGTGAGCTATAGAAACTGAACATACCGATTTTCTGCAGGATTTTCTGGCAACAGAAATTTGAACTTTCCAAAGTTGAAATTTACGACCGTTACGATAAACTGCATAGATTCGAATCATACTTTTTTCAATTGGAATCAGTTAAAATTTGATATCCATGGCTCCGAGAAGGACCGTTGTCGAATCATAAAACTCGCCTTTCACGATCTATTCTAATGTAGAAGTCATTATGCAAACTGTTTGGTTCGACCTTGTACGCGCGGACATTTAAAGAATTCAGCGAAGAATCGGTATTCGCTTTCTCTTATCCATATTTTGCGCACACCTAAACCTGAATACATTTATACAAAAAGTAACACACTTTCGAATTGGCTTTGGTAATAACTTAAAAAACACTTTAGTAATTTATCAGCGATGGATCCTTTTAAAGAGAAGAACGCGTTAGAAGTTATAAACAGATTGATTCGACTTTCGCAGTGAAACTGTAACAAAATCAATTTCGCGAAGAATGCCTCTGATGTTATCGAAGATAGAGGTACTCGTTAATTGGTTTTGCTGCGGCCCATTATTCTTGCGCGAACCGAGTGTTGAGAATTACTATCTGTTTATTTCGCTATGTAAAAAGCAAAACAACTCGGGATCCGATATTAAAATGGAGCCTGTTGTTGACATTTATGCATCTGGTTACGCATATGCGTGCATCGAGGCGCGATCAAAAGACGTGCGCGCGCGTAAAGGACGGAGACTCAAGGCCGACCGTCGGCTAACCCTTTCTCCATCCTTGCTACGGATGAAAGAAAGACAATTTGAAGCTGCAGAGTTCTCGCGAACGTGATATATCTTTGTCAAACGTTATTATCGTGTGTGCAACGTGACACCGCTGAACAATGACATGGTACACGGAGAACATATGGTTGCTTAAATAACCGAGTACCGGCTATTACGCGTAGCTACTTAATTAAGAAAAGCTACGAAGTTACCTAACATATTGATAATAACAACATATTTTTTAATCGACCCGATTATTTGTCTTAGCGTAAAATATTGTTATTATTATTCCCATCATAATTTTAATCGGAACGAACATTGTTTGAACAGAGAATATATCTTAAAAAAATAATATACGTGCTTTTTATGTTTTAAGGACACGGAACAAACTATTGATGTATGACACGTCGTATCCTTATCGTACGCAGAAATAGATAAAGAGATCCTTTTTAATTACCAAGGACAGAGATACCACACCTATTTCTATTATTCAGTTATCGATATCCGAAGGATGAATTTAAATTAACTTTCAATCGATTAGTAGAAAAGTCAATACCAATTGTAAGTCAATTTTTCGCCGAATCCTTTAATTTCGATGAATCGTCGTTATAACGGAGCTCGGGATAAGATCGATTCGTTTTATCCGACTTCTGCTTGGGTTCTAAGAAACGAAAGGTCGTGGCGGGACCGTGATCGCAACCAACCAAGAATCGAAAACGTATGCTCGATCAGCAGGCGTGTTTACGTCGTACGTGACTTTTCGAGTTAATACGCACCGACGACGAATATTCATTTCTCCCCATGCGTACACGTTGCGCGATCGCTGCGAGAATAGCGATGGGCTCTCGTAACGAATTAACAAGACGAAACATTCCAGCAATCGAGCTTCCTCGTTCACCTGTTGCTAGAATCGCTTTGTTTTATACGCTTGGCCACTTAACGTCGATAATACCGTAATTAGTTTTGCAAATTGAAATACAAACAGCGACACTTCTATTTTCTATCTACGTTTCGGAAGCAAGGTATTAAGAATAATTTCTCATAAATCTTATGAGATTAGAATAATTTTATTACTCGAGGATAGGTGATTTATAAGTATAAACTAGCGAACAGAACTTGTGCAGAAACCTTTTGCTGTATCCCTTTCTAGCATTAACGAATGAGATTAACGATAAAACTTGATTTAATATCGTTTTTCTCAAAAACTACTGTCCTTGTGACAAAAATCAATACGAAACAACCTTTGTTTGAAGTATTTTTCAAAATTACCATTATTTACAGAAATAAATGGAAAAACTATGATTTTTATGGTTTTTTCGTGGTTTCCGCTATGAAAATAACATTTACGCCAATTTTGACTATCACATTCGTAATCGGTACGTCAAAATACGTAAGAATCCAGAGTATAAAAAAAATCGGAGGTATGGTCTTTTCGGAAGTTTATCCGAAAAAATTTATTTACATCAATTTCATTGCTAAATAATAAATTTAATTATTATCGCGAATCCTAGATGCTTTCATAGAAAATTTCACGAGTCAAGAGATTCGATATTGCATGTCGAAGACGTGCAAGGACACATGTATGCTGTTTGGTACTTGTCTTTCCTAGCCAGTTCATGGAGTGCGGCCAGCCTGTAACGATCGCATCGTCTCAAAGAACTGGTTATAACATAACAGATATAGGTATCTGAAAGTTGTCTTCGTACCCAGTAACCGATCGTATTTTTACCATCTATTAAGAAAAGATACATACCTAACGCTAGCCGGCTCGTACAAGTTATAAAAACACGGTAACGTATAATAGTGGTACGTACATATATTTAATGCGGAACACTCAAAGATGATCGATTAACAATACGTTTCAAAAGTATTTATCAAAGCCTCTCCTAAATCTCGATTAAATTGTCATTATCATTGGATACGATGCATGCCCATCGTTTAAAAATAGTCCATGTACCGAACCGACATATGCTAAGTAGATCTATTCGAGCGTACTGGAGAATACGAACGATAACGTTATATTCAAAAAATCGAAATAAACAATAATGGGGTAACGGATTAGCCTCGAACCAACGTAGTATTTCCTACAATTGGTGTTTACTTTATCGAGATGAATGACATAACGTCGAAGGGGTCAAGCATTGACTTTACTACTTTTAAACGACCAAATATTTTTCTATTCCGATCAAAGAACCAAGGAAACGCACAGTTTTCAGAGTTTTTGCAATTGAAAAGGTAAGGGCCTCCGAGAGAATGACAGTTTTGTAAAAAGTTCAAAGCACGGGCTGTTCTAATACAGTTTTATTCGCCTTTCGAGGCACGCGCAAGGACACGCGCCATCCCTGGACCACGCATCCATCTTAAGGGCCTTCGACCGGAAGTCCGATATGTACGACGCGAGCAATTACGGTGGTAATCATGGCTGCTCACAGAACTGGCTGCGTGCCTCCTCGAAGGATCGTTTTGCTCCGGGGTCCCATCGGCCACGCTCGACTTTCCGGTTTAACCGCTCCTTCTTCTAATCGCTCTTCTTCCTGCCAAACGATCTCTTCGTCCTTGATCTTTTCTACACACTCGACGTAGTTGAACAGTACCTACTATTGACACGATCCTTGGATTTAGCAGTTCCCGGCGCAGCAAAATCGTTTTATCCGTATCGTGCACGGTGCGCTTGGACAAATCCGAACTCCAACGCATACCGAATTTATTTTTCGTATTTTCGAAAATTATAATTGAACATTTAATGCTATCTCCTCGACGGTAGTTTAAATATTCAATTTATTCCGAGGTTGCTACGTAATTTTACATAATAATATAAACAAACGAATTCATTCGCAAGAAAAATTTGTTACAGGCGAAATTAGTTTTGAAATAGTAGTGATAAGAAATTAGACCATTTCACTTTTTCAAATTTGAAATACACTGCGCTGCATAACTATAGCACCGCTACAATTTTCAAGAGTTTTGGAGATAATTAGTGATTTCTAATTTTTGATAGCACCGTGCGAAAGAGGCCACAAATATATTCTGGTAATGATAAAACGGAAAACGTAACGCTCGTATATTTACGATAAAATATAACTATAACATAGAACATAAGAACAATATTAAATTAGAATGAAACGATTAAATTATAATTGCAATGAATAGAATGGAAATGCGATTGGACATGCTTCCGCCTAATTTTTTCAAAATTTCATGGTTAATGTCATTTCACAATTTTGTTACACTTTCTTTTAACTGCGAAATGCTAGTATTGTATTGGAGCATTATCTTGTTGCTACGTCCAATTAACGTGGTTGTTCGAACGAATAAACGGCATAAACGAGCTTCTACTCAACTTAACTATCACAATTGAAACTTTATACTATCGTATATGACAAAAATATTTCAACTTCTACAAAAAGAAAAGTTTCGCTTAATATTTCTATCAAAGTCAATATAGAATAGTGTATAAATAAAAAAAACTACTTTACCAACTAGAATTTGTAATTTCTCGCAAGCAAAATGTTATGCTAATATTTCTATGTTTGCTACTCTTGTCGGATCCAACTTCTCAAACCGGTTTAATAATCGTGTCACTGTGCTAGTCCTACTAATATATTTTTCGAACCCAGATATATCCAGGAGTGGACGTAACTCTTTTGCGTATAGAAAGTTGCATCGAAATACGTGTATACATTTCTACGAAAACTTCGTGTGATTTTAGAAAGCATCGGTCAATGGTTGCAAGACTCCTCGATTGCTGCGTTTCTAATTTCCCACGTGTAGGAGACAGTTACGTCAACCCAGGTTGCAGATGGGATGTGTAACGGATGAAGCAGCAAAGAACCGCTGATTTATTCTTGTGGTCATCCGATATATCGTATGAACTACCGGAGAATCAGAAACGAGATAGGACGTGCGAGAACGCGAAAAGGTATCCTCGGGCATCGAAGGTGTCGATTGTTGAACGGTGTCCAATTTCATTCATCTAGCTCTGAGAATCAGAATGATCGTCTCCGGATACAGATGCGAGTTTTTATGAACGGGCGAGGGAGACTGCTCCGAGTCATTGTTCGCTACCGACTTTCACGAAAATGAACCTTTTAGCCTGTCCCATTGAGTCACAAGAGGAGACTATACGTATACCTGGTGGATGTATCGCTAACGGAAAACCACTTTTCGTTCTTCAATGGTCTCTTTCAATTTTAAGAGACAGTTTCCCGTATCTTTAAATTAATAGTAAGATACACATTTAGAATAAAGAAATTTTCTATCGATGGAACAATCATTTTTCTGATACTTTTCGTTTGTTTAATCCTTAAGTGGTCCGATGCGCTCCAATCTTTTTGTATATCTTTATACATTTCTATCATCCTAAACTTACGGATTTAGTGCATAATTATATGTTATATTATATTATATGTGATTTCAGCGTGTCCAAGGTAACGCGCTAACAATACGATGTATAATTCACAGGACAAAACACGAATCGGTCCATCGATGATGACTATCCTCGTTAACGCAGCAACCGAGACTATCTCGTATGAAATTTCAGTCCTATCCTTGGGCTGCGAGCACGGTCGATGTCTCTAATATATTTTTTACTCTCAGGCATAGTAATCTCATGCTTATATAACACCACGACGATGACTCAATCTTGGGAACGCTAACAATCCGAGGAAATCTGTTACAATGGTAAATCATCGTACGCAAGGCTTCGACTTATCCTATTCCATCGGGTAACTTTCGTTTCTCGTTCATTAAGTATACGCGACAGAGAACCTTTGAGTTTTCTCAATTTAAAGGAAAAACTCGTTACATAATAAAATATATACGAAACGTAATGACTTATAGCGGATAAGCGATTACAGCTAACTCGGGAAAAGTTGTTCGTAAGAAGCGATGTATACGCGTTACCTAGAATTCTTTAAATCGATAGTTTATATTCGACTATCTTAATTTACACTTTCTTATTATAGCAAAAATAATACCCCGAAGTTTATATCTCAATTTACACTTTATTAGCAATAATAATATCCTGTAGTTGTACATGCTCTTTTATAAAAAAGTGATCTACCAACGAACAAAATAACACTTTTGGGTTGTTCTAAAATGAAATAAACTGATTATCTTTTGCATAATCTGTAGAAAACAATATTTGGATTAAAATTGATGGATTAACGAACAGTTTAAAGTTCAAAGTTGACGACATGACTAAAATTTCGGTTACCAATGTAGAAAGTTATTTCATTAGAGGAATTTTGTGAATACCTTTTTATTCGTATAAAGAAATAAAGTCAACGTAGAGCGAAGTATAAAATTAGTTCCGAAATATTTTCCGCTATATTTATAACGGTGGCGAACTACAAGTACGACAAGCATTTATTTTAAAACCGTACCCCAATGGTGGGGAAGCAACTTTGGTCTTTGCGTTACTTTAATTAGAGTACGGACTGGCGCGGCGCGGCGAGGAAAATTGGCCCATCAGAAATGAAATGCAAAAAAGATGTCAACGTCGAGACACCTTTTCTTTCGTCGTTACTTCACGGCCAGTCTACATAGAACGGTATTCGAGCTCGTTCACGCTGAATACGAAACAAGATTTTCCAGGTTGTTGACAAGATTGAATTCAAACGTGTAGAACTGTAGAATGTCGGTTGGTAGAAAATGGCTACGCGGACATTGGCTGATAGCGATTGAGGTCGTGAACGAGGATCATAGAGAAGATCCTGAAAACTCACTGGCTTGTTACCGGGTTAAATTCCAGCCGCGGGCGAATGCCTAACATCCGAATGAGACGGGAATATAAATGAACATGCAATGTTGTTGACAGAAAATGTTACACGGCGCGAGTAAAGTGATCGCTAAACCCGGTTGTTTGATTTGGAACTCGGTTTTAGATCATTTGCTTCTCTCTTTTTAAATATTTAGAAAAGAGGAGAGAAAATTAACCGCTTGTTTTACAATTTACTTTACGGTTTCAGTGATTAGAATTTCTTTGTAGTTCGTCGTTTCCTAGAAGAAGGAGAAAAGTTATGTCTATTATATGTCCATATGTTTTCCAATGGCTGTACATTAACAACAACAAAATAGAATATTATTTCTGTTTAAAAGAAATTAACAACATAAATATTTATTATACTCTGATCAGAATCTTCGTCACGAGTCTCGCATGACATTGCAGGGCAAGGGGTTAAGGGTGTGCGGGTTCCCGAGCCTCGAGTCGAGTCGAATCGGGTTGGGATTTTAAAAGTTTCAAATGTTCGGGTACCTAAAAAATTATGGTGATTGCAAATTTTATTCTTTCCGATTTGATTACTCGTGTGATTACAAATTTTTGCTAAGAACCTGACCGAATTTAGAACTGAGAAAAATGAATTCTCGTTCGGAGGACAGGAAGTGTCACGAGTCTTAATCGCTGCGTATAAAAATCAGCCGGTCGGAGCACCGATACATCGTTTCGGGACTAAGAACGTACACGGGCTGATTTTGTACTTTCTCGTCCGGTTACGTAACGACGCACGACGTTGTACAGCAAATACGGGCGACCGGTTCACAAAATTCATGCATAATAATAATCCGAGGATACGACCGGCTGTAGACGTCCTTTCCGGCTGTCGTCTAGAGGCTGTTCGGATATCTGTCGACCCGATTACTATCAAACCATAAGAACGGAAAGGGTACGTTACAGCGAGAGACAGAGGGGCGCCGTGGCTCGCGCGATACGCGCGTATATGGGTTCGTTCTACCGTGACGGGGGGGGGGGGGGGGGCGATACGAGTTCAAGATACGAAACTAGCAGTCTGGTTTTCTGGACGTTCGATCGTCGTTTCGGAAAAATCGGCTCCGGTTGAGTTATGTATTCTGCATAAGAATTCGCGCTCCCGCGATGCCATTTGTGCAACCGTGTGCGCGCGACCACGAGCACGGGCAGCGCAAGAGCGCTGCGAGCGCTCCAGGGCTTTCAAATTGTCTTCTAAATTTTCCAAGGCATTTCTTTTATCGACGTCCTTCTATCGCAGTGCCGTGCCTTGAATTCCGATCAAAGACAGAGATACACTGGCGGGCGCGTAGATGGAGGAAGTCGTTACCGTTCAATTACGAATCCCAGCTTTTCTCAAGACATTGCGAATTTAAGGGATCAGATTGGGTAACGAGTCTCGAGTTCGAATACTCTTCTAGGAATGTTATCGCGATATAGAATCGATATTAATTTCTTTAGAGCTACCCATGGACTACTTCTTCTTCTGCCAACGTTTTAAGCAAGGACTGGAAATCTAAACCCGAGATCTGTTCAACATGATTTAAACGCGCATCGAACCGTTAAAAAAGCAACACTAATCAATTTATCCACATATTTTCGCACGGTCGAGTAAATTAATGCTTATCGGCAGCGATCGCGCTCCTTCGCAGTATTGCTACCGACAACTGCCAGGCACCGCGTTCACCATCGTCGCGTCGTGCCGCTAAAGTCCAGACGAAAAAAATCATCGCAGACGATATCGTGTAATATTTTATTCACGAAACGACATTAATTTATTATGCCGCACACAAGATAGGTATCGATGGAGCTCGTGCTCGCGTTATATTCGGACTTTACCTCTCTGTTTCGCAGACTTTCCTCTCTAAAACGTGCGTCATCAGCCATGGACAAAGCAGAGACGAGTTACTTGGTATGTATACGTTTACTCGAAGAGCGCGGTATGGGTAAGCAGAGACACGCGAGTTTACACAAAAATGGATAAACAATTAATAATAAAAGCTACGAAAAGATGTTTATTTTTTAAATATCGTTCGAACAAATAATTTTCTCTGAAATTTTCGTACGCGATTAAATTTGTCGATCGAAAACGCACAATTAAAAAACATGATTGCCATACAACCTCTAATTCCCGAGATATTTAAAAACATATGGTTTTTATACTCGACTTTGAGGAGTGTTTTCACCTCCGGCATATGCATCACTGCACGTAAAAAAATATTTCTCAGCAAACTATACCGTACTAAAATTTCATTGAAGTTAACGTATTACGATTGGATATTACCTTTGACAGTTGCATATCGTGTTTATAGCAAGTAGCACGTTCGATGCGACATAGACTGCGCTGTGGTTAAGTATCCGAAATTAAATTTATAACTTTAAACGATTAATGACCCGCGCACGAGAAACTTATGGGAGACAAAGAGTCCTGATACTTTCACTGGAAAGCTTTCGTTCCGTCGAACCGTAGCCAATGATCATGAAATCACGAGTGTAACGAATGGCCAAACCAACCCACCGGTAATCGCGCATCGTTCTCGCTACCTGTATTTTTCTCACGCGGTACCTTTCCGATGTTGCTTGGCAATAGGCGGATTTGAATTATCCGACGATCGTATAAAAATTCGATCGCCTCTTATCGGACAAGCTTCATCGGCGATGTTGGCACAAGGAACTGAAAAACTTTTGAATCCTGTTACGTGACCAGTGACATAATTGCATTTTTTAACGGTGCGAGTTACTCGCATCGTGCCCTTGTTGCATTACATTTCGCGTGTGAATATGCATTCGAAAGTACGCTCTATTTCCTAACGAATTTCCCAGGATAATTCGGTAATTTTTCTCTCATGGTTGAACGTCATAATTTTCTAACGACGACTATTGTACACAGAAAGTGGATACGAATGAAACATCGTTGAATACGTCAAAGGATTGCAATAAGGTATAAACTACGCGAGAGGACACGATAGATGTATATATTAATATCATATTGTCTTACAAACTCTGTTTACGCTTAATTTTTCAGAAACGGCTGACGTTGCAACCTCGTACTCCAAACTTTTTTAACCCTCTGATAACGCAGCCCGGGTATGTTTGCCCCAGACTATTAAAATCGATATTTAATTACTCGATTCCTAGCAATTGAATCGAACGAATAAAATATTACATTAGGAATGTCAGGAAGATTACCGAGTCTACAAGAAATATCTTCAAAAAATTAACCTAATAGTTAACGAGATATTATCAAAACAACTTTACGTATGTATTCAAATTATTTTGATAATGCTTCTAGTTAGCTATTAGGTTTAGGACATAAGTAGATCAATATACTTTTACGCAGAATTTGATACTCCATCGATGTACGGTACAAAGGGTAGATTATTCCATTTGAAGAAATCAAGGTGACCTTGAAATCTCCGAAATGCCTTCATCCATATAAAAGATGTTTCCATGGCAATATTATTCCTTCTAAACCATGCAAGTTTTGTATATATCATTTTTTCATATTATTACAAACTTCAAAAATAATCAATTCATTCGAACATAAGTGTAGTGTCGTTTTTTTATAAAACTGCATCGTTCGTATCTGACCTGGAGATTGTTCCGACAGACATATGAAAACCTAGAACAGAGAATTACCTGGAAAGTACTAACTTTAAGATAAAATAATGTTTACGATGCGAATCTGGCGTGTTCTCGGCAAACCTCGACGAAATATTAAGAAACAAACAGCTTCGCGGAGAGTCGTTAACGAGCAAAACCATCGACTTCTATCGAGATGTCGACTCGGAAAAGAACCACGGGGAACTGCGGGGCACACCTAAATCATCTTAGGAATGTAACACTACGGAGAGTTCGGATTTACAGTGTCCCCTTGGTCGAGACTACGTTGCTACGGTCGGAGGTGAAAATGGAGGGACTAACTTAACAGTAGCTAAACAGTTCTTCCAATAATTTCACGTGGACAAATCAATTTACGAAGATGCACGACTTGTTGACCAAGACGAATTACTTACGCCACGCTGATCATTTCTCTCTCAGCTGGTTGATTAAATTCTTCATAGATACATCTGGCTCGTTTGCTTCGTCTTAATTATTAATTTATTATTGATCAAATATACTTGTGATACTTATAAACACCGCGTTTGAACACTCGTTCGTAAACGTATCTATGTGTATAATATAGTAAGATTTCTTCAAAGAAGATTCAATATTATTAACAACAGATATACGAAAATAACCGTAGAAATTCTTTCATTCTTGTTCAATGTAAATATGATCTTGATATTTATCGACGCGCGGGATTAGTCATAAAGATGAGATCAGTATTTGTTTTCATAAAAGGCTCGCTATCTCGTTGGCAATTTTTCCCTTTGAAGCTGTTTTTATTGGACAAAGTGTTTACATAGAAAATCATTTCTTTTTTGGATACGATCCAAAGCATCCGAATCGGAAACAAACTTAATATTCATTTTAGTAGGTAATTTGAATAAAGCAGCTATTTATTATAAAGTAACTATGAATCTGGTATTCTACGCATAAGTTTCCTGCTCGTTCTCAAAGAAACATTATATAATGTTCGCCAGTTACTCGCGACGAACAAATTTCAAGTCCCAAGTAATTTTTGTATGCTTTTTGCTAATTATTTGTCATGCAAATAGTCCAAGCATCGCGAGGCTAAAACTTATCTATGAATAACAGTAAATGTATGAAAGAGGAAAGGGCGGGGAGAGAGAGAGAGAGAGCGAATGGAGTAGCTTTAAGCCTAGCATCTCCGAATTCGAATCCGTGGTAAATCATCGTTCGCATGATTAAAGTGGCGTCTTGGGACCATCGTAAAGTGTTCTCATTAATTATGAATAATACGATTACGTGGTAGTTCCCATGGTTTCCCTTTTGCGAGACCCGGCTAAAGACACTTACGACGGGAGAACCAAGCAGCGATTCACAGAATACAAGCGCGAGAATGAAATTCCTATAAGATTTGAACACGTGCGTCACAGAACAATACTTATTCACCGCGCGAACCGAATCAATGGAAGTCCGTGAAACAAAATATACCATCTCTAGCACTGACGTGGTCAACGATAATATTATTTAAAGCTCGCTTTGGGCTAGGAAACTATCGACATCTGCAAATAGAGCCTGACCGTAACACGAACAGAAATACAGTTCGAGTTAGTTCTGATAAAGGAGTTGGATGTTCCATTCTTAGTTAGTGGAATAATGCTAATGCGTGCACAGAAAATGTTTTAACAGCTGTCTTAATCCAAGTACATACTTACTGTCCCCTTATCGTTATCATAAGAGACTGTAATCTCAAGCGAAATGTATACAGTATTCTTTCTTTTCATAAATTGACTAGAACTCGCAAATCCTACTCACCGACATATCACTGATCAGCATATACGCATGTTATCGTTGCAAAGCTAGTTATAGACCACGTCGTTTCGATAAGGAGAATAAATTTTTCCTAACTCACCTGATGCCTGTCCTCGAGAAAAATCGATGCATTTAACAGTGATATCACTGAATCATCCTCGATTTCGTTTCTAATTCCTTATCCTTCCTGTTCGTATGGCTTGTTTCCGGGTTAAGTACACAATTAAAAAGAAAAATGTTTACACGATCGAAGACCTGACAGAGTCACCGTAATCGCGGAGAATATCATCGGATACCGACTATTTAGACCGACCGAGCGGGTCCGGACGACTGAATGTGCCTCTCGTTGCGCCTTCACCGACAGCCTCGATTCCTACCTTCTCCTTCTCTTTCTCTCCCTCGCCCAGATCATTTTCTCTCTCTCTCTCTCTCTCTCTCTCTCTCTCTCTCTCTCTCTCCATCTCCCCACCCTACTTCTAAATTAATTGGTATCCTGTGGAATGACATCTGTGTCTGTGTCTATGTAAATTTTACTGTGTAATGAAGGACGTTCAAATTATTTAAATAAAAATACCACGTTTTTAAAACGGTCTAAAAAGTATAAAATAATAATAAATAAAAAAACGGGCTAAAAAGTATAAAATAATTTGAAAAAAATAAAAATAAAACGGACTAAAAAGTATAAAATAATTTTTAAAAAACGGACTAAAAAGTATAAAATAATTTGAAAATAAAAACAAAAATTTGAAATTGTGAATTTTGAATAGCTGTGAAAATACTTGTAAGATTTAAAACGGAAAACGTGGGGCGCAAGATAATAGCAAGGAGTGTAGGTACTTCTGTACTTCTTGCACGTATATTTCAATCGATTTTAAACATTTTGATGAAATTATAACAGAAAGGTGTAACGGTTCTTTCACTTGGTAAACAAAGCGATGATGTACTAACGGTTCGTGGAGTGGGGACGAGTCAGAGTGCGTACGCATGGTAAAGTAGAGAGCGTTGTCGCGCGGAGTGGGGATCGCTGAACGCGATGACCGCGGTGTAACGGTAATAACGGTAAAAATATTTAATTGTTATTTCTCTTAAACGGATAGACTTTTTAAAAAAAAAATTTTGAATACTGCATTGTCATCCAGTTCTGAGCTACGTTTCCAATTTCAAGTCTCTAGCTCATCGGGAAGTTAGTTTAAAATCAATTGCAATATTTGTACCGAACAAACAAACAAACAAGAAAGCGAGCCAATAAAAACGTGGTAAAATAGAGCAAACTTTGAATACTGTGCACCACGTAATTCCATTTGTGTCTATTGTAAGATGTACAATAGCGATCAAAATATAGTACCTTCGTATATTTATAACTGTGCTAGATTTGGGATTGGCATATAAAACTTTTGATTTATCGAAGTAACTTAACGAATTACGTAATTTATCACGTAATAAAATCACTTTAAAGAAACTAAAACAAATCGTTTGAAGTACTCGTAGATTCGGAAAGGAAAGGTTTGAAATAAGTTTATTTTTCAAAAGTCAATGCAAATCCCCGCGTAGAATTTGGCGTAGCGATCGCAGGAACAACTTACCGACGGAGCAATTATAAACTCTATTTCTGAATAATGCAAACTTTCTATACACTCGTAAAACATGGTTCGCGATTCGTGTTTCGGTCGGGCTTGATGAATGTTCGGAGGACCTCGATTGAACATCGATAGATTTCTTTTTGAAAACATTAGCGCCGAGGTAAATGCATCGCCGAAGCAACGAACTACGTTCAGAACGGTAGTGTTACGCATCACGTATCTGGACCTTTTCTTGATCACATGTAGCGCGAGGACAATAAAAGTGAGAGATATACTTGTGAAATAAAGTAACAACGTCCGCAGGGACTGGCCATCTTGGAAAGATATGTCGCATCGGTCAAAACGTCAACAATATAGTGTGTATTGTTCAATACATGCCGCCAGCTTGCTTTAACTGCAGTTGACTACACGCCTAATCAACGATAGTGAAGGCGACACGGTGGCGTATTTGACACGCGGACGTAATCGCAAAAGAAGCACAGCTTCGTCGAATAATGAATCGCAGTGACGGGTTGGTACAACGACGACGTGTAGTTAACAGCAGTAGTAGCAGTAGTCTTGGTCAGGATGGTTCAAATGATGTCGGCAACAATGACAAATTATCTGGCCATAGCGGGGATACAGATTCTTCTACGCAAAAAGATCTTAATTCAAATCCCACGGTCGATGACGATTCCGATAAAGAGACACGTTTGACGTTGATGGAAGAAGTCTTGTTACTTGGCCTCAAGGACAAGGAGGTTTGTTGACATTATTGCTCTATGGTGGACTTCTGCAACATCGCATTCTGTAGAGTGAGCGAGCAACTTATACCTAAGTCTTGAAGCGCAAATTCTTTTGCAGGGTTATACTTCGTTTTGGAACGACTGTATAAGTTCTGGATTACGTGGTTGTATCTTGGCAGAACTTGGATTTCGTGGTCGTGTGGAATTAGAGAAAGCTGGTATGCGTAAAAAAGGACTTTTGGTGAGGAAACTATTGTTAAAGAACGATGCGCCGACAGGAGATGTTTTGTTAGACGAAGCACTGAAACATTTAAAAGAAACTGATCCACCTGAAACTGTTCCTAGTTGGATAGAATATCTTAGCGGTCGGTATATACGTTAATTGCAAAGCATGTCTGTTTAGTTAGTAAGTTTGAGCAAATTTTTAATAGAATTATTCATTCGTTTAGGAGAAACATGGAACCCACTCAAATTACGATACCAGCTAAAAAATGTTAGAGAAAGATTAGCAAAAAATCTTGTAGAAAAAGGAGTTTTAACAACGGAAAAACAAAATTTCTTACTCTTTGATATGACAACGCATCCTCTTACCGATATCCTTGCCAAATTTCGTCTTGTAAAAAAGGTATATATGTACTGACGTATTATTATATTATATATTTTACTATCTATTCGTTGTACTTCAATTTTTAAAAATAATATCTTATCTTGTGTGTACTCGTGGGTGTAGCGATAAGACTACTTATGTTCAGGGTGTTGAGGTTTTAATTATATCATTTCACATTCGTTTATATTATTTAGGTCATATTGTAAGATAATATTGTTATTTCACAGATTCAAGAAGCTGTATTAAATCGTTGGGTTAACGATGCTGGCCGGATGGATAGGCGGATATTAGCTTTAGTAATTTTAGCACATGCAGGCGATGTACTAGAAAATGCATTTGCACCACTTTCTGATGATGATTATGAAATAGCAATGCGACGGGTACGGACATTATTAGATCTTGATTTTGAAGCAGAAGCTGCTAAACCTAATGCCAATCCAGTTCTGTGGGCTGTATTTGCTGCATTCACTAAGTAACAGACCTTTACAAACTACATGTGTATAAAGCAAACATTGGGTACTAGCGTGAATACTTGGGATTATAAATTTTTGCATAAATTTTAGTTGCAATCTGAAATGTAATATCTACAATCATTGTTAATGATCGTATAATTCAGACCAAATACCTTGAACCCGACTGTATGAAGCAGATTTAGAGTATTAGTCATTTCCATTATTGTTATTTAATACATTTGATAGTTGAAATATGAATGTTCATATTTAAATATTACAGAAGTAACAAAATTTAAAGTACGAATGAGTATGTTGTGTGTGGGGTAGTGCCATGTCAGTTACGAAATGAAAGATTGCACTGTGCCGAGTTCTGTCTCATACGTTCTCAGTATCTCTTGTGTCTGCGCATGAACTGCAAATAAGTTTATAGACATAGTGTTTATGTGGCTAACATGTAATGTCAAATTAAGTGCCACATTCCTGCTAGTTGTCTGAATGTTAAAGCGATGAAAGTAATTTTTTGCACAATTGTGACAATGATGATGAATTTTTACTACTTCTTCAGGTGTCCCCTTTGTACCAAATTGGATTACAATAGCTTTACTTCTAAAACTATTTTTGAAGAAAATATTACATTGTGGCTTCACTAGGTGGCAGTAAAGTACTCAGATGTGAAAAACATAATCTACAAATATCGTTTTCGTTTACCAATTGAATCTTTCTTGATTTGTCGCCGAAATCGATAACCAAATATATATTATGGGAATATTATCATTTAGTAAAAAATATCGGAGTTCACACATTCTGTTTTTATAATTTCGCGACGTGCAGATATGTTTTTATTGTTTTCTGTTATTAATTTATCATGTACATTGTGAACATTGTACGATGTGATATGTGAGTAGAAAAATGCAAACTGGGGATTTGATTATTATAAATGGAGAAATACTCTATGAGGACAACACAAACATCGTTATACATAACTTGGATTTGTCAGGTATAAGTGTTCTTTTTCTTGTCATATACTGCAGACATGTACGTAAATATCACTAACATATGTCACTTCTGAAAAATTCTCGCGTATATGTAGAGTGATCAAGAACTATTTAATATTATTTTCAGTCTTTACAGTTGTAGAAAATCATATGATCTTATACAAAACACGCTTTTTTAATCTTCTAACAACGTTGGTACTATAAAAATTTAATATATAATTTTCAGTATAACAAGTATCTTTTAAAACAAAATTATTATTCATGCGATTACTTATCAATTCCGAGGTTTATATATATATAATTATTAATCATTCATAATAATCTTTTTAATGTATTTATTTAACAGTGGCATTTCTGTGTATTTAATTTACGAATTATATTTGTGAAATACTCTCATCTTCATAGCAGAAGATGTATTTTGAATTTTCAAGCTTTATAAAATCACATTAATTCTAATATGGGTTTTCTAGAATTTGGTCTCGTTTCAATTGGGTCCCATGGAAATCATTGGCACGATTCTACTAACAATAATCGAGTAACGAACACGTTCTTTGTATCACAGATAAACATCTAAGTTACACATTTTTGCAATTTACTCGATTCATTGAAAAATTGGGGAAAAGTAAAAACCATTAATGTAGGAGTGTGAGACATAATTGTTTATTTATTTGAAAATTTTTCAACAATGAGGGCATCGATTAAACTGATAACAATATTAATACATATATTGCTACGTTTTGTTATCGATCAAGACTGGGGTCAATGAAATCTGTGTCAGAGATTTTCGTGGGATCCTCTCCATTATCATTTACATATTCGTACAATTTATAATATTCAAACCGAAAAACTAATTCTATACATATTTCAATTGTTAACTGATAGTAAAGTAGCTGAAAATTCTATATTTTTAGGAGTAATATTTCCGTTATTAATTTAATTAACCTATTAGCATACTACTTCTTAAATTGAAACAACACTTAATCTTAAATATCTTTGTGTGATTAAATATATCTTGGGCCACCTTGTATTCAGTAAATACTGATGGCCAATAACATGAAGATATTTTATGTAATGTATTATTCATATTGTTGAGGGAATTTCTACATAAGTTTGTATAATATATAAAATTATCTCTTGTTTTTAAGTAATTGTATTTCAAAAAAGTGGTAAATTTATTTTTGTCTATATATATATATATATAATTTAAAAGTAATAAACAAAGATAAAGAAATAGGAATTTTAAAGTCCTTTATTATTGCTGCCTTAGTATTATAGGTAATGTTATTTCTTTACACTCATATAGCAATACTGAAATATTATATATGCTACGTTTAAAGTAATATAAAACCAGAAAAGGTTTAGAAAGTATTAGTTATTGTTACATTTCTTGTATTATGACGAATAGTTAATAAACACGATAATTTTATACTTGCACATTATTAAAATGTTTGCTTACAAATAAAAAACAAACACTACGAAGTTATTCTAAACAACAGCTTGCTGGACAAGCACATTCAAAGAATATTATACTAGCAATCTTAGCACTTGTATCAACGTTGCAGTCGGTTGATAATGCTTCCATGGATGCAAATTTCATATGTGCAAATTACATGTTGATGCACGCATATTGATTTAGATAATTTTTGAAATCGTAGGAGCTCTACTGCCACTTGGTAAGATTCCTTAAAATTACCCTTAGTTTTGGAGAAGGTGCTACATATAGATTAAATTAGATGTCATTGATTCAAAACAAGTTATGTCTTAAAGTAGCTAGTATTTTATGTTTGGTGTCCTAATTTTTTCAAAATATATAATTTCGAAAGTGCATTTCTAAAAATGTATATATTCTTAGAAAAAGGAATCAAAACTCACGAATTTTAAGACTATAAGTTATAATGGTTATATTGATTATTTCAAAAATATATGATAAACCAATATAATGCGGACATAAGCACATTTTTAATAAATACTTGTTTCATTCGATTTTTGAACATATTTTATGAAATTACTATATCAATGCGGTGTTATGGGTACACTAATAAAAATTAATTCTTTTTCAAATAAATTCTACATATTAATTATTTTTATTTCTTCTTTTTTGTTTTCTACCTTTATTATTAATTAATTAAAATGTCAGTTATACATTTGTATATTTATGTGTATCTATGGATGATTACTTTTTAACATATTTTAATTAAAAAATGTAATGTATATTGTACAGAAGTAAAACAAAACCAATGGAAAACATGAATTTTCATTCCCATCACGCACAATATAAAAGTCTGATACATAAATATATATTGCGCAATTTTGTCGAAAAAAAAATATTAATCTAAGATTCTTTGAAATTATTTATAAAGTTTAGCATAGATTATGTATTTTTCAATTTTCTTAAATGCTGATACATATTTTTGTTTTCATTAAACAAAACAAATAGTCATTGGAAGCAGGATATATTTTAATTATCAACCATAAACAAGAAGTTTATATTTTTCTAATGAGATTTTATTTATTTTATATATCTCTGTACAGTATTGTATTTACAATTAAATCATCCACATCAGAAAACTCGTTACGAGTATGAAAAGTTTACAGCTTGTATAGTTACAAAGTATCATACATATTTGAATATCGAAAATTTGTAGTTGTATATATTTGCAACAAGTATTTAATTTAAAATATATGACAATAGTTAGTACTTAGTAACTTTTTGTAATTATTTTTAGAATTGGAATCACATTAGTAAGTAATTGGGAAGATTTAATAGGTAGAATATTAAAAGTAAAAAGTATTTAAATAATTAAAGTATGGAGATAACTTGTACAGTTGTACTTGCGATATTGTATATGGATGTACAGTTAATCATGTACACTGAACACATAATAACTGAAATACAGGCACAAAATCAGATAGTACGTATGTATATACAAAACATATGTAATAGCATGAAAATTTATACATTGTTATATTTTCCCTGTTCTTCCATTTTTGAGGACTTTCACATAGTGTTCGTATGACAGCATTGGCACGATCCAGCCATGGTTGTTTGAAGTAACCCATATTGACCCGTAAACATCCAACTTTCATCTTTTTGAAAAAGCTCATCTGCTACGCCTGGTTGTAGGCCAACACAGACATCTGATTTCACTGTCCTCAAACTAAGTATGTGTGATGGTTGAAATCCTCTTAATGCTTCAGTAAATGTTGTTGTATATGCCCAATTTATATCACCAACTAATTTTCTATAATTTAAATCCCCTTTAAATATTACTAATTCAGCTTTTGATAATTTTGCATACAATTCTTTGTCATGCTCTCTCATTTCAGCAAAATCATATGGTCCTGTCCAAAAGGATTCTTCCTAAATGAAACACATAGAATATTAAACTTCATATATATAGTTCACTTAATTATACGTATACAAGAAAATATGTTGTGTGTACTTACCTCGACAGTCCAAGTGTTGGCCTTCAAATAATTGTTTGCTAGTTCAGCTAATTCTTTTAAATCTTCATTCGATGAATTATTCATGTACTCTAACGTCCAGTAAAAATCATTTTTGGTTGTATCGCTTACATACCATGGATATCGTTTTACATAAAATCTTATTTTTACAGCCAACTCGCTAGCCATCAAAAATATTGCTAAACATAAATCGGTAAAGAATTCATATCCTGCATTATCCAATACCATATCTACAATACGCGTGTCATTAGTTTTCTTTTTTTTTAATAAATCCCATACTAATTCTGAGTTGTCAACAAGAATATCTGTTTGCATTGATTTCAGAACTTCTATGGGATTATTGCTTTGGCTAACTTCTGCTCCAGCACTAAGCGATAAATCACATCTACAAAAAAAAATTCATTGCAAGCTTTGATAGAATTTTGCAAAGAAATGGTGAAAATTAAACATACTTATTGCCCCAAAGATTTAATTGAAGAAACTTGAACAATTCTTGCTTTGTTTCAACCAATGATAAGGAATTTGCTCTTTTTGTATGGCTCAATGTATAAGCACAAAGTGCGTTTATACTAACTAATGAACCAGTAAAAGCACTTTGCTTCTGTTGTTGAAAAATATCATAATTGTGTAAATACTTTCTGAAAATAAATACATACTTTATTAATTTATATCTAACTTTCATACAAAATTATGTCACAAGAAATTTAAAAACATACGTAAGAGCAAACTCTTGTGCAAGGATTCGGTACATATAACATTCACAATATAGCCAAAGCGTATTAAACCATGTAGGTGTGGTTCCTTCTAACTCAGTACGTTTTATCAGATATTTATTCCATTCGTCAGCATCATTATTTCTTGCATTAGGTAGCATTTGTAAAGGTTTTAAAGTTTTATTAGTAACTATTTCATTCTTTAATTTACTAATAAATCCTATGACATGTTTAATTTCTTCTGACACATTCTAAATAAATAGATAATTTTAAATATTAGATTATGTAAATAAACATTTCAAACCAGAGGCAGTTCTAATTTACGCAGAATACCTTGCCATATAGGTTTACAATATCCTCTTTGTTACGACTTAAGGTATCAACTATTTTGGTCAAAATTACTGGCAATCTATCTTTGATTGTTATGTAAGCGAAACTCCTGTAATAAATATTAATAAGTATTCATAATTGTGATACAACTAGTTCATCGATAAAAATTAAAATACAATGGATACAGAAGCTTATCATGACTAATATCATTTATATTAAGCGATATCATGATCATTAGGTTATATATTAATAAAACTTATTTACCGTTTATAGATCCCTCTTAAAGGCACCCCAGTGGGTGTATATGTATCTTGTAAGTCTAGAATATCTACGGAATTTGATCTTTGAGACATGATTTCAGAATCCGGAATCGCTGTCACACCTAATTTAGATTATTTAGTTCACAATCACTTATGCGCAAAACGTAAAATCTGAAATACATGACAAAAGATAATGTTTTATTGTTTTGGTTCTACGTTACGTAATAGAATGAGTATTTGGCTATTTACTGACTGTCTTATTTATTCCCGATAGCCGTAATGTTGTGTTTTGGAATATTCCGTAGATGTAAGAGTGTGACGATCAGAGAGCGCAGAAGACATTATCATCGTATGACAGTAACCACGTGTGTTACGCGTGCGTATTTCTGCCGCCATTCTAATCTCTGGCAAATGCTGTACACTGTACGCCGTACCACGCCGTACGTCGTACGCACGCTGATACTTCACTGCTGTTCACTGCCTCGTCTGGTTGGACAGACCATACTTTGGACAGTTTGGACCATCGCAGAGTGAAAACCTATTGGAAATGCTGGATGAAAAATTGATCGAGTGTGTAAGAAATCGGGAATTTTTGTATAATTTTAGCCGTGCCAAATACATGGATTGCAAGTACAAGAGCGGTGGCATGGAAGGAAATAGGAGAAGAAATACATCAAGTAAGTTAATATTCATCGCATTTTAATAGCAAACTATAAATATTATATTTTCCATGAAAATTTACATAGTATATTGTGCATATATATTATATCATACATATATATATATTTATATATTATACTATACATATATACATTATATATAAAATACACGAAATTTTTACATTATTACTTATATCAAGCATGGACAGAATCCGCCACTCTACCCGCCCGCGCGTCGCGCTCCCCGTTATGGTCCAAGCTCATACGTTACGGGCCTGAGCTGGCTCGAGAACTGCGACCACCACGGGGCGCGAGACGTGCGGACGGGTGGAGTGGGGGTAACGCTTAAAAATGCCTCCGATCGAGCAACTTCTGTCCATACCTGATTGATATGCTATTTACAGATTATAGAAATATTTCTTATGTTGCACTGGTGTGCGAGAGCCTAGACGCAAAAATATAATCTTTGAATTGTTCCCTGACACGAAAAGATTCCCGCGTTGCATTACCTCCTTGAGGACTGAAACTCTGCCACATGGCATTCTGCATTTTTGGTTCTTGCGGCAAATCGTGTGACCGATCCGCTCCTTGCGACTTCTCGTGCAGGCGTATAAAATTGTACAATACGCACGTTGCCATAAATATGAAGGCTGCCTTCTCAGGCTTTGCCAGTATCTGTCTGCTGTAAATTCTAAATTTTTGTGCCAATTTCTCAAAGGCGTTCTCGGCCACGCGCCGGGTGATCGACAGCTGCGTATTAAAATATCTTTGGTCTTCGTTTTCTTTCGCGTGGTTAATTGTATACGGCTTCAATATATTCCTTTTCAATGGAAAGGCCTCATCTCCTAATATAACGCAGGGCGCGCAAATTGAGGTGCCCGGCAAATTAGTATCGGGCAACATCCGAAAGGACCCATCGTTAAGTTCTTGTCCTAATTGCGATTGGGCAAGCATTCCTTTACCGCTATTCTTGTCGTATGCTCCAATTTCGACGGCAATGAAATTGGAATTTGCGTCAACCAGTGCCATTAATTCTATCGACTTCGGTGAGACCTGAATATTAATGTGTTTCCCGTCAATAGCTCCCAAACAATTGGGAAATTTATATTTTTCCCAAAACGTCTGCTTAATTTCTTCCCACTTTTCCGTGGTGGGCATAGGCATCGTCTCCGACAGCAGTGTTTTGGAGATTACTTTGCAAGTTTCCTTAACTATACCTCCCACCGTGGCATGGCCCATTCTAAAACTGTAACTTATTGTTTTTAAAGAATCTCCCGTTGTTAAGTATCTGAAACAAAATGATAAAAGGTTAATAGTAAAATATTTCTGTTCATAGCCACACTGTGTAAAAGTAGGTGGTGGAACATGAAAGACCAGTTTTGGAACTTCCACATTAACACTAGTCAGAATGACTGGTCTTTAGAAAAAGTGCTTAGTGGTGTTTCCAGTCTTTATTTACTTTTAAAAAATAACAAAAAAAAGTTGAATAATATTAATTGTAATACAAAAATAGATTTATAGACATTATCAATTAATAAAAAGCTTGATGGGGCCAGTGCTAGAAATTTACGGGCCACAACTCAATCAACTCGCCCAAAAGCGAGTCGCCCAAAAACGAGAAATTAAGATAATTAAGTTCTATCGAGTTAGATTAAGTTAGATTATAGTTAGGCTTGTAAATATTGTAAATACTGAAAATATTATAACTATTGTGAGTGAGAGAAATAAAAAACAAACTTATACAAACAACAAATTGTATACACACTCACCGTAGACAAACTGCCAATCGTTCCTGGGGTGTAATTGGATTTTTCCAGTGTGTCATTTTTTTCACCAACTGATGTTCAATTTTTTGCAACAAGGTCGTAAAACAGTTCCGGCTCATACAGAAAAATTCGTAGAACTTGTCTTCATGGTCCATTAATAATTCCTTGAATAAAACAAGGTCTCCTTCAGTTTCTCGATTTTTCCACAATGGATGGACACTGTACCGTCTTCGCTTTTTCTCGCATCGTGCTTTCGGGGGCTGGGGCAGTACATTTTCTTCTTCGTCCAATTGAATGATGGTGTATTCCAATTCACAATCGGAGAATTCCATTCTACTGGTCTTATCGGGCGCGTTATAAACGCCGTGCTTGATTTGCCGAAAACTGAGCCTAAAACAGCCTAAAAATGGCTTTCGGTAACCTCTCTTCCACAACAGTACGGGTGGGGATGGAATTTCCACAGCAAGATCAGTCTTGTCAGACGTCGGGTAATCACGGCGGCCTAAGGAATAGTTACACCAGAGAGGAATGAGAGTGCTCACCCCCGGGTTTTGCCCGTGCCCGGTATACTGCTGCCCCCTAGTCTAAATCTAGCCTGGATCAGCTCCTGACTTCACTCACCTGTGTAGTCTGGAAAAGATCCTGCATCTTTTTACCCCCTCTAACACATGAATCACAACTAACTTTTACTCTGGATAAGAATTAGTTACAACCAATTATTTAATTTGAATATAAAATAATGTTTCAATATCGAAATAATATGCGATATGTAACGTACATCTCAGTACGTACATCATATTTAGACTACATCAGAACCTACAATCTACTGCAGCAGTGCAAATCTATTTAACACTCGCTCACGAGAGCAAGAGGTACATGTATTCTGAAACGAAAACTTTGTATTTGAAAATAATTGTAGAAGCTGGGACATAGAAAAAGGAAGAAAGTATTAAAAGTCTTATATTCTACTATGAAATACATATCTACGCAAATGGTACTGACATCATGCCGGATACTGAAACTGGACAGGCTCAGAACACAAGGTAAACGAAGACAGCATTGAAGAGACCATGGCCTCCCCCGAGCTAGCTTGAGGTAGGCCAAGGAAGTTTTAAATAACCCTTGGACTACCCTAAGCTAGCTAAAGGTAAGCCATGATAAACAATTGTAGGCCATTGGTGGAGGACCCATGGTCAACACTACGCCAGCTGAAGGTAAGCAGGGATGGGCTAGGGTAGCTCTGGATGTCCACTGTATGACCAGTGGATGACCAGTGGATGACCAGTGGATGACCAGTGGATGACCAGTGGATGACCAGTGGATGACCAGTGGATGACCAGTGGATGACCAGTGGATGACCACTGGATGACCAGTGGATGACCAGTGGATGACCAGTGGATGACCAGTGGATGACCAGTGGATGACCAGTGGATGACCACTGGATGACCACTGGATGACCACTGGATGACCACTGGATGACCACTGGATGACCACTGGATGACCACTGGATGACCACTGGATGACCACCGGATGACCACCGGATGACCACCGGATGACCACCGGATGACCACCGGATGACCACCGGATGACCAGTGGATGACCAGTGGATGACCAGTGGATGACCAGTGGATGACCAGTGGATGACCAGTGGATGACCAGTGGATGACCAGTGGATGACCAGTGGATGACCAGTGGATGACCAGTGGATGACCAGTGGATGACCAGTGGATGACCAGTGGAAGACCAGTGGAAGACCAGTGGAAGACCAGTGGATGACCAGTGGATGACCAGTGGATGACCAGTGGATGACCAGTGGATGACCAGTGGATGACCAGTGGATGACCAGTGGATGACCAGTGGATGACCAGTGGATGACCAGTGGATGACCAGTGGATGACCACTGGATGACCACTGGATGACCACTGGATGACCACTGGATGACCACTGGATGACCACTGGATGACCACTGGATGACCACTGGATGACCACTGGATGACCACTGGATGACCACTGGATGACCACTGGATGACCACTGGATGACCACTGGATGACCACTGGATGACCACTGGATGACCAGTGGATGACCACTGGATGACCACTGGATGACCACTGGATGACCACTGGATGACCACTGGATGACCACTGGATGACCACTGGATGACCACTGGATGACCACTGGATGACCACTGGATGACCACCGGATGACCAGTGGATGACCAGTGGATGACCAGTGGATGACCAGTGGATGACCAGTGGATGACCAGTGGATGACCAGTGGAAGACCAGTGGATGACCACTGGATGACCACTGGATGACCACTGGATGACCAGTGGATGACCACTGGATGACCACTGGATGACCACTGGATGACCACTGGATGACCACTGGTTGACCAGTGGATGACCAGTGGATGACCAGTGGATGACCAGTGGATGACCAGTGGATGACCAGTGGATGACCACTGGATGACCACTGGATGACCACTGGATGACCACTGGATGACCAGTGGATGACCACTGGATGACCACTGGTCAACCTCGGGGTAGGCAAGGGCAGACCAATGCTGGAGTGCCCATGGTCAACACTACGCCAGCTGAAGGTAAGCAGGGATGGGCTAGGGTAGCTCTGGATGTCCACTGTATGACCAGTGGATGACCAGTGGATGACCAGTGGATGACCAGTGGATGACCAGTGGATGACCAGTGGAAGACCAGTGGATGACCACTGGATGACCAGTGGATGACCAGTGGATGACCAGTGGAAGACCAGTGGATGACCACTGGATGACCACTGGATGATCACTGGATGATCACTGGATAACCACTGGATGTCCGCTGGATGACCACTGGATGACCACTGGATGACCACTGGTCAACCTCGGGGTAGGCAAGGGCAGACCAATGCTGGAGTGCCCATGGTCAACCCTACGCCAGCTGAAGGTAAGCAGGGGTAGGCTAGGGTAGCTCTGGATGACCACTGGACGACCACTGGATGACCACTCGGGGGACGACCTCGGGGTAGGCAAGGGTAGACCATTGCTGGAGGACCCATGGTCATCCCCAAGGTAGGCAGGAGAGGCCAGGGTACCTCTGGAGGACCCCTGGTCAACCCCAAGGTAGCCGCAGACTCTCCTGGTCCCGGAGCTCGTCCGCTCCTGCCGGAGCCCCCGGCCCGACTGACTGACTGAGCGCGCTCCGCGGGCTTAGGTAAGCAGTGATGCGCAGCGCGCAGTGGAGCGCAACGCTCCCCACCCCAACTAATTTTGATAGATCTCGATCGCCGTGATAATAATTATTGATAAATGTATTATTTCTGGCTGTCTAATGTTTATAACAATTCCTCTTGCCAACGATGTCGACAAGCATCCTCTTGACCATCTACCATCTTATTTTTAAGTAAAAATTGCTAATAGTACTCGAGAGACAGAGTAATTTTTAACACATGAATATTACCAAACAATATTATATCAAGCAAATTTTATTAATAAAGTTACTATCTCTGGCTGTTTAATGTTTATAACAATTCCTTTTGCTAATTATGTGGATAAGCACTCCCTCGACTATCTGACCATCTAATTTTTCAGTAAAAATATCTAATGTAACTCGAGATATTGAATATCTTCTGACATATGAATATTCGCGAGCATTAATTTATCGAACACAATTCACTGATAAATTTATTATCTCTAGCTGGTTAATATTTGTAACAATTCCTTTTGTCGATGATGTCGACAAGCACCCCCTTGACCATCTTGCCATCTAATTTTTTAGTAGAAGTAAGTAATAAAACTCGAGAGCCAGAATAATTTATGATACACGAATATTACTAAGCATAATTATAGTGAAAAAATGTAATTAATGAATTTATTATCTCTGTTTGCTTACCGATTACAACGATTATATGTTTGGTTACCTCACCACCCAATTTTTTATTAAAAATAGCTAATAGCACTCGAGATACAGATTAACATTTATGCCTGAACATTTGGAGTATACAAGATATTCAATTCTCACTAGTATGCACAGTTTCATTAGAACAAGAGTAACAAAAATTATTTATAACTAATTAACCTCTTCTAGAATCGAATTGAAAACTATACACGAATGTTGCCGAATGTCCATTCTATATTCTTCGAGAGCTAATATTTATAAAAATTACCTGAAGTAATTTATCAACAATTTTTGTGGTGGTAACTTCTATCTTCTATGACCGCAATGAGTAAGACAAGGAGAGTCCGAGTATTTGTCAAATGTAAACACACAAATCGTTGTGTCACGTCTCTGGAAATCGTAAATAACTAATTAACTAGGCGTCGAATCTACATAAAACTGCAACAGAAATGTAGCTGAGACATCATTCTAGATCCTCCGATCACAAGGAAGACGTAGAATAATTGTTTATAACTATTTAGTCAGAAATAAAATGTGACGATAAACTATATGTGAAAGTAGCTGAAGGTCTATTCTATATTTCCTAACTGCAAATATTTGTAAACAATTCCTGACACGTGTTTTACTAATAAACATTCTGTCGAGTGTGCACAGTATTCAGCAGCTCTGTGTCTGTATTTCTTTCTCTTCTTAAATGTGCATATGTTCGTCCTTGTCGGATACAAACTTCTTTATCATGTTCACCAAATTTTTACCAGGGGGATCGAAGTCCTGTAAAAAAATAGGCGGCACAAGTGAATAATACGTGGAGTATTTTTGTACGAATACAATTGTGTTTTAAATTTCGGAAATTTTCGAATGGCTCACTTGTCGTTGACTTATACTACTGAATTTCGTGCTACCTCTTCCGATAATGATATTCAGTAGTAGAAGTCAACGACAAGTCAGCCATTCCAAAATTTGTTGTTTTTCGAAGTTCCGCAATTTTCACAACACCAAATACTTAGTGCAACTCGGTGAGAAGTTCGGGTATCGGGAAAAATTGGTGGGTCAATAATTAAATTTACGTGCATTATCTTTATTCATTCATTGTTGATTCATACATAAAGTGTTTGTATTCTACGTGTACCAGAGTCTGTGCACACACTTTATGTGTTGCAACCTCATGTAGTTCACCACCTGACCGTTCCATTTCGATAGAGTCCGCTATCGTACTAGGATATTTTCTACAGAGTCGGTAATTCAGAGCCGTATACAGAAAAATGCATTGCATGCAATGTCTGTAGTTATGTTTATCACCGACGAAATGTAGGAGCTTCACATTTGATCAGGTAGTTGTGAAAATCTGTTTGATGCTTTATGGATTAGAGCAGCACATATGACTGATTATGAACGGAACTGTGTTCTTTCGTTCGCTGAAATGGCAATTAAAATATGTTTTAATTTCCATTGAACTAAGCAAATTATTGAAGGTTTCGAAGACCTAGAATTTTTAGGTAGACGCATGGCAGTGGGTACTCAGGTACTCGTTTTTATGTTAAGAGGCTTGTTCAGTAATTGGAAATATCCTTTAGCATTCTTTATTACAAGTAATGGAATTAGAACTCACCAACTGTCATTGATGTTAGATCCTGTTGTAGATAGTTTACCATCACTGGCTGGCAGTCTTTAACAGTATCTCGTCGATGACTGCATTTTTACTACTTGTGTTTAACTATCTTTTTGAACGACAATAATATCTCTGTACATATGTATAATGATTATGTCACCTATTAATTAGTACTATTAACAGTACAAAGGTACAAGCTGACAATCACTGTGCAATAATTAGAATAAGTGTTAACTTGTACGTATTACTAGTTAAGAATTAACTTTGTAAAATTTTACTTTTGTATATTTTTTAATATATACAATACATAGTCAAATTGAATATTGATTAAAAATGTTACAACCAGTAGTAGTTGAAGCGGAATATATTGTATATTCAAAGGATTTCATAAAAAATCTAATATTATTTAAATAATAATCACAATTTCTCGTTTCCTAATACCTGCTGGTACTTTCTAATACACATTCTATGACATTAAATATGACGGCATTTTCGCAAGTACATAATTCCTAAGAACTGATAAATATTGTCTTAAAAAAATTAAATATTTTATAATTCTTGTATTTTAATATATTGACAGATAACTAATATGTTAATCTAGAAGCTTAGTAGTCTCTAGGAAAGTTATAAATAATAGGATCTACTTATGGAGGTATACTTCAAATGAGTATTTAAAAAATTGCAGGGTAATTTACAATTTAATAAGTATTTTAATGTTATATAATAATAATTATAATATTAATAATAATTAATAATATCAACTAATAATGTTATTAAATATTTTTACATGTACATAGTAATGTATTTATAATAATTCGTGTTTTATCATTAGGGAATTATTAGTGTTTAAAAGTAGCAAAGATTTTATGTAAACAGGTAAGTCTTTTTTGCACGCTCAGTCCTTTGTCACAGTGAGTAGTACATTTTTTATACCAACTGTGTTTTTTAAGAGGTGTAATTAACGAGACAGCGTTATTATTAATTAAACTGCTATAAAATATTTGTTATAGTACTTTGTTCGTACATACGATTGTAAATATTTGATTCCTTATAAACATTATTTATGAAGAATATCTTATATTGGCTATAATTGTGGTTATTTTGTATTCAATATGATAATGTTTGAATTACCAATTATGTTCAGGATTTTTTAAGTAATGTATAAAATTTTGTTTTTTCTTTTACCTTTCCACCTATTTATATATTGCTTTGCGATGAGAAAAGGAACTTTCATAGTTCATTTAGGCAAAGATAGCACCAAGAGGCAAGTATTAGTGTATAGAACAAATGTTGTTTAGTATTTCTGTTTATGTCCACGCTGGAATTTTATACAACAGTAAAAGTGATTAAAATTAGAAAAATAACGATATAGATACACTGTATTAAGGTACAATACAATACTACAGTGTATTAATATAGTTACATAAACTTACAAAATTGAGGCAGTCTTAATCTTTAAAGTAAATTAGTTCTTCCTTCAAAAATTCGATTTTATCCTACTTCTATCAAAATTTTCTCCAATCAATAACACGTTGAAAGATAAATTACTTTAAATGTATTTGACAATACAGAATTAAACAGTTTTTGTTCATCATCTTTTAACTAATCCTTTACTCGATCGAGATGTATATCTGTAGTTGTGTTAATACTAGTGTTAACATGAACAGTAGGGATAATGTTTATAAACAGTGATTAACTGAATAACAATATCATTAATAATATTAATGAATATGTTAAATAAAATAGACCAGTCGAAATACTTTTCAACTCGTTAATTTTAACGTTTTCGAATTTTCTGCTTCGTCGATTCGATTTTGAAATATCAAACAGAAATAATGAAATTTGTCTTCTGTTTTCATTTCAAACAATCTTTTCTAAGAAATCAATCGGCATGTGCCATCTCTCTGGATTTAACATCCTGAACATTTGGTTATCGAATACAAGAACGTGTGATGAGATAACCGTACTAAAGTCGCATCACGTAATAATACTGCGTCAAAATCGATACTTTACAGTGTCCATGCAAAAAACATACACATTTACAAAAAAGTTGTATAGCTTATGTCTGTAGCATTAATGTATAATATACTTTGCGTTCTTTTTTAAATTTTTTACACTTGCTAAATGTCAACGCAATTTCCAATACTATTTCTGCGTGTAAATGCAATAGTATGTACGTTTCACAATTACTGAATCGTCAGAGTAATAACACAGTTGGTTTCCATTATATGATATACCATAGGAAATCACAAAAGGTATGTTTCTTCTTAGGTGAGGAACTAAATCGTTCTTAACGCGTACAACATATTCCAAGTAAATAATTCCGTACGAAATTGTTTCGAAATGACTTTGACAGTGTTGATTACATTTTAATAACAGCATCCTCAGAAAACAATTTTCGGTCTTTAAATTGATGTTGCATATAAAACACTATGTTCTATTTAGATGTAGTGTAACAACTCTATACAACGGTTCGGCATCGTTGGAACAGTATAGCGGTATCAATATCAGAATAATGGATTACGAGGGGATCTCTCTTTAGAAAGGAGGGTGGTCCTCATCGAAATTGCTAATTTAAGGATATAGTCTTCAGTAGTTTCGATAATCTATTGAAGATTCCCCTCAACACTCCAAAAAAGAGATATCTCGCTTATCGTTTTATAGCATTTGCAACGCTATAGTTTTTGTCTACAATTTATGTATAATTTTTAGTCATTGACGTGACACGACGCGCGATACGTTACGTCATGTAAATCCAGTTACATAAAATCTTTGGCAAAGGCATGATTAATCATTGACCCATGATTCTGTAAATATGTATATAATATTATATTCCATAAACAGCTACTCGCCATTTGTCAGTGTTTTTTACATAATTTTGATTTGTTCCAGCATGAGCATTTGGGAACGATCTTGCTCGTGAAATGCACCAGGTCGACATTATTTAATATACGTTGATATTGGTATCAACCGACACTGTCTCCCATTACTTCCGTTTCAGTTTCGTGTTCCGCATGTTCCAGTTCTTCGTTCGTTTCAGATTCCTCATGTGCGTCTACAAATTCCTGTTAACAAATATTTGAAAATCGATTTGTTATAGTTATAATAACTATAATTTGTTATAGACTCCTCCAACCAGCTAACTAAAATGGAGTTTTCTTATAATTCAACAGAAAATTAAGACAAGTGCAATGACACATCCGACGTTGAATTTACAAATTGTGGACATCTTGTATGCTTTGTACAGAATCATAATAAATATGGTTTGTTTTTATTTGTTTTGTTTTTCATTAATATCATTAACTACTTTTATAATAGATGTGATTGTTCATATTATAGTTTGTAAAAATAAAGAAAAGATTATCACCTGAAGCCAAAATCATAATTTCATACAAGCAAATGTTAAGATTCGAACGAACACACCGTCGCACCGTCCAAGTGTTAATAAATTCACAACGCTTGAAATGTTTCAAATTTGTCCTTTAAAACATTTTTGTAAAACGATTATAAAACAAAGTATATGTTATAATATATATATATATATATATATATATATATATATATATATAAAATAGAAGCAGATGTTATAAATATACTAATAGTTTCTTACGTCTCGTGTGGTATCATCAATACTGCTTTCTTTGTTTAATATTTCACCTGTAACAGAAGCAAAAGGAATATTATATTAGTACTTTTCTTACGTTTTAATAAATTTTTAATAAATTTAATAAAAGAACTAACCGGGTTCCGTTTGTGTTTGGTTCGATGTAGTGCAGATTTCTGAAAATTCACGGCGTTGAATGTCTGCGTCAAGAGCATGAAGACGTTCTCTGCTTCTACGTAGTTCTTTTCTCAATCTCTCTCGTTCCTCTTCTCTACCTTTTATAATTTCCTATAATGCACAAACAAATCTATAACGTAACATAATTTTCAAAATGTTCATCATCACAGACCTTTCGTTAAGAAATATTTTAACTTTCAAAACTTTTAATTTATTTCCATCCTGGATAAGAGTATTGTATAGTACTTTTTTGCCTTATGTTGTAAATACGTTTATATTATACGGCAGTAAACATGCTCGAAAAACATTCTAGTTTTGAACAAGTAAAAAAAATATAATTTTTTCATTGCTTTATATTAATCGATATGAATTAGTCTTTGATAAATAGGTGACTGCACATATAACTGTTTTTATTCAATATACATTGTCTTCGAAAAATGGTTGAAAAGTAAAAAAATTAAAATACCAATTGGTGCAAAATCAATGTAATTAAGAATGCTCTAAAGAATATTTCATCAAACAGAGGCACCAATGCGAAATATAATGGAACAAAAGTCAAAACAAATTAAACTGTGGTATGATGAGAAAAGCTGATGCTTTATTCGAGGTAACACAAGGTTAAAAAAAATAAATTATGGCTGAAAAATGGAAGGTTACGTATACAACAATTTACAAAAAATAAAGATGAAATGTATGAATAGTCTCACGTTCCATAATATGAAATAGAGAACATATTCTTTGTGAATCCTTACCAGTAACTGTGACAATTGAGATGTTAGAGAGTGGCACACTGGTTGTAAGCTTGCAACCGATACAACGGGTTGTTGAGGATGATTATACATTCTCGGTGATGGACAACCAGTCGCTTCACAGCTTGGTGGTGTTGATAACACTGATGTTCCACGCGAAGCAAGAACTGTTTCCGTTTCACTTACGTTCAAAGCAGAATTTAAGAGTCCTACTAACTGATTCGCTAGCAAAAGAAAATATGAAAGAATTACAGTTTAATAGAAAACAGATACACTGAAAAATAGTAATATTTTATCATTCGCTTATAAAATACCTTGACTAATAGCAGCGAGTATAAGTTCGGTAGGTTCTTTTTCCATGCTCGAAGGTTCAGATGCCATATCCGCCACATGCTCGAAGTCTTCTTTTGGGATATTCAAGATATCTGCTACTAACAATTGTTTTTCTATCAAAGCTTCCTTAATTATATCATCTTTTCTTCTGAGACACTCTGAAAGTAAATAATTCAAATTATGGAGATAGATTACGATACAACGGTTGTCTGTTAAAGACATTGTAATTTAAGACATTTCATAATGATATAGGAGTTTATATAATAAATATATAAGCAATATACCTATGGATGTAAGTACCGGTTCTGCAACATGAACAGGTGGTACTTCTACATGAACTTCCAATGGATCAATTAACGAGACCTGGGTACAAGTAACCATTCGTAAAGGTTCTCCCATTCCTATAAACAAGAAACATTTTCAATTGAATCGATGGTATGCTTGTTCCTGGAACAAGATCATTCGTTTCACTATTACTTCTTATTATTATGTTATCTCACCCTAAATCGGACACTTTTCATAGTACTGTTACAGATTTTGTTCGAATTTGGATATGTTATAGACTTTAGTGATATACGAATGTATCTATCTCAAAGAATCTTTCGAAATCTTCAACATAGTTAGTTTTAATGATGCGTAAAATAAAGTGTCAACCTTTTTTCATTATATTATGACGGCGAAACTAACAAACCAATGAAAATGTGTTTTTAGGTACTTGTAGTGAAAATATAAGTGTATCTGACAAAAATTACTTAGATGTCTCTGTAGCAGTACCGACGGAGCGTTAAGGGTTAAGATGGTTTGCTGAAAATGACATCCCACTGTTACAATGGAAATTTTATTAATTATTAAAACTACAAAATTTGATCGTTAAACTAAAAATGTTGTATTTTTGTACACGAAATCGCAGTAAAACAATTTTTCTTAAATGGTTAGTATACTTGTGACACGCCCAAAAATCAGGTTTTGCGCTATCCAGTTTAATATTTACATTAATATGTCTATTCTTCTTTATACAATTTTTTATCTACACACTAGCAATTAGCATATGGAAAATATTAGCCATAATTTCCTGCCGAAAGCTCAGATCCCAGAAAATATGAAGGGTTGGTATATTTATGCAATGCACCGTAATTAGAACATAAAAAAACATATGCAAACCTGTGGTAGAAGATTCAGGCGGGTGTTGCTGCTGGGATTGTTGCTTTGTTTGCTCGGTCATTGGAAGTTCAGCAGTTGGTGCTGGTACGTTAGGTTTTTCTTCTTCGAGTTCCACACTAGTATCCTGCGCGGAGTCTCTGGATTCGGCTTCTTGTTCCTGCTCTTGATCCGTTTTGTCAGGAATATTGTCATGTTCGACCGAGGTCGAGTCCTCGATTGTAGGCCCTGGTTCTTCTGGCAGTGGAGTGGGTGGAGTGGGTCTTCTACCTTGCTTGTCGCGAGCCTTGTACGCCTCAGCCGCCTCGGATATGTGCTTACACCATAACTTCCGTTCGGCCGGCGAAGCAGCGACAAGATCGTAGATCTGTGCCCCGTTTTGCGACGTATTGACAAGGTAGAGCGAGTTCTTGTCCACGGCGTTGTGCCTAACGAGAACGGTGGATACCTTCACGATAGGACTCAACACCGAATTCGCTTGGTTCGTATTGATAAACTTTAGCAGGTACTTTTCGTCTTGCCGATGCAATAGGAATATCGTGTCGTCGAGCAGGACTACGTGCAGATCAACGGGTTTCGCTCGATTCTGCTCGGTTCGTCGCCATTGCAACGGGCCTTCGTAGATCAACTTCCGTTTCGTGATATCTAGATTTTTGAACTCCTGAACGGTCGGATGGTCAAATTTATCGAAGGCGGATCTGTCGATGGTCCGCTGAATCTCTGCCAGCCTTTGATAATCTTCGGCCTCGCGGACTGCTTGGTTCACGCGACTAAGGATTTCCTTGCTTCGATCGAGACTCCTCAACACCGCGGCTCTCTCTTTCTCGTTGCTCTCCGGCGTATACTTGGCCAGGTTCTCGAAGAGTAACGGGTATTTGGTCAGTCGCAACATTCCTGTCAGGATGTGGTCCTTAAGTTGTAACCTTCGACACAACGGATTCGCCTCGATTTCGTTCAGAAAAGCATTTAATTTCGGATCTTTACGACGACGATCGCGCAACGCGTCCAGTGCTACTTGCTGTTTCGCGCAGTAAGTCGAAGCTGCTCTTTCGAATGCTTCCCCGTTCTCACCATCGAACATGTCCAACAACAATTCGCTTACATCGCCCACGCACGGGTTTTCCTTTCTCTTGCGTTTCATCGTTTGGTTGAACCGCGAATGAATCGTTAACATCTCGTCTAAATTGGAAAAGAGTAATTGTATTTGGTCTAACGGAAGTACTAGGGATTCCAGGAGTGGCTTGTGGAAGACGTGCGACAGAACTCTCAACGCCCGCACATGAGATCGTTCGGTGTGGAATAATTCTGAAATCAGAAAAGTCCGAATTACTTTCCTTCGAACATCGAACTTTCAGAAATAAATAATAGAACCGCGTTAAAATATTTTGTTTACGAGTTAAGTAGATAGAGATGGATGAAACAAAAAAAACAGCAACGTGACCCTAAAGCATTCTACCGATACTTTAACGATACTTTCTCAATCGTTATAACTCAACGGTGGCTGCGCAACAGATGCTCGTATTATATGTATTATCCGCGTACGTATATATGCAGAGTCGTCCTAGACAAGTACATATTTCTGTGTACCTAAATTATTATACCGAATACGTTTTATATACTTCTTTGTTTCTTTTTTCTACTTTTATAGATTAAGAACAGAAAAAAGATAAAAGACATCGATCACAGAAACTTTTGTGATTGTTTTGTTCCTTTTAAAAAGAAGTAAAAACAATTGGAATGAACCGATATCGCAAACAGTCGACTATATCTACTACATGCGTGACGTTTTAACAACAGTTCGGCTCATATACATTTTTTTTTTTAAATATGGTACATTTTTGTTGCGTAAGTCATGCGCAGCGGTACGCGAGACCCTTCTCCGCGGAGTTTACCGATTTGAAAATGAACAGGGTACAAGAGTTATCGGTGTAGTGGCAGATTTCAGTTGTTTCGGTGAAAGGGTTAAGCATGGACATTGCAACGAAGGGAGACGCTAACCATTAATGACTTCCTGTCGCTTTTTCTCGGCATTACTGAGTCTAGCGAGTACATCCTCGGCGACACCCTGACTCCAGTCCGGTGGATCCGGCTCGACGTCGACATCGCTGTCCCACGAGGTGGATGTGTTCGTCGCCGAGGTGGCTGGATGCACCTGCTCCAGACTGGTACTCGGACTGTCCAGACTTCTCGTCGACAGACTGCTGTTCGACGAACTGCCCGCCGAGTTCCCGGGAAACGATCCGGAATGATCGCAGTCGCTGAAACCAGCCCTATAGTCAATTGTTAGCGAATTATGTATTCCACGTTTGAACTGTACCAGCCAGTTCAGCCACCCCAAACTTTTTCGAGTCGTCTATTCCATCGATCGATATTAACATGTTACGTGAGATTCGTGAAATATTCGAATTTTGTCACGCGGGATAAATTCGGGCGAAGCTACGCAGACTTCTATCAATTTGAAATGGTTCAAGGTAGATTCGTATTTTTCGTCTTACGCAATTATGTTAAGCAGACATTTCCATAACACGGCTATTCATATTTTTGGGAAAGTATTATCTGATCACAGTTGGAGACAAATGTATTTCTACAACAACTACACGGCGGAACCAAAACGTAAATCAAAGAGCAACTACCAATATTCTTTTATTGTTACATACGTTGACAAATAATTCAAATTCAGTTTAGTGACCGCTTTTGTACCAAATATATCAATTATATTTATAGTCTCTTGACAAGATATAGTGAAATCGCAAAGTTAGCCTTTCATGGATTAACGCTAATCGATACAGTGAAACCCTCAACAAACAGCTTTTGAGATTGCTTCGAGAAAACATATTGCTTTTGTTTTAAATTATTTTCAATCATCGCAACATGTTTAAAGAATGATTCCTACCGGAATTCGAAGCGACCATTATTCCTTTCGTATGCTTAAGATATTATTTTGTACTAAAAAGCACTGTATCTTTTGCAATTAGAGTTGTACAATCGAGGCGTCGTTATCGTCAACGTCGGTCGATTTTAAAAAATAATTAAATTTTTAATTCAAATATTAAAGTAAACACAGTACTGACAAAAACAAAGACGACCAAAGAAACTTTTGTCCTTGCCAAGCAGGACAAAGTTAATGTTTAAGAAAATATCTATGGAAAACATATTTTATCGCGTACCTTGGAACTATTACAGCTAGACGAATAGTTTAAAAGGTAAAGTTGTGTAATTTTTTATAAGAAACAGTTCTGCAAAATCATATTTCATATATCGCCACTTGTTATTAACATTTTTAATGAAATTATAACTGTAAGACAAAGCCGACTCGCGTTCTAATAATTAAAACTCCAAATAAGCTCGAAACCGCGAAAAAATAATTTTGTACAGCTAACGCCGAGAGTAACTGAATCACTGTGCGGTGATATATTTACGACAATCTAAATAATATGAACATATTTTGATGTTCTACAGTTCTCAAAATGGTTAAGGGATGAAAGGGTTAGGAGATCGCTTTATCGTGTCCATCGACTATGGGTAAACTGCCGATCGAATTGAAAATATGTAATCGGATGCAGGTTGGTCTTTGTACCTCTCGGATCTCGTGCGTCGTTCATGAACGCTGTGGCCCTCGTGATCGTTGATGTCGTCAAGAACTTCGGGAAGTCGTTTCTCGACATTCGAACAGCCCGGTAAGATATCGTTCGACCGATCGAGGGGCGAAGATGGTTCCGTGCACGATATTGGACTAGTTAAGTTTTCGTTGCCGCGAGAATTAGGTCGAGGGCGTCGTCGCGAACCATGCTGCCTCATCTCTTATATCTCTTTAGCCCTAAAGGGCTTCCGCGATGGAACGAAGCTGACAGGCATGAGCTGTCTCTACGGTAAACACGATATCACGTGAACACTGGTGACCAGGAATTTTTATCTGTTCCTGGAAAGAAACCCACGAAACCACCCGTTATGTCCGAATTCGTTGCTTTTATTCAACGTTTCGTTGTCGTGATTCGTTGCTAACGCAATGATTTGTACCATAACATACGAGTAGTATTATTTACTTAAAAATGAAAAATTACTTCGGGCTCGGAAATAGAAATTTTTTTAAACGACAACGCGGGGCACGCGTGACCCACATATTATGGGCAGACAGTTGGACATCTGATCTAACAGGGAATGTGTTAACGTCGCTGGAAAACGTATCCATTATGCAACTTGGGTTAGGTTTTAAACAGCCTCTGACTGCAGTTCGACCTTGTATAGTATTGTATAAACTACGCGTGTAGTTGCAATGTTTCTGTTTGGATATTACGTAATAATCGATATAATAATAACTTCTGCGGAGGATAACTATTGGATACACCACTGCCCTATGCATGTCCGTATCCAAGGGCGGAATGGATATTCGTACATAGTTTCTGCTGTCTATTCAAAAATGAAAATGACTACACCTACTTGATATTTTGAACGATAATGCTACTTCGATGGATACTACGGTTTAATGACCACGTATCAAATTTGTTAAACACTACGAAATAGAACCAGCTAAAAATTCAAATAATTTCTATTACTATTAAATCATTCTATTCGTAACTAAGTTGAAAAGAGTTACATTTTTTTTTTAAATGTAAAAAAGATTCAATACTTAAATTCATTGTAGCAAATCACTGTACTATCCATACGTTCACTGTAGGAATTCGATATAAATTTTGTTTATTATTCTAGCTGATTTTAGCGAAAATGTCGAAAAGGGAAGGTGGTAAATGTAAGGGGAACGTCTCCACAGCGGAAAGTTTGCTAAGTGTAAAAATACCTTCTATCTATCCAAGGTGGATTACAATCGGTACGAATTGCTTGGTTTCCATAGAAACCCATAAAACCGGCGAATGTAAGGGATTGCGGTTGCTTAAAGGTTACGCATCCTTTTCGAGTGAAAAGTCGGCTAGCAGTGCATTGACATTTTCGCTGGCCCGTTATAGTTATTACATGGTTGTTCGCATCCCCTTGAAATAATCGAATGCGACAAGTTGGGGGAGAAAACCATAAGAATATTTTATTCTTGTAATTTTTGTACAACTATTATTTCGAAGCAGATTAATACAGTTCTTACAAATTGAAAATTATTACGCGACTATCAAACCGATTACCTTTCTTTTTAATAACCAATATTCGACGCGCGAACGCGTTAAAATATTATTTCGGGAAACTATCAAATTTAATCCCCGTACGCACCTCAAAAACAGTTGCATAAAAGATCCTAGGATATTGTCTCAACCATTTTTGCGTTACATTTTAGATCAACAAATTATGTTTTATCTGCAACGTCAGATTTTAAAGAAATACATCTCCCGACACAGCCAGAAAGAGATCAATCGTTTCACGGTACACGAAAAAAAGTGAATGGGTGAATTTTCACTCCGAGGAACGTACGAGGGTTAATATCGGTACGAAGCAATTGTATTCCCTTGTTTCATACATACATCAACCACAATAATCAATCAAAAATATTTCGCCTGTATTTCCCGGGTTTTTCATTTATCTGGAATAACTGAATAGCGACTGGCAAGGTGTACCGAGTATAAACGAGAACTTAATCGACGTCGATCAAACTAAGCCTTATCGAAGCCGCTCCTTCGTCGCTTTAATCAACCCCCACCCCCTCTCGCCCCAGGTATAGAAGCGACATCGAGCGCGGACGATACGCTGCCTTGTGCATACAATTGTTGTACGTAGGCATCAATGGTATCTGTATTCTTCCGACGAGTAGATACCTGTATTCTCTGTCGGTTACGCTAACGCCTTCTTTACTAAACGTTTGCTCAATGAAGTTCCTCGCCAACGGATACGTAAAAAATTCAAATTTTGCCACCACTGTTCACTTTTTGGCACGAAGGCAATGTCTGCTGGTGTCGTCGAACCTAATCCATCGAGCACAGGAAAAATTGCGGCTAAGAAAACTATGAATAGAATTCGTATATGTCTGACTACCCGATGGAATTTTATGATGACAAACGCGACGGAAAGAAATATTTCAAATTTTCCAACAACTTTTGTTGCGTTAGATTACGTACAAACGTAATCGTCGAATACTTTTCCATTAATTTATTATTGTCGTTTTATAGCCGGGGCGTGTGAATATTTGTTTGTACAGTCTTTAAGCGATGCGTTCTCTATATTGCTCCAATGAAGACAATTAGGAATTAAAAGGAAACAAACAAATCGTCTATTTTGACAAAACAAAAACTGGAGTTACAGTGTGCAAAATGGTTTCCCGATAGGGAGTCTGCAAAGAATCTGAGCCTACTACGAGCGGTGTATCGATTCGAAACTATCGATTGCTTCAAAAATAAAGGCCGAGACATCTATCTGTGACCCGATATCGCTTTGGCCTCCGTTTAGAGGTGTGCACATGTGCTATGACCAGATCGATAACAACGGATCACTTTCTTTCTTCTCCCCCATTTATGCGCATCGATCTTTTTTAAACCTAGATGCATTAGCTAGCTAATTCCTGCGCATAATACCGGCGGTCATTGGATATTAACGAAACTTTGCTATAAATGGCCGCCACGTTAACGCATCAATTTCAACTGTATATTGTGCTGCGTACGTAATCGTTGGAAATGAAATATTTCTTATACTGAAAAATCTCTCTATATAATATACAGAATAGTGTCCAATACCTTATAAAATATACTATTCTATAATATAAATTGTCACTACTAGCACAATGGTCCTCGTAAAACTACATTTGTGTGTATTACAGGAAGTATTATGATATAGTAAATAGTAATTGTGATATATCGGTTCCATGTTTTTCTTTTACGATAGCTATGCTCATGTTGAAGATGCGAATTTACGTCCTAAAATTCGAGGTAGAAAAGTACTAACGTCAAATAATATTCAGAATTAAAGCATCTGTAACTTGGAGAATCGGTAGTCTGCGAACACTATACGTACTAGGGCTGTTACTTTCCTTCGAAGGTCGAAGATTTCGAAGTTTCGAGGCTTCGATTTCAGAAACTTCGAAGGTGATGGATTTCGATTCGTCACAGTACTACCCTTGATTTTAATTTACCGTTTATACATTATTTATCTTTAAAACTGTGTATCGTGAAAATTCCTCCAATAAAAAGTAAAGACTTGTTACACACGTTATAGATTTCCGACGATGTCAATTTCTTCTGCCTTCCATCTCTGATTTCTGAACCTCGTATTCCAAAAACAGGATCTATTTTTAAGTCAGCAGTTTGAGCCACCACGTTTTCACAACACAATAAATTCACGATCAATTTGAAGGCTGACACGCTGATTTCCGAGCGTCTCGAACATTTATTATTGACGTAAGAAGGCATTAAAGTCACCACTTCTAAAATGCCACGAACTTTCCGAACGACGAACTACCGCATCCACGTAAGTATTACACCGACAGATTATTTTTTATTGTTTTCTTAACAATAAAGTTCATTTTACCATCACGCTTCACCCGGGAGGACTTTTAATCGTTCATCCAATTTAAAAAATCTCCTCTGCGCCCCTTCTCGAAGAAATATTAACTTCGCATTATGTCCCCCTCTATAGCGAGCAAAGTATGTACACGACTATCATAAACACGAACATTAAGTGTTCCATTAAAAGTAACGCGTAGATAAATTATTTAAGCGAGGGACGTTCAAGATGTTTTAAGAAATGCTGATCTAGAAACTACAATATCAAAGATGAACCTCGTGCAGAGAGGTCCGAGGAATTTGACGAGAATATTTTATAAGGTGCCGTTGAACTATATCCAATGGTAACAGTGAAAGACTTAAGACAATACTTGAATTCGTATAATTCCACAGTCCTCCGTCGCTTTATGTTTATTTTATATACACGTGCCAAACAAACTGTGTATCTTCCACCATAAACCAATATTATTTTTTGCTACACCAAATGCTGCTTTTTGACGCATTTTCACATGATCTTCATTTAACGAGGTTTAGAAAATTGCTCAATTCTTGAAAAAAACGTTAAAAACCTTAGAAACTTTTTTTCAAAACAAAATTCTGGGATTGTACATTTATAAGAAAAATGTCGCTTTTATAATCAAATTTTTCGAAGTTGCTTCATATACCTATGCCATAGGCAACATTTCACCGATGGAGTATAAACACGACCGTCAAAATGTTTCAAGCGATGAAAGTCAGTTACTTTCAGCCTTGCGCAAACTAACACGCGTCTATTGTCAGAGGGTGGCAATGAATCAAATTTAACCAATAAGCGTATGCGAGTTATATTGTCTTATACTTCGCAACACGTTCTTTTTGTGAAAAATAAATTACATTACTACAATTAATTTGCATAATTATCACTGTACATTTTTAACACATCTATCGATAAAAATAACATAAAGATTTAATGAAATATATTAATGTAATTCGTTTAAAATAATACACTATTTGTAATCGGTTTTCAACGTATATCGATATTTAAAATTTTAAACATTCGTCCGTATTTTTTTCCACATCAAAAGAGACGTCTAGCATACAAACGAGCAAATATTTTTGTATAATAATATATCTACATACACTTCCAGATAAAACAGTGAAACTACTTGTAGATATTTTTTAACAAATATTATTACGATGATATTTTAAACTACTAAGCTGCTTAATATGTTGCTCGAGCTTGTTCACGCAACAAAACATTCTTTTTTTACAAATCGCGATGCAATTTCAAATTTTTTATCAGCGTTATCACATTAAATTAATGAGAGGAAAAGTATTACGCCGGACTGACTCTCATGCTTTAGGATTTTCTTTGGCGTTTACATAAATACGGAGGGGCGGGGAAAAAATTTCATATGCACCAATTTAACGATATCAATTATTTAATATTTTAAAATATTTTAGATAAAAATCTCTAGTATTTAAGCACGAAGAAACAGTTGCTATGTTCTAAACAATTTTGTGTATTTACTTGTTCCGTTTTCGTAGTTCACCCTATATAATGTATGTCATAAATAGAATATTTTTTTATGTTCTAAAAAGCATTTTCGGGTACCCATAAATATCGAGTATATTTACGGGATCCCATTAACGTGCTCCACCCTCCAGATACAATGTCGTTCTAAATACAAATTCGTATTCTGAAATTCGAACACCTGTCGGATATACTTCGATCAACCTGTTGGTCTAACAACTTTTCGAACCTCGACGCTCGCGTAAGCACAATTAACCTGATTACCATTAAAGACCAATGTAAATACTTTAACTTCAGATTATCTTGACCCTTCTCTTTAGGTCACTCTTCCTTTCTTTGTTTGTTTAGACAATTATTATTGCACGTGACTCTGTTTGTAATATTTGTGTATATAATTGATTTGATAGCATTCTAGTCGCATCAATTTCAATGATTTGTCACTATGAAATTATATTTAGACAAATAAGTCGAAATAAAAATGAGTACACGCTGGTGCCACGTGTATATGTATATATTAATTTACTTAATCATTTCCGGTAAACGATTGCCATATTTGCTAAACAAAAGATCTCCGATTCGTTGTTCTAATGGATTCGATACTTCTGTGATTAATACTTAGCTTATTCTTATTAAGAATATAGTGTCCGAGTTACATTTCTAGGAGGTCCTAGCGAGCATAGGAAATCATTCCGAACCGAGTTTCAGCGAGTTCGTTTTTCAAAACTTAACACAAGTATTTCGACACAACCGAGCACAAAGAATCGTTGAAAAATATCATGAAACAACTATAAAGGATCTCGTATACCCCAAAACAAAAAGCAAGTCGATGATCACAATATCTGGACACTGGCGACCGTTCCGTCGCGACAATGAGCGTATTTTTGAAAAAGTACCAGTTTGAATCAACGATTCCTCGTTGAACACGCGACCGACCGATAGATTCTAAAGGTTCGTTCGATGTTTCCGACGGTCGATATTTTCTCACTAGGAACAAGAGAAGGATCAACGGTAAAGGACTTCGATGGCGGGGGCCGACGGAAATCGCGAAACGCGTCGATGCCGATCGAAACTCTGCCGTTGCGGGGAAAGGATACGGGCGAACGCGTGGGTGTACGGTACCGTCGAAGCGGCGCAATAGCCATCCGCGGAATTGAACGTTTAACGTCGGACTGAAGGCCTCCTGGCCTGGCAAAGACACCTTCGGCCAGAGGAAGAGACGGAATCGAGTCTGCGCCGTTCGCACGTGAAAAACACGGCGATCTAGACCGTCGAAGAAACGAAAAGTTGCCGGGAAGAAGACCAGCCGGAGAACTCTGCCAAAAATCTATACACGATGTGCCGGAAAAATTCCAGGGTCGAGTAAAAGCCGGGAATAGACGTTCCGAGTGTGGTTTCGGAATTGAAGCCGGAATCGATGCGGCGTGGCTAGTCTTTGCTCGTTCATTGGTAACACCCGTGTCAAAATAAGACGATCGGAGCTACTCGTGCGATTTAGCCTCTGTTTCCGATACCGCTCGAGTTCGGTATTCGGACTCGGAAGGCTATAACGATCTAAATAAGAAAGAACAAGTTAAGCAACTCGATAATCGAACACGATTTCGTTGATTTTTGTTGAATCTTTCCTTCTAATACGGCATCAAATTATTCGCGTTGCGCGTTACCGATAAAACAAAGTGTTGGACATAATACTTGATCAGAATTAGTGGAAAGTGTGCCGAATCGACACGAGGGATGACTAAGGATTAGATACGACTTAGTACCGTAGAACATTGTATTTGTAAAGCTAAGATGTCCATTATTTGCTTCTTTTTTTTTTTTTTTTTTTTTAATATTTTACTCGTTTGAATGCCAGCTTATATTATACGTACATCGCGTGGTTATTTTACGATCGATTGGACAGGAAATTTAGAGAATACTGCTCGAAGTCTAAAAATGAAATCTGGATCGTTTTGCGAAATGTTCGGAAGGATATATCCCGGACAACGGTAAACAAACTATAATCATTGACAGAATGCCTAGAATAGCGTAAAAGAAAACAAATGTAAAAGCTCACTTTTCGGCGAAATTTGTTGCTTTTGCATTATCCTTGGAAAGCACGACCGAATCAATTATTGAGATCGTATTTCAATATCGGGCTATATTTAAATGTTAAAAATTGTGCTAATTTGTTGCCTCGCTTTTATTAAATGCGAAATCGGTAATAAATATTAACGTGTAACCGCGTGAAACAAATTTTCGTATTTTCTTCGGAAGTTAACGTTGAAGGACGAGTATGTTAAAATAAGTGGATTCGTTAAAATTTTGAATATAGCGCGTACACTGAAATTATCTTTCATTAATTTAGTGGAATATCTGAGATTTCGCCTAGGCAGTTAAAAGATGAAGCGGTTTGAAACTTTCCGCCGGATGTACTAATTTTCTTTACCCTGATCGCGTCTACGATGACAATAGCATCGAAGAATATTCCATCCCCTTTTTTCTTTTGAATTAAATTTGTTAACATCTAGAACAGTTTGATGCAATATTCGAGCAGAAACGAACTGTGAATGAATAGTCTTTATTTACTGAGACGGACACGTGTAACTGGAACTGATCTCGACTGTGTATTAATACAATTTGTTTACCCTGGTACATTCGTCTGGAACTTTTAAGATACATCCTGGATTTATTCAATTCCAGCCGGTAGCGGAAAAGCAAAACACCAAATGATGATGCTTCGAGGCTGCCAGAAAATCCATGTACATACATACTCGTATACATGTAATTTCAGCGGTCCGATGTTACTAAGAAACTATGCGGGCTATGCATCGCCAACCCCCGCAAGTAAATTTCTGAAAATCTACTAGGTACCCTCTGAAATACCGAATCTTTACTAAGCAAAGTTATGTAAATCATTTTGCCCTTTACACGCTAAAAAGGTTCACTTTTATGTTTCTAAATTGTGCATTATGTTTATACTATATGTTATATTACGAAAATATTATGTTTATATTACGCTGTTATTTATTTATTATAAAATTACTTATTTAGTACTGTGCATATACAGTGTGTCCCACTATAATTTATCGTTAACTATAATTTATCGTTACTTATTAGTTACTTTCGCCTGATGTATGTACAATATTTAAACAATACAGATACCTGCTACTAATGCGAATTAATGATATTAACTTTGTTAATCTTGTTCACTGTTATAATCACGGGATACATTGACGTTACTCAATGTTTTACGTTAAGGCAGCATTTTCTTTCTTTATACGGGATATTGTTTTATTCGTAGGCACGTACGTAACGTAGTAAGTAATATTTTAAAACAGTTCCTAAGTGTAGTAATATAACTGTGATTCTAGTTCATGGCCGTCTGTGTACGATTATACTTCGCCCAAAAATATTTGTTAATCAATCTAATATTCGAATATCACGTAATTAATAGACGAGGTACTTACTTTGTTTTGGAAAGATTCGGATCACTGGTCTTCCGTTTTTCCCGTAGCTGTCGCTGCAACGAAAAGTCACAAGAACATTTAGTAATGCGGTCTAACAAAGATTCCAAAACAAATTGTTCGAATAAAATTTCATTCGTTGGTGTTTTCAAAAAATAATTTATAAATAAAGTCTCAAGAAACTCAAACGATGTACAAGTGTCGGGGAATTTTAATAAAAATTAGTAACGATATCAAATTTGGATTCTTACCTTGTGATGTATCCGCTCTTTGTAACTTTCAGACCTGTTTATGTTTGACGTCTTTGGCTTACTGGAAATATTTTGCTGCACCCTATGTAATCGTAATTAATTAAGCGTAAATTTATATCTATAACGTAAACGAGATTAACGACTAATTTTTGCTTCCATATTAAACGGAACTTTACCGATTTCTTAAACGAACAAAACAGATAAAAAGAAAACAATTATAACAATTCACAAGTCCAAGCCGGCGTACACGTATCGTACAGAAATGCAAAGTGATGCGAACCACAACGGGCGTGTCGCAACACCGTTTCCGAGGGTAACTTTGTGTTTTGCAAAATAAATAATGTAGAGAACATACATTTCTGAAATATCTTCCCGCGAGGAAGGATTGTCCATACTATCAGCGTGATCGGAGGCACCGCTGTAAGCGGAAATGCGTCCTCTTTCGCCGCTACTACGCGCGTTTCCGGCTACGCCGCCCCCGCGAAGTTCTCCTGAAAACATGAAACAAACGAGAAACGCGTTCATTAATTACGCTCATTAATACGTTCGCCGCTTCAACGCACATTCGAGTAATTGCTCGGTTCACCGTCGCATCGTTTGCATGAATATTTTTCTAGTTTAACACTTAACTTAGCAATTTCATCTTTTAATGTGCGTGTATTAACATTATTCATTGTTAATGAAATTATACGACATTACACACAATTATGGTCGTCGGACAGTTTTTGTTCTTCAGTATTCTCGCTTGTTCTTTTATTTTAATTTACTCTACAAAAAGTTCTTCGCCTTTCCTTCCAAGAAGTTTTCGATACTTTCAGCTTACAAATTTTATATTCTGTCGCGAGAACTTGAGTGGGAAAACAACAGAGAGAGAGCTTACAATAAGGGAGCCAAAAGTACCCATCGGCTGACTTTAATCGAAAATGATCCGTTCACGAGATTACCAAGTAAAGAAAGAAACTGAACTAGTTGTTGTTGCATTTTTTCCATTCAATCGCATTTGAAAATTCTGCAAAAATCTGACACATTTAAAAAATCGATTATTTGTTTTTGAATTTTTTGAAGTACGAGTACTGTAAAATATATTCTAATTTTAACAATGAACACCAAGGCGAAGCACGTTCTTTTTCTGTGAGACACCATACATTTCGACAAACTATAATATATAATAATTAATTATAATATATAAGTGAGTCGTATGTGACTTTTTATCCGAAAATAAATGTCCCGGAACACGTCTTTTTATCCAAGGTTTAGGTTTTAAGAAACTCGATTCTGAAAATGCACTTACGTGGCTAAGAAATACGGAATGACCGCCTTTTACGTATCGTGTTTACACGATTTGAATTGAACCATCAGAAAATTCTTTCCATACATACGGACACCGATTTCAATAAGCTTTTAATTCTAAAACTAAATATTCGATATACAAACATTATTCTATAGTTTTCATTCACTCTTGCACACGGAATCGCTGACAGCATAGTTTTACCATACTTTTACCTGTACCCTTTCTGTACGAATCGAATACCACTGTCAGCTCTATTTTTTTGTTTGAGAATAATAGAATCCAATACGAAGGAACGATACGAAGAATAGTGCAACAGCAGAGTTAAATTATTTTGACTGGCGTTGTTGCACGCGTCAGAATAGCCATTGCAGGCAGATTCTCATGGAGATCATCGGTTTTCGATATTACATCCCGCCACGCTTTTATGTTCTTTTGAAAGACGAAATATTTTTTTCCGAATACTTTGAATTCAAGGGAATTGATTGTACAAGATAGAAAGTGTAATGTTCGTCGTACAGAGATAATAGATAAAAACGATGCCGAAACAATGAAAATTAACTACGAGAACCGTTCGTACGAGATTTTATGAACGGGCCAGATATCACCCAGCTGCGTAATCTAATCGCTAAAACACGTAAGACCAGAAATCACACACCGTATGGCTTCGTTCGAAGACTATGAATGACGATTACGACAACGCTATCGCGCCAACCAACGTAATAACGAAAATTTCAAACGAACATTTCAATTTAAGTTGTCCGTTTAATGCCCGCGGGCATCGAATTAACACGAGCCACAGTGTCTGGCATTTCTCCAAGTATCCAGCCTTATGCGGAGGCTTATCAGGTAAGGAATGCGGCTCGTGGTAAAAGCAGATCATGGCAGTGCGCGCGGATAGGATTGCTACATTAATCTCCCGTTAGACAAACATTCGAATCAAACGCGATTTATTACGTTAATATTCTTTTAAAATCGGTAATATGTAACCGTGAAATTCTCTACGCGCACGTACCATTCAAAATGTGCAAATTAGCAGTAATATTGACACTTTTGCTCTCATTGTCATCGCTACTCGTGTGTAACGACCATGATTTTGTAATTCGCGTAAACAAACGAGAGATACAATACAATTAAATTACCAACTAAACTAAAAGAAATTTGTTGAACGTTCTGATAACTCTAGGTTTTTATTTAAAAAGAAACGGTAAAGTTTCCATTAAATCGCTTCCAATAAAAAATCACGAATAAGTCTTTTCGACCTGTCCAGTCTTTCCAGTGTCAAATAGCACGACAAATGGATGTTCAATGAGAAGTTACGGTATCGCCTAAAAATATCATGGTTAAAAAACTTGATGCTCTTAAACCCCGTAAGCAGACAGATAGTTATAGATCTGCAGGGGTTGGTATGCTGAAGGGGTGCAGCGAAGGAAAAGCTCGAGTCTCGTGTATTTTTAGATAGGGCGATATAGGCGCGTGTCACAGAGGCCGGAAACCGTTTTCTGGGCCCCTCCTTCCCGTTTTCTTCGTCGTGGTTGTCGTTGCCGTCTGCGCTCGTGCCGCGCAAAATCACTCTTATTTTCCTTCCACACATTCCAACGCGTACTTGTCCCGTATAGTTTCGGTAACGACACGGATCGTTCGTCGAACCTGATCGACAAATGAAAACGCGTGCTAGCCATCGCGTTTGTACTTCTTCGATGAAACGATACGACTCGCCGTTGTACGATGGCGGAATAAGCAAATTTTCGCTTTTATTTAAATGGGATGATATTTTAAATCATTGCAAACTCGTTACTGGACATTTCAAAAATATTTGCCTGTAACTATACAGAACTGCACACGCGTGATTGTGACTTTTATGAATTAGTCGACAAATACGCGAATTCGCAAGAGCAGAAGCAATGGACTCGCGTCAATTAGGCCTTTAATTCGTCTACATATGTAGTTGCGTACAATTTCCACGGAATACTGGTCTAATTTCGTCTTTCGTGCGTATTTGTACGGATGCAACGGCCGGGTGCACGAAATGTATTGGAGGAACGTCGATGGTGCAGAGAGCCTCGCATATAAACTTTACGAAGACATGCCGTGCACCTTGTTCGGCTTTTATAGATGCACGAGAATTTATGAACGTGTATGAGAACGCGCCATCGGTAATTTCCATCGAGCGGCTTGTTAAAACTTCGCAAATCTCGTTCCAAACTTTTGCAGAGTCTAGACTTTTCTCTGTACCGAAAACGCATTGTTTTACCGGAAGCGATAAGCATTCGAAAGTGTTGGTTAAAATTTTAATAGACCGAAAATATTTACACGATCATCGGATAGACGAGAAAATTTCAGGGAAACATGAACTGCAATTCTTTGGGCCATATAAACATCTGACGACTTAATACCGATCTAACCAATAACAAATCATTTCTTGACACGCCATTGTATCCTCGGTATAGTAATAATAATTAAAATGTAATGTTTGGCATTTATATTACGCGTTCCTAGAAGTAATCTACTACAGTTCAAGTTCAAAATAGCTTCTTCGCATCTTCTTACTACAAAATGGCGTACTGTGTTGGAAAATAGCAGCGAATAGTTTGTGGATAGCGCAGTTTCAGACTTTAAAGGTAAACATTCATTGAATACGAGGCAATCAAATGCTTGTTGAACAAGTACTATTAAATAGCAACAAAATAATAAAATAATAAATTTAATCTAAAGAAATATTTAAATTTAAAAACCTAAACATACACGCATATACCCTACTGTGTACATAAACATGTGACCAGCATCTATAATTATTTGAAAAAGATTATTTTACAACAATACGATAATATTGTATCATTTTGTACATAAATTTCATTAAATTTGTGCAGATATGTCTTAACTAATTATTCGACTACTATACATCATTTAAACAAAAGGTTTCGAAAGTCATTTCAATATTTTTTAAACAAATATCTGGAAACTGGAACGATACTGAAAGCCGAGATTATAGATATTGTCATAATAAGTCTAAAGTAAATGTTTAATAAAATGCAACTGCAGTGTATTAACTCATTGAACGCGAGTGAAGACTTTGAGGCATCGGTAAACATTAGCATACCACAATTTTAAACAATTTTCACCATTAATACATTTGATTATATAGAATAAACTGCTAAAAGTTTGAATGCGATACGAGTAAATACGTTCAATTTCAGTTTTTCTTATTTATGACATATCTTGGGTAGAATGAAATTGTTAAATTCGGCAGCTAAAATAACTTCAAGTACAAATGATTAAATGCCCGTGTCGATAGTTCGTTCAACAGTTTAATACTTTGAATTTGTGATCGATCACGAACAAGGAGAGTATTTGTTGGACAAACCTGGATCTTTTTGAACGGTAATGACTTCCTTCGCGCCGATGCCAGATTTGTCAAATGAATCGGTCTCGTCATAGAATGCACTGTCGTTCAAATTCTCACAACACGATGACACATTCAAATGATCCAAACCGACGATTAAAGCTGTCTCTATGATGTCGCTTGGTTCGCGGGTTTTCCTCACAGCGGAAAACGTTTCCCATACTTTTCCGGCGAGCGAACCTTTGCTGCTCGTGCGAGGTATCACGGTCCTCTGCTTGATCGTTTTCAGCTTCGTTTTCTTTGTAACTTTGTCTTTGCTAACTTTCTCTAACACCACCGACGAACCTAATTTGATCGATATATTTTTCTAACGTTTTAGGTTTCGACCGAGTCTAATCCACTTGGAACTATTATTTCATCGTTAGAACGAATGTTTTTAATTCTTTCGGATTCGCTAAACGTATAGAAATCTAAATTATTATATTATAATTCTCTAGAAACTTTTACTTTCGATTAAGACATAAGAAAACAGATTCAATCGAAATGATTGAAATTTAGATTTAAAGTATGATTTTCAAAAATTATTTTATAGCAGTCGTAAGTATAGAAAAATATTGTTTTATCGATATTACATTACGGGTATATAATTGTAGAAACATATAAGCTACAAAAACGGAATATTTCACATAATGTTATTAAAATATACATTATAGCGGTACGATACTATTTTTAAACAAAGTTGAGTTGAAACGCGTAATATAGTAATTCATTGATATACCGAAGCTGTGAAAATAGAAATCAAAATATGAAATATTTGACTAGATCACTTTCATGATCATCGGTAGAAATGTCAAGTACACTCATCCATCGCGGTCAACAGATTCACCACCGATAACGAAATTCTTCGGCTACCGAGGTAAAACGAGTTTGCTTTTATCGTACAAGAAATGGATAAACATTATGCGGTTATGCAGCACTGAAATCGCGAGAAGAAAATAAGAAATTAATATCCGAAGAACGCGATTGCGACACGCTTTAATTGCCCGGAAGAGAAAAAGAAACGAGCTGTTGGAAAATGAAAATACCTATCGGAAATAATTGGTTCGAAGTGGACTATTTGGTTATTCGCGCGATCTTTACCGTTACCCTTCAGCTTCCGATTCAATCTGTTCCTGTATCTCTCCGACGAGAGCCTGAAGCTAGCAAAGCTGGCGATCAGGGGCGAGGGGTTGGTGGTCGTCGGGTAAGGGTTGCAGTCCGGTTCCCCCTCCAAGGGGTCGCGCAACTGTTGCACCTCGACCATGTGCACAACTTTCGGTTCTCTGCACCGTCGAGGAAATAATCGAGCGGTTTCTCTACTTCTCGCGGCAACAACCGAGCCGACACTAATTTCCCCCGAAGCTGCTCACGCTTCTTTTCCACGGAGACTGCCGTTGGTTTCCGGTTAGACCCCACCAGACCGCTCCCCCGCTCGTTTTACAGCCACGCTCGCGTGTGTGTGCGCATCTCCCTAAGACTGTGCACGGAGATCTAAAGGGTGTGCGTGATCCCGATCTTCGAGACCCTCCGGATTAACCCCTTAGGGGACAGATCTGGGACGATCTTCGCGTTCAAGGTATTGATGTGGTTAAAGTCCGTCTTAGAGGGTGGAACCTCCCTGCTTCTACCTTTCTTGCTAACCCGACTTGCTGGCCAAACTTCAATTTTCGCCTGTTTATCGATTACTTAACGCACTCGCTGCCAGCTCCGCAAACAGAAGCTGCTATTCAGTTTACATTTCTCCGACCAGATTATTTTCACACTTAATTCGCTGCGTAAATGAAGATCGCTTACAATCGCAGCGGCTGCTTTCGAGTTTTAATGTATTATATCGAGTAATAATTTAATGATTAACTAATCTTCAGTTGTTGACATTCATATATTTTCAAGACATCAAACGCGTCAGATAATGTCATTCCGCAAAAAACGGCTTCATCATTTTCGCACAGCGATTGATATAAAAACTTAATAAAATAGCCGACAACCCTAATAATATTCGTATTCTTGCAAATTAATAAGAATTCTGGCATCGTATAAAAACTATATGCGTATTAGGTTAATACATATAAAATTGCTGATCGTTAATGTAAGGACAAAATAACAGTCGCTAACATTAGATATTGTACAACGCTAACAAAAATACAGCCAAATTTAGTAAGCGAGCGATCATATCCTTTTTAATCGATGGATCAAAGGATTTTAAAAATAGCAATTTAAAAGTAAGGACACCATGAGAAGAACATTATACAAAATTTGTGTTATGAATAAATATTTCTCCAACTCTACTATATAAAACGATACGTTCGTATGCATCGATAATAATTCGAGTAAAAACATTTTAGTTTCCATTTTCGATTTATTTTGCCATAAAAAATTACTCCCCCCCTCTTTGGTTGTAACATCGGTTACACGTTTACTCTATTCTAATCTTTAAAGTGAAATAACAAAATATATGTAACGTAACGTATACCTACGGATAATTTAAAAATCGAAAAATTAATGTTTTTCTACAAAATGGTCCTTTATAAAGATTGAAAAAATCTTCTTGCCGATGTTACATTATTTTCACGCCCTGTATATAAACGCGAATCAGCGTCACCGAGATTCTAGTCCGGTTTCCGCGGTTTCCTCCTCTCTTCTGTTCCCTCCTTCCTTCCTCTCTCTTATATTCTATAGGAAAAAATAGCAGACAACTAACACAAAACGTTTTGCGAAACTTTCTTATCGGGCTGTGATTATTATAACAGTACCGTACGATAGGAACCACCCACACTCGCTAATTTGATATCAAGCGCGTATAATCGATTACATATCTAAATATTCCTATTATGTTTCCCGTGAAAAGTATATTTGAGAAATGTCAAATATTTATTTCAATTAGAAAAAAAAACATTATCGAACAGATACATCAGCCTAGGAAGAAACGTATATCAAGGAAATATATGTCGTTAGCAACCATTTATCAACTGTCACAAATACTATCGCTATTAAAAACTCTATATAGAAATTGAAAAATTTCAACCATCAAGGATATGCACTTTAAGTTATATGTTCACCAAGACAATAAATTTCGCTATTGATTCCTAATGAAATAGAGAAGATTCTAGCTAAACAAAAACTTCAGTAATGACCGATATGGCTTGTTTTCTTCAAGACTCGTACGAAATACAGCCAGTAAGCTTCACGATAGAGGATAATGCGAATAAGAGGGAAAAAATGACGTGTCCGTTATATTTGCGTCGCTCAATGAGTGTATGCTACATAATACGTAACAATTTAATACATAACTATACAATCCCTGTAGATTGATAATAATATCGCTGTATTTAAGAGATTGTCTCAACAAGTCACTTGAACTCGTTATCATGTTAAAAAATAAACCAGAACTTTGTACTTGATGTATCTATAATATCATTCACAGCTGTTCAATTCACAATTTATTTCAGATTATTTCTCAATGATTGTATATAATTATGCCACGATTGTGTACAAGGTATTACATTTAGTCGAATATCTCATAAGACATTGAAGTTATCAAAAAAGAGTTCTGATAATAGTTGTTGGGCACAAAAGGATACGTTACGCGATGTAAATGATTTTTCTATGGACAAAGTAATGTAGGTGATCTAGAAGCAAACATGATCTTTTTAAATGGCACCCTATATCTTTGTACTCGCAACATTCCAACAACTGCCGATATGTATTCAACGAGGTGCTATATGATATCATTCCATGCAGTAAAACCATAAGTGGATGATTTTAAATCTTGTGTCGGACCAATTCAGATTTTATCGTTAATATTTATTATGGAGAAATGATATCCACAGGAAAGCTAAATCAATTTTATCCCGAATAGTTAACATTGTTTTCAACAAATAATCTTACTATGATACTAAATCCCCTAATATTAATGATATAATACACTAACAACGACGAAAGAAATTATTATATCTCTCAATAGAGATATAATAAGAAATAGAAATATTTTTCATCAATATTTTTTCTACATTTCATGTAGAACGTATTGAAGTTTATTATCAGTAACAGCTAAATGGAAAATGTTGCAAAATAAGCTATGATAAACACATAATATTTAATAATAAACATTCCCACCCTTCCGTGAGTTACAGGAGATTGCTCCAAAGCAAAAAAAATATATTTCCATTTACGTGGAAGAATTAATCCAAGTAAGGAAGTAATAAAAAAGGAGATAAAAAAAAAATTTCAAAATTTACGAGTAGATCACACTCATTTTATGGTTGAAAAAGTCCCAATATACATGCAAAATTAAGGTTCTTAAAGTTGTCAATAAATTTTGGGTCCAGTTGAAGGAAATGAAAAATTGTTTATAACGCTGAAAATATTAAATCTTCGACCGATTATTAGGGCTTTCTTCATCTATTAGATAAGCACTATGTATTCTAAAAGTTTAAAACCCTTTCTTTATCATTTTGTGTACTAACAATTGACTAAGAGTCTGAAACTATACAAGCACCTTATATGGGAAACAATTTTCATCGCATAAAATATTTAATTTAGGTATTATTGTTAGTTTTATTGGATCAAATAATTTGAAATAAACAACTTTGCTCACCATTTTCTCCATCCGTCAGTGCACCAGCATCTTCTTCACTCTTTTTCAGTTTATCCACTGCAATGATAAAATATTCTGTATTAAATATACAGTGGAAAACAATTTTACATTAATTGTGCACCTATCAACGAAGGATATAAGCACCAATATTCGTATACTTACCATGCAACATATGATTTTGAGAATGATGGTGGTGATGCGATGATGGAGGTTTCCTCTCGGGTCTAATGCGTTCCATCAATTTGCTTATACGATCGTTGCCTCTTTCCTTTCTAACCAGTGGCCCTGGACAATTTTCCTCTACTACACGAACACACTGTCGATGTACACTCAAAGAACAATCTGTAACGGAAAAGATTTATTTATTTTGTATTAATTTTATTTACTTTGAATAAAAGATTTACATATACGTGAACATTATGTACCGCTACATAAATATCCTTGAGGACCGATTCCACCAATGATGAGTTGACAATGATTGCAGTAGGTAATAGTAAAGTACTGATGAGCTATGAAATGATGCCCCCTGATTGTCATTTTCCTTGTTTTCCCCGTAAGCAAACGCGCCTTTATGTTTGACTTATCTTTTGCAACAAAAGTAGGTACTCGATCTAGAGCAACGGTTCGCACTTGGAAAATTTTTGTTAATATCGTTGCCAGTCCAGCTGCTGTTGTAAACTGTCGCAAATCTACGTTTTCTTTTTCTATATCTTCTCTGAAACATTTCGTAAATAAATGACAAAGTAACCAAACACCAGCACGATGTAATCAATTTTGCTATTAAATAGATTTTAATTAACAATCTTACAGATAAGGCTCCATCTTAGGTAGCAGGTATGTTTCTATTATTTTTGTCTCTCGTGTTTTGTCTAATGCACTTTCATCTAATTGTGCATCGCTTGGACCAAATAATGTACCCAAACCTGCAGTTCTTTTTTGTTGAAAATCTGCAAGTTGTTCGTTTAACTCTTCTTTTGCACGAGTTCGTGATTTCCAGAAGATCTGTAAAAAAACATATTTTTAATAATCGCGATAAGTGGAATTACTAACAAGGCACACAATGAAATACGTACCTTTCGTAGTATCTCTTCTTTATCAGATTCTTTTAAAAGAACATCATCTATTTCATGTGCTACATTTTCGTCTACATTGTGTAGACGAAGTGGCTAAATGAAAGTTCTTAATCAAATATGGTTCTAAATCTTATACCTTTTAAAAGTTTAGTTGTTTTTAAATACTTACTGCACCAGGTACTAAAAAACTAGAATGAATTTCATATGCCCATTTCCTCATTTCCTTCGCATTGCCTTCTTTGTACAGGTCCGTTACTAAATAGAACAACTGTAATAAAACAAATTGTTTTCGATAACGCAGTCTAATATTAATATTTCCAGATATATTACCTGTATGCCTGAATAACGGACTACTCACCAGACTGGAGGGATCACTATTTGATAAAACATAATTAATAAATACAGCGAGATGCGCATAATGTCCCCATAATCGTGTCAAAGATTTGAATGGGCCATGATCTTCTAACTGTCCCTGAAATAATGATCAATATCAAATCAAACCAGAATAGCGTGTGACTGTTTGAGGAAAAAATGAAGTACTTTGCACGAAACTTACAACTTCTTGGTCACTCATATCATCATCTTCCATTGACATGATCGGTTGCTGTAACGTTGGTAATCCAGGAATGCTTTCGTTTAACGTCGTCTGTATATTAAAAAAAAAAATTAAATTATCCATAATACATATAATTTTTTACATTAAGTTCCTAAAAAAAACTTACATCGTTTATAGTAGAACCGGAGGTATCATTTCCTGGACTAGCGACTGGATACGGAGGTGGTGGGGTTCCTGGAGGAGTGATACGAGGTATTTCATCTAAATCAATGTCACTATGCCTCGCATGCCTTGGAGGAGAAAGATCATTCATCGACTCTGATGCTATTAAACGTCTACTGGCTTCCGATGGAGAAATTGTGCTAGTTCCTAGTTGTTCGGGACTGGACTTTGTTCGTTGGTGTTTATTGAGTGAGTTTGAGGAACCCAAATTTGCCCCCTGCGAAAGCTACAATAAAGTTCAATACAATAACTACAGTATTACCGATGACGAAAAGGCATAAGCATAGAAAGGAAATAATAGAATACAATTCATTATGCAAGACTGTAGTAAAATACACAATATGTACATAACCACTAAATAGATTTCAGAAACCATAACTAGTAAATGGGAGTAATTAAAATGAAAGGTATGTATTTCATAGAGTATTAAAAGTTTGCATAGAGAAACCATATATGTTTAACAAGTAACAAAAACTATACATCAAAGCATTATACAATCATACTCGGAAATACAGTACTCAATAATGTTACATATTATTCAAGCAGTAAAACATCAATGAACAATGAACGTAGTTTCCTTTAAATAAACATATGATACATCTGTACACCAGGGCTTGAAACGGCTCCGAAAATAACCTTTTAAAATTGTCACATAAAAATTCTGCTTAAAACAGTTATGAAGCATTTATTGAAGAACAGTTCTTTAATAAATGCTTAAATATCAAATGACACGATTGCGCCTAAAAGAATAACATGTAATAGAATAATTTAGAAAATGTAAACATGTAAAACTATGTAACTGTTCAATGTATAAGTACGAGTTAATTGTAGTACACGTATACATTATTGTGCGACATTTTGTCTTTACCATGCATTTGTATACAGTACTTATTTAATGACTTAGTGATTAGACTACTTACAGAGTTAGGGATGCCATGACTGGTGGTTGAGGGCGTTAAATGAGTCAACAGATGACGCTCCAGCTCCAACTGGGCTACGTTGTGTGTATTTGTGGGAGGAGGTCTAGGAGGCAATGGTGGCGGAGATAGGCTTTGCATGGACAAGGATTTACGAGACGGTAGAGGTGGTGGTACATCACCACTGCTACTACTCAAGGGTGGATAATAGCCCGGGGAACACGAAGTGTTTGTTACCAACGAGCAAAGCTGTAAGACACAACAAAAGCTGGTTAGATAAAGTTAGCAAAAGCTTAAATACATCCCTACATGACTGAACTTGAAAATTTCAATTATAATGCAAGCACACCATATATAAAAATTACACTTATGCAGCTTAAATAGGGACATGTACAGAAGCACGTACGATCTATCATTTTTTGTTATTAACCATCAAACAATATTAGCTATTAATATACTGATAAAAAAATTAAATTCTACAAAATCAATAATAAAATATTATAATAATACTCTGATCATTATGCTTTCTATTTAAAAAATGAACACTCTAATAACATCATGCCGAGCAAATATTTGATACATTGAACAGCATCGTTTGAATTATTGAAAACTGACATAAAAGCAAGGCAAGAATAAATGTTAATGGAATAAGCATTAAAACGATATCGTATTTTATTAACAAGATAATGTGTAAATACTATAATATTTATGTTATATATGTATGTATATGTACATGATTGTCTAATTTACTAGTATCAAATTTGTGCACTACATTAGTGGAACGAATAGAAATCTAAAAATTTATTTGAAAAATGTATAAAGCACTCTATAAAAACAAAAAAGTCATACCTGTTCGTGAGTAGTAATCGCAGCTAGCTGTTCCTGTAATGTGCGTACTCTCCTTTCAGCACCTGCTAATTCTGCTTGTAGTCCTACATTGACATTACCACCATTGCTTGCAGTCTTTGCAAGTTCATTTCGAAGCTTGTCAACATAACTTTGTTCGTTCTCCAACATAAGCTGGAATGTATGAACGCGCTGTGTTTCCAGCTGCCGTTTTTTTTCGTGCTAAAATATGTAACAAAATAAATCGTTATAATTATGAATTGTACGAAAGGAAAAATATGTGCAAAATATGAACATTATTTTTATAAGAGAGAAAACTGTAAATAAACAAAAATGTAAAGTTAATCTATTTACAGAAAGACTAAAAGGAAGCAATGTTCAATTATGAATTCGAACATAAAAGAAATCATGATAATATCATTACAATACAATCTTGATTGTAATATAATAGTAATAAAAGTGGTTTTGTTTCTATTAACCCCCATACGTTCCTTAGAAATAGTTGCATAAAAGATTCTAGAATAATATCGCACCCATTTTTGCTTTATATTTCGAAGCCACAAATTACGTTTTATTTATAACATCACATTTTCAAAAAATACGACACAGATAGAAAAAGATCCATCGTTTTACAGTACATAAAAAACGTAAATGGGTGAATTTTCACCCTATTGATCGTACGAGGATTAGAAAAGGTGTCGCTTTATTAAATATATGCTTAATTAATAGCCGAAAGAATAATAGTAGAGATAAATTACTAAAGAAACAAATACAGGTCTGCAATAGCTATCTGATTTGTGTGAAGTGAAAAAGGTGCATCAAACTGTCTGTCTGTATCAAAAGCAACAATTTTAAAATGAATGAAATTATCACAAAAGAAAGAAATCCGAAACATAATGCGACTTGTTTAGCCTGTGATGAAAAATGGAAAAATTACATTGTCGAAGCATTAGAATTAGAAGCGGAGTCGTCGAAGCATTTCTAATTTTTTAAAGTAATTGTAACTTACGTCAACTGGTTGAGGGCCTGTGATGCGTGCATTACATTGCGCACCGGCTGGAGCAGTGGACGCCCTGTGCAAAGAAGTCGCTGGCTGCGAGGGTGATACCATCGTAGTACCGGCTGACAGACTGACTGGCCGTTGATGTTGTCCGCCCGCCAGACCAACCTGTAGCCCTGTGGCCGTCGTCGCCGCGCTGCTCGTCGCAACTGGCTTCTGCTGCACCGTCAGTACCACCTGCGTCGAAGCTGCAACAAGAGTTCAAGGACGATGATTAGTCACCTTTCGCATACCTCTGCCGGTCCTTCCCCCGCGTTTGACCCACCGTCTTTCTTTTGAGAACTACTCGCGAATAATCGTCTCGTCTGCTCTCCGTTGAGAACAGACTCTTTTTGACCTTAACGTTAACACCTTTCTGTCCACTATCTACATCATTAACTTCTATTGTTTTTTCTTGTTCATGTTGTTATCGTTACTATTGCTGTTATGAAATCTCACAATTTCAAATTTTTGTTTTTATTTTCAAATTCTTTTATACTTTTTAGTCCGTTTTTAAAAATTCTTTTATACTTTTTAGTCCATTTTATTTTTATTTTTTTTTATTTATTATTATTTTATACTTTTTGGACCGTTTTAAAAACGTGGTATTTTAAAAAATGTATTTTTATTTAAATAATTATTTTCTGCTTTTTAATCTTGCGTGTGTGAAATTTTTCAAGAAAATATTTAACGCAAAATATGCATCAATTTTTAAACATATTCAAATTGATGACTGCGTCGATGATATAATACTTTCAACAAATTTTGTAACTTTTTCAAGAAAATATTGAACGCAAAATATGCAATGACATACCTGGTGATTTGGCGGCTTCCCTGTGAAAATCATTATTAACGAACTGCTCCTTTTTTTTTTGTAGACATTATTTCTGACACTTTCAAACACAGATTTTTGTTAATTTCTAATCTCATACACGATATTATTATTACCTATATCATACATGCTACCCAACGTCAAAAGGCTTCCTCTCCTACTTCTTGCACGTATATTTCAATCGATTTTAAACATTTTGATGAAATTATAACAGAAAGGTGTAACGGTTCCTTCACTTGGTAAACAAAGAGATGATGTGCTACCGATCGTCCATCATATACCGAGCTCCGTCGGGGCGAAGTGGGTTTCGTGGAGTGGGGACGAGTCAGAGTGCGTGCGCATGGTAAAGTAGAGAGCGTTGTCGCGCGGAGTGGGGATCGCCGAACGCGATGACCGCGGTGTAACGGTAATAACGGCAAAATATTTAATTGTTATTTCTCTTAAACGGATAGACTTTTAAAAAAAAAAATTTTTTTAATACTGCATTGTCATCCAGTTCTGAGCTACGTTTCCAATTTCAAGTCTCTAGCTCATCGGGAAGTTAGTTTAAAATCAATTGCAAGATTTGTACCGAACAAATAAACAAACAAACAAGAAAGCGAGCTAATAAAAACGTGGTAAAAAGTACTTTGTGCCTAATCTCCTCCCATATGAGAAAAGAATAGTGAGTGGGTGCTTCAGATAGTGAGCTCCAGCCATAAGCTGTGCATATCTACACCAGAAATTAACCAATTTTTATATAATTTAATTTCTGCACGAATTCATGACTCTACTTCTATACGTAATATCATCAACCAAATATTTATTATAAATACATAATTTTTCCTATTAAACCTAGAGGGGGGGGGGGGGGGACGTTTTTTTAATAACTGAAAAACGCATCCTTCTACATATATATTTTCACTTTCTTCAAATGAACTTTTATAGAAGACCGCATTACAGATCCTCGTTATTAAGTTTTCAAAGGAGTTATATTCATTTTTCGGATAAAAAAATTGATTTCGTTTTAGATAAGTGCTAAACAAGTTTTCAGGAGACGAAATTTAAACGCCTATAGTGTATAAAAGTACTGTTACTTGTTCGATTAATTTTTGCTCATACATAAGTTTTGTTATCTATGAAAATACATTAAACGGAAATGCAACTTAATACCTTGTGGACACATTCAAGGCAGATAGAACAATGCACCCGAAGTTAATTTTTAATAGAAACTGTATATCCTATTTTTAATTTTAGAATACACTTCTTTTTTTCAATTTTGAGTGTGTTATGTTCCGTCTAAGAACATTGTTAGTAAAACGAATGCAAGAATCTTTGAAAAAGCGTCATGAAAAGATTATAATTGAATGGGTGTCTAGTAAAAGTTGCATTTTGTGACATTTAGAAGAAGACGTAAAAAGAATTCGTTGCTCCGTGTAGTAATGAAAACATCAGCTAGTGCAACATTTTCTAGTTATAATATACATAGAACCTCTAATGCCATTGTGGGGTATTAGAAGCTTTGCCAAAGTAATTTATACACCACATTGTAACTCATTACACGAAAAAGTCCACTTCAGAAAGTTTGTAACATACGCTTTTTTCCCAGACATCCATTTAATTATCTTGTTTTATAAGGAAAATGTCGTTTCTGGGAATCCAAACGATAAGTGGTATTCGTTTGGATCTAGGAACGACCCAACGAACGCTGCGTGAACATTAAACTGCAAATAAACCGACCAGCTAGATATTGCTTGAACACCTCGTATATTGCACAGTTTGCGTAAAAGCTCCGTCGAAATGAAAAGCACAAAAAAATATGCGAATGCTTATGAAATGATCGGATCGAGGTGACTGAAAATACCGGAGTACGGCTTTGCACGAGCTTTCTTCCAAGCCTGCTTCAGGTCGTACGTGGTTCGCGTCTTCATATAGGCACAAATGAAAATAGACGCGTTCAAAATGGATCGATTTTCGAGCGATTTCGTGTCGTCGATCGGAGCTAACATTCGCTGGGTTGATGTACGCGCACCGAGCGCGGTGTCGTCCACGAAACTGCGTAAAATGATCCCCGAGCGAGCCGATGCGATCCGAGGAGCGGGCAACACTCGTACCGAGAAACTTGGCCCCAGGTGTGTGTATTAATATGAATGACGAGATTCTTATGTTTACACGCGCGTACGACTAATCTTCGATATGTGACCAGGCCCGTGTGACTGTACCGCAACACCTTTGGCAATTTCGTATCTCCAACATTATCGTCCACCTTCCAATCCCACCACCCGTAATGGAAAAGGGGCTTATCACTGCTACACCGCGAATCATTGGCTGGATTCGCATTTTTATCGATCATTTCGTCAAAACGGTTCAGCCAAAACGCAGTAAATCGATAAACATATGTTGAGAATATTTTTCAAAATCAATATTCGAATATAGTCGTTTTCTTCTAGCGGGAAATATTTAACCGTCTGCCTTGCTGCGCCAGAAATTCTTGCGTTAACGTGGATCTTAAGATAAAAAGATCGAAGATTCGGGTTTGAGGAAAGCTCAGAATGAACGATTGAGTCAGCTGTAAACCGACTTAGCGGTCAGCTGTGAACCTACTCGTATTCTACAGCCACCATTCCTCGTAAAACTATATTTGTTTTAAGAAGCCCACGGTTCTAACACGATTAATCCCTGTTATAGCATTCGCAAGAATTTAGTTTCAATTCCTACGTATTTGTAACATAGAATATATTTATTAGAATTAGAAAAACTAAAATAATTTTAAACGTGCAATCTGCTTTCTTTTTTTTTTGCCTGAAAATATCTTAAGATTTTCTTAAGAAAATTATTTTGTTAAATTATAATAAAATAAATGTTTTATCAAAATCGTAGAATCTCGATCGATTTTAGATATTCACGAGTCTGGCGAAATCTGGATGCGTACAAGAGCTAACGCGTTAAGAAATGATCAAGCAGGACAGCTACCGTGCTTCAGAAAGTTATTAGATTTAGTCAGAGGCGTAAGAGTATTTTACAGAGACACAAAACCACTTCAAACCACGTGATTTGATTTAACATTTTGTCTCGTATAGAAAGACATTTAATGTACGAGTTCACTGTTCTTAAAGCAAACAAGTAAATTGGTTAAACTTGACGTAAAAGGAGAATTGTTTCCCTAAAAATTTTAACTGTTAGCGATGAACGTATTAACATTATGTGGCTGCGATTCACGATTAAAACCATGGTAACACTGTCCCAAAATTTAAAAACAAATTAAACTGTTTTCCGATGATTTTCGGGTACACTATGCATGATAAAAAGATTGTAGTCAGGTTGTTTTTATGAAACTTTAAATGGAAAAGATTTTTCGGCTTGCGTATAAGATATACCTAATCGATAAATTTAACAATTAACAAAGTCTTTATTTTATTTTCATCCTAATGAGAATCTAAATAGCGACATAAACATATCGTTTGTGTCGATTTTGGTATTATTGTGTAAAATGAAATGGACTTTTATTAGGCAAGGCTCCTTGTAACCAAGTTTAAAAATCAAACTATTCCAATAGATGACACAATTTATATAAAAAAACTGAAATCTAACCGATGTGTTGAAGAAGTCACAGAAGTCGCAAATTAGACAAGAATTGAATCAATTATACAATTTTGTGGAATAACAACGTTTAAGGCTAGTGTCAGTCGCCCATTGTGCCTCACCTGATCTGTTGGAAAGAGGAAGACAGATTCTATGCACGGTCACCGCTATAAACTCGTATGCTTACATCACTGGTAACGTCGACTCAGAAACTTCGTTTATGTTGAAGTGTCCGACACATAAAATATAAAACAGTCGTTCGCAATCTTTTTAAATATGTACTTCCTCTTCACCTCATATATATTATAAGCAAGGCTTACATATTCTCATTAATGCGTTGGCTGCTGCTCAAATTTCGTGGGTACATCATAACGCGTAAGTACTATTTATTTTATTCGTCGAAGAGGTAAATATTAATAATGTTAATCGAATGAATGTTTGGAAGAAAGACGTATGTTACAAATTTTCTGAAATGAACTTTCCAGTGTAATAAGTGCCATGTGATGTACAAAATACTTAGCAACGAATTGTTCTTACGTCTTCTTGTAAATTTCACAAAATGCAACATACGCGCTTTTACTAGACACCCGTTTAATTATCCGGTAGTAGTATTTATATTTTTTTTGCTTTTACTTTCAATGAATTTTTTAATTATAATCATTTTTAAACAATACGGTGCGAGTCATTGGTAATCACTGTGGCAGTCGACGTATAAAATGTCGCTTATACAGCGATATCCACCTAACCGTCGAAACCGTGCGCGCGCGCAAAAGAGGAAACAATTTTATTATTGGACAAATTACTTCAGGAATTTATATTAACGTTTTGATTGATTATAAATTAGATTTACACAATAAATTATTATTTTATGTAGTAGACATTACAAATTAACTAAAATTGTGTATAAACAAGATCGTGATACTAATTACTTTGTGAACGATAAATTAGCAAACCTGTTCTTGTAAATAACATTTTACAAATAGTTATCGTCACGCATGTAGATCCAGCATCACTTTTCCGTCTATTTTTATAAAATTATGGGTTAATGTCCCACACAACATGCTACATTAGATTAAGCCCCAGGTGATTAAAAATCAATGACTCGTAAGAATAACTTGCAAAGTGAAGTATTACCCCATGCAAACTTGTTGGCTTCCTATCCGAGATACGCGAAAATGCTCAATCGACGGGAAAATCCGATTATGAAAGAAAGAAGTGTTTATCCCTTGTCGTATTTACCTGAACATACCGATTAAGATGATTGAGAGTATCGTTTAAACAAGTTTGAGTTTTTCACTCGAATTAAAAATCCGTGAAATGTTGTTCATTGTAATCGCTTAGTTTAATACTCGCGTAGAGTCATTGGAAATATGAAAAAAGAAATCATAGAAAAAAAGTAAAGCAGGTAAACTTACACTTTATGAGCTGTACAACATCCGTATGTGTGGATTGCATTACATTCACGCCGTTAACCTGGAAATACCAGGAACAATTAAAATTATTATACAGGCGCGGTAAAATATGCTGTTTGCGAAGTAAAAGTCAATGAAGTTCGTAACTTATATTTACGAGCCCGATAATTTTTACGTTACAGATATATGAATTGCAAAACATTGTCGTTGGATATTGGCGTCTACAGATTTCGTGCACCGTTGTTCTGCGAGAATAATAGTTGTAGGAAAACTCACCTTGATTATTTTGTCGCCTGCGTGAAGGCCAGCTCTCGCGGCTGCACCGCCTACAATGCATCATAATTTTTAAACTTTTTACGAGACATTCGCCTATTAGAAAGAGCTCTCTTGAAACATGTCAAGAGAAACTGTTTATTCTAACCATAATTTCTTGTTCCTTCATTATACTGTTTTTCTACGAATTCTTCGCGAATCTTCCGGGTGTTAAAACACCTGAAAGTTAAGGAAGCATTAACTGGTAAGTTGCCAATGACCGAACACCTAATTATTTCTTCTGCCGACAAGAGAAATTATATAAAAAATTCATTTTATTTCACGAACAATGCATTAGGTTAACATTGAAACGAGAAAAATGTGTTTCGTAAACTAATTTTGGAAATAAATATAAACTTTTCAATGTCACGTAGTTGTATAAGGGTACAATTGATTTACAACAAATTACATCTCTAATGAAACTCAAACTATTTCATTCACCAGCACTGTATACATTGTTACTACGAAGAACATTGTTTTATTAATCAAAATTATCCCATAAGCTATACCTCTCGATCGATGCACAAAAAATTAAAGAAAATTATTAGTTACAATATACGCTAGTGTTCAGTCTTCGACACGTTCATTTTTCTGTAAATTCCTAATTGAAATAAAACTGGCACAGTCATACTTCTAAGACAACTTACCCTGAAACCAAATCAATTTCATAAACGACGTATTTTTTAGCTACTCAAATTTAACCAGGATATTCCTAATTTTGTGCGAGTGTTGCAGTAATTCTGTTACAATAAATTTAAAACACTCGGACAATACAAAATAATGTTTTTATTCAATTTTCGATTTATAACGATTTATAACCGACGAATTGTTACTCGTGACTGGATTGTGGATATACAGTGGCCGAAATAACGATAGGTTCGTTAGTCGCGTCGGCTGGTCTACTGCTTCTACTTTTGTCTACGTTATCGAAAGTGTACTGTGGTGATTGTAATTATTCCGCAAGTACGTGCCCTACACACTATACGAGCAGTCAGTCGAATATTAAAAACGTTAGCGCGAAGACGTGCTTCTTTCAAAACACTTTGAAAATTCTTGGGTACAACATACGAAATAATCTTAGGTTCACGGTGAAATATATGAAAAATACTATTGTTCGTTTTTGTATGGTAAGTACACAGATTAATAAAGTTTAAAAATGATCAAAAATATTTTATGTTCGTTTAATATTTTTAAAGCACAATGGCACGGGGAAAATCGTTAAAGGACAACGAAAAGGGCCAAATTATTGCCTTTCACAATATGGGTCTCACTAACAGAGAAATTGCAAGGAGAATTAGAATATCTTCAAATGTTATAAACAATTTTTTAAAATTAAAAGGAAAATACGGCAGTAAAAAATCTACAGGCCGTCCAAAAACATTAACACAGAGGGACAAAGGGAAAATTTTTCAAGAAGCACGGAAAAATAAACTTGATGCTTCTAAAATAAAAACAAAATTAGACTTGCCAGTTGGTGTTCGCATAAATATCCGCAGCCTGATAATAATGAGATATAAAAGTGCCGAATGTGCAAATGTTCTTTTTCTGCTCGCTTTTGTTATGGCTATCTACACCGTGAACCGACCGAATACACATTAGAATCGTTCGAACAACTGAATTTTTTGTCGGGCTGTAAAGCAACGCTAGTCCGCAAGTTTCACACTAAAACGAATCGTTAAAATTTAGACTGCAGAGCAACGTACCTTCCTTCACGGATTGAACATAGACGGGGTTATCACCAGAGACTTTCATCCCGTATCCGGCCTCGTCCTTGTAGACGACGAGGGTGGCGACGGGTGCTGGTTCGACGGTTCCACCCCCGGCGGCGCCCACGCCGCCACCGACGCTGCGTCGCAACGCCGCCGTTCCATTCATCCCTTCTTCGATCTCCGCCTGGCCTCCCCTCACCTCTGCGCCGGCTGCAGTACAACTGTATCACCTGTAAAACAAATAAAATCGACGTCAACGATGCAAATACCATATACATATTGTATGCATACATGCATGTATGTATGCACGTATGTATGTATGTATGTATGTATGTATGTACGCAAGCATAAACAGTCAGTCAAAAAAGTCTCTATATACCCTTTAAAATCGAATAATTTTTTTAAACAATTTCAGTACAGTATCATTTTATTTCAACACACAAATCATTTTTCTTCAGATTAATTTGTCATCTTTGTTTGATCAAATAGTATTTCTAGTACTCTCTAATGCTATCACGTCAGCATCGTCGACTGCGTCTAAAATGTAGATTTCTGTATGTACAGTAGTAGGGTGGACCTTAGTTATACTTGGCGAAAATTATTTCGTAGATTATTTTGTGGAAAACCCCCTAGAATTGTGCCACTGGATAAAAATATCGTCTGTGCGAAATTTGAAATTTATCGAATAACGGGAAATCGTGCCGCATCGACTTTGAAAATTTTTTAATTTTGTAACTCGTTTTTCTCCACTGCAGTACATTATTAGTATATATGTTTATATATCGTTGAATTTGTCTTTTTACGCACTATAACAATATAGAAACAAAATGTAATATTGATTTAAAAAAAAAATTCGTGACCTTGAAATCTCAAAAATTTACATCTAAAATATTTCTTTTTCTTTTGCATTGTATTTAATTTATTAAACAGCACAACTTTTGTCTAAGAAATTTTTTTATATTTTTATAAGTAGCAAAGATATATATATATATATATATATACATATACTTATACATAATACATATACATTATACATATAATACAGCACATCATATAAGAAACGTTTGACCATATGTGTGACGCGATTAGTAAGAGTTAACAGTTCGCCATCTCCGTATCATAATTCGTCGAAAACAAGCTGATCCAAGCATTTATCGTGCTTACAACGTTATAAACAGAAGAACATAAGCCAACACGTTTTCATGTTTTCATTTTTATACATATATATCATCATTTTAATGCGGTAGTGTACAATTAGTTCTATTCGTGATATAGAATAGGGCTGATTTGTAAGAAGCACATAAAATTAACCCCTACCTAACGAAAGGGTTTTAATTTTTCCATTTTTCTTAGTCCAAGTGGATGAATAAAAGATTGTGTGTAATTAATTCAAAAAAATTTAGTTGCTTCATTATAAAACAGAAGAAAATAAAGATTACGATTAGTAATAACCCTGGAAAACTAGGTTTCTGAATTTACAAAACAAACGATCACGTACAAGATCATTTATTTTCGTTGCACTTTCTGAAACAGCATATTTATTAATCTAAAAACGGTTCTTCAAATATTGTACAAAAAGGAAATAATAGAAAATACAGTTCTACTCTGTTAAATGTTAATCTTATTTACACGTCATTCAAAGTAAATGTTCTGATTTATTTATTAGATAATAATAATGTTATAATAGTTTAAACATAGTCCAATCCCTCAAACTTCTACAAAATTTATATTTTATTATACACGATACAATAGCACGAAAATCATTTTGGTAGGAACATGAAGCGACAGAACGTTATTTGCAATCAAGTGATAATTAATTCTGTACAAATGGTACACCGTAACATCGATGCGCTACAAGGTATTAATACACTCGATGTAAATTATTTGTATGTGCAGTTTTATAAAGTATAATCGATTTAAAAAATAATGAAACAACCTCTTGCCTGTGTGTTATTTAGACATTCGGTAAGTTTTTATTAAATCACGAAATTGATTAATTCTTAGCACACGTAAGATTGCCAATTCTATATCTAATTGTATGACAGAAGACATTCCTCTGTGCAATTCAGCTTAAGTTTTTGAAAACTTTATTAATAAACTATAGCCACGCAGTTTCAAGAAATATTTCTACAGAAAGGGAGATGAAATTTTCAAATTCGTACTGCTTAGGTAAGGTTATGATATTTGGTACTTGCTATCGTATGAAAATAAAGACGAAAATTATTATAATACTGTATATTTTCGTTTAAAAAACCCAATTTAATTCAATAACTAATTCAGAAATAAACAGAATGATTAATTAAAAATTATTGTTTATAAGTAATTTAACATAAGTATTCGTTAATATTACAAGAAAAGTTTCCTGTAATTTTACACAATATTTATTTACATTAATTTTCATTCCTGTTTAAAATATATAAACAAGAAAAAATAACAACGTAAAATTGGTTAATATTTTCATCGAAGTTGCAATACCATATTTGAAATTTGTGAACGTGATTCGCATTAGATGGGAATCAAATGTTTTTACGACGAATTTTGAACGAATTTTGCAGAGTAACATTATACAGACTAATTCTTTTGCTTGTAGCTACATGAAAAAATATCGAAATTATTTCTGATTTACTCAAATCATATACATATTTAGGTTATTGGTACTATAAATAATGGTGTTAAAATTATAACTACTAAAGATATACACAAATCAATCTCCAAATTATAATTGCAAACTTTGATTATGTTACAAATGATTAAATTCTATGTATTTTCATATTTCTGTAATAATATTGCAAGTTTATATACAATAAACTACTGTTTGTAGGACGAGTTGAATTAAGATAGAATCTAGTAACGTATTATGATTAAATTTCATTACCAATGTTACCGTCATATTTAATTTGCTCATTTCTATCGTGAATTGGGACTTTTTTTGTTAAATACCATAAATAAACTAACTCGTGTTCGAAGGTAAATTACTTGACGGTGAATTGCTAATAAAAGAAATCGAAACACAGTTTCGATGGGTCGTTCTGTCCCACTGACGACAAACCGATTCCCATTTTGCACGTTACAAAATATGCAAATGGAACTGTTCGCTGATTCTAAGAAAACGTAAAGCAGTATATATGACAGCGTTGAAAATTCGACGAATATGTCAAAGGGGAACTGAGAAACCGTACATGACATCGTATTAATCGATATAGCAGGTTAATAGGTCAGTTAGTTCTTCTGTATGGTAAGTATAAAGAGATGAAAAAAGGACAATTAAAAAAAGAGAAAATACACGGATATAAGGTTTGAAGAATGACTCGCGAATAGGCGTACCGACCAACATGAATACGTACCTTTCATTTAATCTATTTCGTAGTGAAACGATTCTTGTGTGACACACTAGTGACGGAGTAGAAGCGCAACAAAGCAAGATATCACTTCACCTTGGCACTATATTCCACGAGAATTATATCACAATTGTCATAACAAAAGAACACATATGAACATGGCTGGTGACGGGTAATTATTCTGCCTTTAGCACTTTCACGGCACATTTTGCTGTCTCCTGATCATACATGATAAGAGAACTATTTGGTAAAAAAGGAAGACCTATTTTGTGTTTGTTGTGCAAACGAGCGTACACAATACGCTGGTACGAAGGCACTAACTTTTTTTATAAAAATGCACATTCGATCAAACGAAAATACACTACTAACAAGTGTCAGCCATCTTGTATTGGAGCGAAGCACAACCCAACGTCCCATAGTGCATCACGACGGCTACAAGAGTTTGTCTCAAGTTTACACTAGCGGGATTTTAAAGAAGAGAATAGCTGCACACGATTGGTCTACAATCTCAAAAGATTTTTCTCATTGGTCAGAAATCTATTAGTGAATTTTCATTTGTGTTATCGTGATTCGTTTGAAATGCATTCAATACATCCAATTGAATCAAATTTGAAGTACAATTGTAGAAATTAGAAAAATCAATAATTAAGAGAAGATAATGAAAATATTTTCTTACGTATTTCGAAGTAATTTAAATTGATGTCCTTATTTGCAATTAGTTATATAGAAATTGCATAAACAAACTTTTACATTCGCACAACTTAATAATTTCAAAAGTGTAACAATTGGAAGCAGTATTTAGATGAACACAACACGAGCAATAGTATACTAATAACTGTAAAAATACGTATGTAATAATAAATATTAAAAAGAATAACTTAAAAAGAATAAGGCATTGCGAAATTACAATTTAGATATGTAGAGGAAAAGGCCAGGTGTCAGATACATTTGAAATTATTCAATTTAATTCCTTTATTTTAAATTTACATTATATCGATGAAATATTTTTATAAAATAATAATTGTACTTTGTCGAAGTTTTTATTTTGTTATATCTAAACATAAAGTTATTTTTGGTACATTGTACATTGGTTTATGTTGCAAATATGTATATTTTGAGTAATTAAATATTATATCGATGCAAAGATTACGTGAAATTAATAAATGGAATTGTGCAAAATTATAATGAACACCACACTAATTATTAAAAGTATACGTGATTCAATGCATTGCGAGTTACTCAAAAATGGATAAAAGAAATCATATGGCAAGGTAAGGTCTAAATTAGGACCCCCTACAAAATAATATCTCGATGGTTTTGACACATCGTGGAATGTAACATAACTAACGATATCTACTATTAATACGTTTGTACAATTCTCTGTTCCACAGGCTGACCATGATACAACGGATTCATTAGAAAAATAAATGCCTACCCCTTGTATATTATAATTAGTCAATGTCTCGGAATTTGGTAAAGCAGAGTACAAAATATGTAAGTGAATAGAAGTTATCAATCCAGAACAATACAAACGATTATTGACTATTTGTGCCCACACAATATTTCGAGGTATCCTATCCAGTAAAATTTGCGCCCAATCATCAGTATTATTATTAGTAAAATTACCTGTTTTTGAAACGTAAATGCTGTATTGGTCTATTTCAGTAATATTAAATATAGAATCCTTCAGGAAGAAGTGCATAGTTCGATTTTGTAATTCTACACAAGATGATGTATTGAAATTATCAGTACTTAAAGACACAGTACACCGTAATTTAATATCTTCTCCAAAGTTAACAATATATCTATCTACTTCGTTACAGTGACCGTTTCTCATAGCTATGGGCAATGTTAAAAAATGATCAGTTTTATTAAAAATGACAGTTTTAGTATTACTAGTCTTGTTTAAAGTACCAACGTTTAATGATTTTCCAAACATGTAACCCGGATTACCGCTAAGCGTGAAACTCTTTTCTTTATCCAGATCAGCCCACTCATAAACTACCTCAAATTGTTGATAAAAACTTTGAGAAACGTTAGCTATGGTAAAATATACATTAATGTTGTGAACTCCCATTGAACCATTATGAAGAATCAAATATTTCACACTAGTAACAATATTATAGCATGATCCATTAATACACGACCCTGATATAAAGGTTTTGTTACATTCTTTCCAAGGATGTTTACAATAATAATTATTTAATGTCAAACATACATTTCTCGGACAAATCTGCAAATAAAAAATCAAAGTAATTCTTTTTAAAAGTAAAATGAATAAATAATTTTATCAATATATTTAATTCGAAAAATGTTTTAGTTTTAGAAGTACCTGGTCTGACATCTCCATATAAGTTTCATTTAATAAATCTGGTGAAACAATAACAGTAAAATTGTTAAATGCCGTTGGAAAAAGGAACTTGTTTGCATTACTTAATTCAGTTTGCAAACACTGACCCTTCCATTCACGAAGGTACATCAAAGTTTTCTTAAATGTACATGTATCGATAAATCCAGATTGTAAAATTTCTGAAATGTAACATGGAAACATTTTTTTATACAAACTTTTAATAATAATTGTACTAAATTATGTGTATATGTACATACCAAAAGGTTGAATAAATGTGTTTTGTATGATCCACATAATGTCACCATCTTGATAAGGATTATAAGAATTGTATTCAGGTACATGTACTTGGTCTTCCCATTTCCATTTCAGTCTATTTGGTTTCATTGCAGCTCGTAAATCTTTTTCAGTTTTTATATTCTACATAGAATTAAACATTTCAGAGGTCACAAATGACAAAATATTCTACTTAATCCGTATCGAAAACTTACCAAATCATTAGTAACACTGTATGTAGGTGGAAGATTGTCATATAAAATGCAGAAAAGATTGCTTGCCAGTTTTTCTATCACAAATGGTGTGTTATTCCGTTGTATAAAATTTCTACCATAACAGTAACGTTTATCATACAACTCTGCTCGACTGTATTTACAATGCGAAAAAGCTGTTACGTGAAAGTCATTGCAATCTTTGTCGCAACAGCAATTGATGTCACAAGATGATACCTTTTATGTAAATATAATATAACAAAATAAAATTATTGAAATTGATAAGCACTAAATACTCTTTTGTACAATAAACATAAGTTATAAAGAAGTACATCAACTTACTACTAAATTGCAGTCACACATATCAGATTGTATTTTATGTATAGAATGATTTCTTATCTCATTATTGATTTTTATTTTATGAGGTGTTTGTGCAGTTGGTATTGTACGAATTCTCACACTCTCTGTCGAGTCTATAGGATTTTTGGTACTGTCGGTAATTGAAATATAAGTACTTTCGACTGTAGTAGATAATGAATTATCCGTTGTATCTTTCTCCAGTAAATCCTTACATTCTGTTTCATTTATACAGGTAAATATTTCTTCAATTTTTTTTGCATATATTATTTCATTACAAATGAGGTAAACAAATATTAGTACAAATGGCTTTTTAACCATATTGATACTTTTGTATTAAATTTTGTTAATGACAAGTAATATACAAATATATGATTACATATGACATCCGTACTTCTCAAAATTTCGTACAAGTATATGCAATTCTATCTTAACTGTCCCCATACTTTCCGTAAGTAACTCAAATCTATCCAAAGAGTTAACTAAAACATTTGGTGATTTTAATTGTAACGTTATCCCTAAGTATTTGTCTCTCAGTCTGTCTTTCCAGTTACCTATATAAATATTTATATTAAAAATACAATACATGTAAAATGATAAAGCAATCTATAAGCTTTTTTCAAAATATATTTAACGTACCAATTGGTTTCCATGTATGGCATTCTATGGAATGTAAGCCAGGGGAAATAGGAACATTACAAACACCATAAGACGTAAATAGTATTCTTTCATGTGTATCCCTACAAAATATTTGTAGTAAAAGTTTTGGTGAATTATGAAGGGATTGCGTTGTATAATGTATATCTATAGGATGATCCCAAAATGGTTCATCTGTATATAAATCACAACTTTCTTGTGTCTGTCCTTCTTCGCAACCATTTAAAGCCTTCCAACCATTGCCTACAACAAGAAATTTTTATATTGTATAAAAAAATAAATTAATAAATAATTATTTGCATAATGATAACAAATTACATTACCGGCATGAAAACTCCACTTGCATAACAGCCGTGATTGTTTAAAATTCACTGCAGACGAAATTTGACCAATTATATGCAATTCGGCCATTCCATAGAATCATATTATTTTTTTTTGGTTATCGTAAAAATATACGTAAAGCAATAAATTACGTTTTATCAACTATTAAAATTGCATTTTTTAACACAATTGATGATAACATTCATAGATGTAGTATCACCGTCATAATGAATGGATACTATATTCTTTAAAGTTTTCACTATTTATAAATTATGTTGTAAGTTATTTCCTCTTGATTAAATATAATTCCATAGCTTCATTGGGACAGTAAAGAAAAAATACATTCACAATAATCTTTGCCACAAAGATGCATTATACATTGTGCATAGATCAAATATTCAGATTGATTCACACAGAGAGGAATTCCTCTCTGATTCACAATTCACATATGTATATCCCTCTCTGGTATGTATATCGCAGATGCAACTGCATGCGAGAAATTGGAGATGTTGAAAAGGGCGGGCGATGTTTGAAATCAAATGTGATTGAATACAGTATTTATAAAATATATACATTTTTACAAATAAAATATTGCTCCAAAAATTATTGTTATCGAGTCACATATGTAATGGAATGTGCTTAAATATTTCAGAAAAATGTTATATTTATATTTGTGAATAGTAAAACTATGAACTGTTTCATTTCATTCAACCACAGACGAGGTACAGGATAGACCTAACATCTTATCAGAGATTTACGCTCAGTCCTTTAGGTCCGCAACAATTGGCGACTTCCCATCACTGTTGGTAACAGTCCGTGATCCCTACCCATTACTATTCTGACGTCTATAAGATTTTGTAAATTTTATTTAGACCAAAGAATTTTATAAAGGAAAATTATTAGAAATAGGGAACGCACATGAACGGCTTAAAATGTAAGTGCGTAAATGATTGGCCACTTGAAAAAAATTATCTATTACATTTGCATTGTCTATTACATTTATAATGTGATGTAAATATGTATATCTAATGCTAGAAAACAGGTTATATTTTTAAGATGTTACTTGCAGATAACTACAAAGAATAAACTATGAAGAATTATGCTTGTTCCATAGTAATCAATGGTCATCATACTGATATTGCTGTGAAGATCTATAGGTAATGAAAAAATACCATTATAAATGTACTAATTGAACATTAAAACAATGTATTCTATTTGGACAAATGTTTCTCATTCATAAATGTTTTACAGTATTTATGTACATTATTTATTTTTCCAGCAATCGCATATTATTAATTGTAACACAGTTTAAGAAATTTGGGTCATTGGTATCAGTAACTAGAGGACCTATAATACATCAGTTGACTAATAGTGTATTTTCTACAAAGTAAGTAATTAATGAATACTTTATAATATATAGTATACCTTATGTTATAATTTATAATATATCTTATGTAAAATGAAATGTAAATGTACATTGCAGAGTTTTATTTGGGAAGGATGATATTGAAGTTGTAGCAGCTGCTCGATTCATAGCAGAGCAAATTAATGCAGATAAACCATTATTAGTATCAATATCTTTAAAAAATTATGATTCAGATACAGTAAAAACTGTTGCTACAACTATAAATAAAATAAAATCACGGTAATAGAATAATATTATATAAATATGAGTTTAATTTTTGGTCAATTGGTTATTGGCCCACCTGGGTGTGGGAAAACTACCTATTGTTATGCTATGTCAAAGTTTTTGGAGAAAGTGGGTAGAAAAGTTGCTGTAATCAATATCGGTAAAAATAAATATATATATTGTTAACATATACAACATGAAATGAAATTCTTATCACCATTGCTTTTGTTTGTAGATCCAGCGAATGAAAATATGGAATACAAACCAGTAGTAGACATATCTGAATTAATAAAACATGAAGATGTAATGTCACATTATGGTCTTGGTCCGAATGGTGCTTTGGTTTACTGTATGGAATTCTTAGAAGCAAATGTGAAATGGTTAATTACAAAAGTTTTAGACTTAAAGGAATACTATATCATTATTGACTGCCCAGGACAAGTACACACACACATATATATATATATATATATATACATATATACAGTGTTACATTTAAGCACAAGTTGTAAGGAATTAAAAGGGTACCAAAAAAAATTCCTAGAAAAGTTGTTGGTAAAAATGGGCACATTATGTGTGGGTGAAGTATGTAGTACCCAGGAGATTTAGAAGCCAAAATTAATTTTTAAATAGCATTCCATATCTTTGTGTTTATAACATTTTAGTGGATGTCGAGATGAATTATATAACGTGCTATGTAATAAAAATCGACTTTTTTAATGTTTCTTAAGTTGATTCTCTCATTTCAAATAATCAGTTTATCAGGAGTGTGTAAAGAGTTAAGGAAACATTAATTTCAGTCTTAGTAATATAGTGTACCATAGTGTCACCATATTTTATAGTGAAGTTGTAATGAATTTCATAGACGTCATCTTATTAAACCAAAGCTATTCAGAGAAACTGTGAAACGACGATATATTCAGCTACCGACTTGTACCCATACGAATCGATGCGATTTCAATCCCATTCATTTATAGTTTTATTGCACGGAATAATTTCATATAGCAGATCGTTCAATTCGTCTCGATGTCCGTTGCATAGAGATTACTTTAGCTTCCTAATCTCTCCACTACTTCACCTACACAGACATCATTTATACCGCATAACGTTGCCTTTGAAACCAAACAACTTTTGCATGAATTTTTGTTTGACTCCATCACTCGCGTTTAATTGTAACACGCTGTATAGTGAATGTTACAACATTTATTGTCCAACGCAACCGGAACAGGCTATATCTCCTAAAGGGTTGGAAATAGTTAAAAATTAGACATTGTAATGGAGCATCACGTAGTTACTCCAGAACACTAGCTGGCAGATCGAAGTAATTCACAAATGTACAACAATCTTAGCTACAGTAACTTCGTAACGAATAAGTGTCGGGCATAAGTATGTTAATACTTTTATAGAGCACAGAAAACTGCGCCAATCGTATACAGGGTTGTTCAAAATTTAATCCCCACAATTTTTGAGTCATTTCTTATGATTTAACAAAAAATGTTTCCAATAATTTAAAAAAAATTAATTTCGACGAAATGCCACGTTCACCTTTATTTTTTTTAAATGGCATGTATTTTTGACTATACAGTATTGTAGACGATCTCAAGATGAATTCAACGACTTAGCTTATTACGACCTTAAGATAACCTTGAACATAGAAATCATAACGAAAAAATGGGTTTTTCATTTAGTTTAAGAATTACTACGTTTTCTTTGTGGATGGAACAACTTTAAAAAGTTTTTTTTGCAAAGGTTAACTTATTATTGGATCCAATAAATGAGATCAATTATTCTTTGTTTCTGATATATTTTTGTGTCAAACCATAGGAAGTGCCTAAAAAATCGTTAAGATTAAATTTTTAAATATACTATATAAACATATAATTTACTATATTATAAACATACTAGAATATAGTAAATGTTATAATGTTCACTCTAAAAATTCTAATGTATAATTTAAATTATATTTATATATTGATATTCATAACAGGTTGAATTATATACACATCATAACTCGATCAGTGCAATTGCTGACAAACTAGAACAAAATTTAGTCAGGCTATGCAGCGTACATTTGATAGACTCTCACCATTGTAGTGATGCTGGTAATTATGTAATATATTTGCCATATGTTTATTACTATTATTATATGTACCACAATAATGCACGCTAACAATATTTTGATTCATAGGTAAATATCTATCTTCTTTAATCCTTTGTACTACAACCATGTTAAAACTAGGATTACCTCATGTTAATATTATGACAAAGTTTGATGAAATGAAAAAATTTAGTCATTGCTTAGATTTTAACATAGATTTTTATACTGAAGTGCTTAATTTAAAATATTTATTGGATAAACTGGATGAAAACCCATTTACATCAAAGTAATTTTTTCATTATACCTTTTTGTACTATCTAATACTAGTTTTACTATTTTTTATAAATAAAAAACACTACATTTTTCTAGATACAAAAAATTGAATGCAGCCTTTGTATCATTGATAGAAGATTACAGTCTTGTCAGTTTTACACCATTGGATGTCTCTAATCAAGCATTGTTACTACAAGTAAAAAATGCAGTAGATAAAGCTAATGGCTATATCTTTGGTGGAAATGAACCTCAAGATGTTCAAACTTTACTTGCATGTGCCGTTGGAGCAGTAAACGAAAGTGAGAGAATGACAACAATAGATTCATATTTTGAATAAACACTAGTTTTGTGAAAAAAATTATACAAGCGTTATTATTTATTCTCATATTTGTATGATCAGAATGATATTGATAGTACCTTCACCCGGCTACTCGAGTACCCATGAGATAGCCTGATACCCAAGTTTCTCATAAGACAGCCGTGTCCTCGGGTACCCGAGTATTTCAGGAGGTCTAACAACTGGTTACAAGAGCTATTATGGAAGAAAGATAAGAAAATAAGTAATCGTAATATGTCTTCTGCTTCTTACAATTGATGCAAACAATTTTTAGTATGTAGGAGTACGATTATGATAACTACTATACCTACGAAACCCTTGGGGGACGGCTAATGGTTTTAGCGAACAATACAATTTGTCCAGTGACCGTATACCTGCCTGCAAGGGGAGGCTGAGCATATGCTTCCATAAGCATAGCTACGGCAATTTTACGAATTTTGCATTGAAATTTTGACAAAGTATAGTAAAGTGGTTATGCAATCGAATAAAAATATTTTCCAAAAATCGAAGTTTTTGACCCATCTAGGTGTATGTCCCCCTTAACGGATGGTAGCACTTCGTACATAGCTTGCAGCTACTTTATTATTTTATTCCCACTGATTCAGTTTTGTGACCTACGTAACATACGTTCCATACGAAAAAAATTACAATTCCACGTTAGAATTGACGTACATCTGTTAAGGGGTTAAAAGTTAAAATACTTTGTATGTGTAGTTTACTTTTAAGAAATTGTACAGTTGATTATGTAGTTTAAATAATTTATTGAACTGTTGATTAGTCATTTTGACTCACAAATATTTGCGCCAAATCATCATAGTCATATGTCCTTTTCAAAAATATATCTTCCAACTTTAATCCTGAGATAGTCTGAAATGTTACAAGATTTAACTAACATATTCAAACTTTAAATTAAATATATTATATATTGCACCTCTAAAGGCCCATCCATTTTGTTTCCTATGTAGGCAACTATGTATATTGAAATCCTAGGTTTTATAAAGTAATACTCACTACAATACCACTATGTAATGCAATTAAACATAAAGGAATATCGATCGACACTCCAGGCTTTAGTGTTCCAATTTTTGTAGTAGATATACCACACCATGCTATAGAGTTACTAGAATCCAAACAAAGCATTAAATCCATACTTCTTTCTCTAAAAAGATATGTGATTATATATCATTTTAAAAATCTGTATATTACTTTAAACAGATTTTTAAACACAACTGAAGTACATACGATGTATTTATTATACGACAATTGAATGTAAGTGATTGTTCAAGGTAGACTTTCAATGGAATGTCTTTTACAGTAACTCGCAGATCACCATATTCAGGTGCCTAAAGAAATAATGCATCAATGAAATTGTACAAAATCTTATTGTTTCTTAATGAAATATAATAAATAATATGACAAACCATCCTTTGCAACTGACTTGTTTGTAGCCTTCCTCTTTCTCCTAAGTTACTTCTCCAAACAATATCTAATTTTCCAATGTTTGTTGCATTGTGCATCATTTTTGGATCTCTTAACAAAGTTAATTGTGGTTTTAAACAATACAAGTACTGCCTACTGCAATCAGTATCTAATACATTAACTGATCCATAAATGGATTCTCCCTTCTCATTTGTATTCAGAGTTGACACTGAAGATATAAAATATGTGTAATTTTATCTACTAGTAATACACAGAAAACTTACCACTAAATAAGTGAGATGATTCAAGAGAAACTTTTTCTAAACATATTGGTCCAGCTGTGAGATTCTGTATTTGTGCTTCAAGATATACTTCGTCTGACTTTAAGGAAATAACATTGTCAATTTTTTGTATCGAACAATTATTATAGATAAGTAAATATTATAATTGACAAAAATTATTGTTATATAAAATTTATAATTGTAAGAATATTACCTCTGCATTATAAAACTTTGTTTTCACATCTAGTGGTTTCACCACTTGGAGTTTATAATATTTTCTAAATGACTGTGGAGTAGCACCTAATGTTATAGGTGTGTAAGTCACCTCACATACTAGTCTGAAATATGTTTATATCAACTATTTAGATTCAAGTATTCCCAATAAGTTGTTAGCTTTACAGCCTTACATGTGTGTGCCTATTTCCTTCACTTCATGATGTATTACTTCGTCGACTGTAGCATCAGGTGGTAAATCTTTTGTTTCTCCGCTGTTACCAGAAAGAGGAATAGTTTGAGTACTTGTTTGTAAATCTGCCTATAGTATAAAACATTATTAGAAATTCATTAATTTAAAACATGTATAACTATTATAATATATTTAATATAAGTTTTATAATATACAATATGCATTAATAATATGTTTTAGTAACCAATACAAAAATTCAAATATCAAATAATGTAGTTAAACAACGAGCAATGTTACTTACTTTAACACTAACATCTTCTACAAATTGACCACTACCATTATGTACACATAGATAGCTTGAAAACATTTCACCTAAATAAATATTCCTGGAAAAATGTACGTGTAGTTTTAATTAAATTACTTCATAATTTCATATCAAATAATATTATTATTCATATTGTCAAATATTGATAATAGAATGTAAATACATATAATAATTGTGACTTTGTAATATTCTGTTTTGTATTTCATCAATTACAATTATTAACATGAACTATATAATATAATTATTGTAAAAGCCTATATATATATTATATATATATATACCCAAAACTTTGGGGTAAGACCATAAATTGTCCTACAGTAAGAGTTTCCATTCCTTGTAAAGCAGTACAATCATTTTTAAGTTCATTATTTAATGTGTTGCCAGGAAGATCTGCTGAATCACAAGTTACAACAATTGGACTTGCAAGAGTAGGTCGAGTTAATCTCATCACTGAAAAAATTGTACTAAATATTTTAAATGTATACATACAAGTAGTATTTAAATTTCAATTACAACAAATATGGTATATATATGTATAAACCATTATTTATGTGTCTATCAAAACTTTGTAAAAAAACTTAAGAAATATGTGATTTTACATTTACTCGAGCTGTGAACAGAATTAGTATTTTAATTTTGTTATATATAGTTAGTTACAATATCTTTTCCTGACTTGGTTTTGTACCAGTTCAAAATACTAACAAAAAAATATATTTTGTGTTAATATTTTTGAAAACACGTAATACTCTGAAGTATTTTATTTAGTATGTTCTACAACACTAGTACAAATTACACTTATAAAATTTGATGACTATTAGATATAAACACACTTGGTCTTGTCAGTGTAATATTTTGAAACAACAAAGTTGTATTAGTATTTTGGATTGGTGCACAACCGAGTCAAGAATAAAATATTGTAACTAGTAAATTAAATATAACAGAATGAAAAGGTTAATTGGTTCCTAAACTCAAATAAATGTAAAATTATGTGTCCTTTAGGTTTTTGTTACTCCTCCTTAATGAACACATAAAGAATGATTTCCTGAAAAAATAGTTTCATTGGTTCAACGTTGCTACTAATTGTACATGCATTTTTTTAAATATTATATTATTAGAATATTATTTTATTACCTTTCAACGCAAGTAAATGATCATTTTTTGGTTTAGTTTCCATTTCAACTATAAACTGTAAGTAGTGAGCGTATTTGAAGAAAACTACCTTATTAAAATGTAATAATGGTGTCTGTCAAATGATACTAAAATCTATATAACCTATAAATCGATTCAATCTCTAGCTCATAAGAAACATACTGTTTGAAAAAAATTGGTACATTGGTAGTAGGTGTCACACAAATACAAATAGAGCAAGTAAATATATAAAAGATATTTTAAATTATAAATATAATTAGAAATAACATTAAATGAAATTTTTATCTGAGATTGGGATATAGTGCGTTATGACCAGTTATGATTATGATTGATTATGATGATTTTGATCCTGTCCTGATCAGTGATGCCAGATTCGTGGTACCGTGGTATACCGTGGAACTAAACTATGCCCCCACTACGACCTACTGTTGCCCCTACGCTCCTTTACCAACGTGCTCGCGCGCTACACCCACCAGCGTACCTCTACTATGTCCGTGTACGCTGCTTGTGCGCTTGCGCCATCCTCAATCTATTTTTAGCACTCCATATACATATTGCTTTACGGAAACGAAACTGAAATTCGGCCGGCCGTCGCGTCGAGCTGCGTCGACCGTAAGAATCGCAATCTGGAGCTGGCGTTCGAGTCCCAGTGCAGCGATTTTTATTTTTATTTTTAATTACTTTTTTAATTACATTTTTTAACCTTCCAAAAAATTTAAAATGTAAAAACTATGTTAAATATATATATATATATATATATATATATATTCATTTTACAGGAAACGTTTTATTACTGTAAAAATTGCATTGATACAAAGAGTCTAGCATGGTAAGAGTCAAAAGTGCCCTTGAACCAAGTGTATCGGGCTCTGCACTATTTGATAACTCATAAAAAAAGCATTCGACACCAAGTTTGAACCCTTTATCTCAACCAGGAGGGTAGTTAAAGAGTAAAAACTAATTATTGGTTTTTGCCACATTTTCCCTATTTAATGGTATACTTAAAAATTCTAAAAAAATTCTACAATTTTGTAGATATAATTCCTTATGATTGTGAATTTTTTCAGATTTTTTTGCAAATAGTAAGTATGAAAAATCGAAACGTCAAAAAAAAACGAAAAATGCAGATTTTGTGTACAAGATATTTCGTGTGACTAGATTTTTCCTTTTACAGCAGTTAGGTATTAGCATTAGCATTATTCTCAATTTTTTCGGATTTTTCGATAGAGTGCAATGTAATAATATTATTTTTCTGCTTCAAACGAAATGTATTAGTATTTATGTTGTGGTGGATGGGCATTAATTCAGCTAAGACACTGTTTATGTTTAGGAAACGTTTTTAAGTGAATAAAATTTATTGACATGTAATTAATAATTAGAAAAATATATATTTCGTGAAAAAAAACAGTTTGACCTTTGTGGGGCGCGAACCTCTACCAAAAACTATCCCAGCGTTTCCGAATCGTAAGACCTTAACGACTTCTTTTCTTTTTAGTTTATAATGATACACAAGTTTATTTGATTTTCTGTCTTCCTGTAATAAAAAAAATACAGTCAAATTATAATTATAACAGAATTTCAATAAAATATTGAGATTATTGCAAACTCATCTTTTTCGGAATAATGCTCTGATTTCATTGCTTCTCTCGGATGTCCATTTCCTTCCGAGACAGTGGAGTTTCTAGCTTTATTCGATTTTCTGTCTTCCTGTAATAAAAAAATACAGTCAAATTATAATTATAACAGAATTTCAATAAAATATTGAGATTATTGCAAACTCATCTTTTTTCGGAATGATGCTCTGATTTCATTGCTTTTCTCGGATGTCCATTTCCTTCCGCGACAGTGGCGTTTCTAGCTGTAAATAAAAAATGTATCATAAACTACAATTATTCTAATAACGTGGAATGTAGTACATATTTACGCCGTTTATATCACATTTAATTGTTAGTTTTAACTACCCGGATTATCTTCTCCGACGTTAAGCACCCTTTACTGCTTCTCGTAATGTACGTATACGTGCATATACGTACACGTCGTCTAAGTCCTGCGGAGTAAAAAGAAAACGATTAATAAAAATTTTAATTAAACAATATATATATATATATATATATGTATGTATTAAAAAATACTTATATTTTTCACTGATCAATGTCGGCTGAACACAAAATTGCGGCTGCATTGAAAAATTAAAAATGTACCCGCCGCCAGAAAGCAAAACTAGTAATTAAATAAATTGGAAGAAAATACAACCCTTACAAGTTCTCAGGTGCGTGCAATTTCAACTTATGAAAGTTTTGTGCAGTCCGCGAACTTGCATATAGATGCTCTGCTGACATTAGGGGTAAATGTCTGTCACCGATAGACATGGTGCGGCTAGTTTCCTGCCTAGCTTTAAGGGATGTGCGCACCACACACATGGAATTTAGGAGGTCAGTTCCTAATTTATTCCGTTTTTTAGTTTTTATGTCAGAGAGCATCGAAAAAATCCTCTCTGCCTCGGCATTGGAGTGTGGCAGACATCGGACAGCGTTGACCAAAGATGTTAGATTTGGGAAAATGGGACATTTGTTCGAATTTTTTTGCATGCCGATGTCCATCCACATGCCGTCGAAAGAGAGCAGTGCCCAACGATCTTTTTGGGATTGGGATGTGCCGAAATACAAAATGTCCCACTCATTCTGTAATGCTTCGGCACTAAAATTTCCCAATCGTTGGGCTACTGCAGCGACATTAAAGAATATTCAAGAAGTTTTAAAATAATATAATATAATATTTGTATTATATATTCTTGAAAAATTCACATATAAGTATGTAAAATTTATGGAGCAGTGATGGTAGCGGCAAACATTGGATCGCGCGGCGGTAGCGGCGAACATTAGGGCGCGCGGTGGCAGCGGCGAACGTAGGCAGACAAGGAAGGGAATACTTTTTCTCTATGCTCTCCTCGCCGTTCTAATATAGACAATGTCATTAAAAAACATTAATTTGACTTTTAGCTACTTTCACCTAACTGCTTTCTTCTATGCTTGCCGCTTCGCCATTATTACAACCTTAGATATTTATTGAAATAATAAATAATGTATCCCGCCTTTATCACGCACATGCGTGAAACGAATCGTTCAAACCAGTGGAAAATCAGCGTTACTTGGTACGTATCTGATGCGCGCGTTGAACCACATCGCGCGATTGACAAAAGACGCGAGTTTAAAGGAACGAATGCAACAGTGTAGTTTCGACAGGCTTTCGAAGCAGAGACATTTAAATATCGTGCGCGAGTTTTAGTGGTTTTCGCTGGTTTCTTGATTTTTAATTATTTTTATTCATTTTTAATTGTTGCTGCAGAGAAAATGGATTGTGTACCCGTCAAAAGAACGAAAAAAAGATTTCAGCGTCATTGGTTCGATGCTGACGACACTCTGAAGGTTTGGTTGGAAGAAGTTCCTTCCGACGAATCGAAATGCTTCTGTAGAGTCTGCAACAAAATCTTCGGTTGTGGACTTACAGAAATTAGCAAACATTCGTCCACACGGGCTCATAAAAATAACATGGAGCAAATGCTTCCAAATAACACCCTTTCGTGTAATGAGCCCGATGTAGAGCACAACCAACCTGAAGAGTTTCTCCAAGAAGGGACATCATCCCGTCCCCTTCTTAATGAAATAAAAAACGCTGAGATGCGATATGCGGCTTTCTTTGCCGAAAATAATATCGCGACGACAGTGGCCCCGAAACTTCTTGCTCTCATGCAAGATATCGGCAAAAACCCTGCCGTCTTGCAGGGTATGAAAGTAGGCCGCACGAAGTGCGGAAATATAATTTCGAATGTGCTTTGCGTTCGGGAAACCGAACGTATCGCAGATCACTTACGGTATAGAAAATTTTCTGTTTTCGAAGATGAGACATCTGACTCCACAAACGACACATGGCTCACATTAGTGGTCAGGTATGTTGAGCCATGTCGTTTGTCTGCAACGACAGAGCTGCTGCAGCTAATTCATCTTGATGCTAGCGACTGTTCAGCGGAAAAGATTTTCAAATCTTTTGAAAATTATTTGCTGAAAATGCAAATTCCGCTAAAGAACGTCGCTGTTCTTAGCTGCGACAACGCTGCCGTCATGATGGGACGCCATTCCTCATTTAAGAGCAAATTGCTCGAAAAAAATCCCAGCTTGAGAACTATGCCGTGCGTTTGCCATTCCGCTGCGTTGGCAGCAAGTGCTGCTTGTAGTAGTCTCCCTAAGGAATGCGATGATTTACTTCGCGGAGTCGCATCCTTCATTAATAGCAGCCCCAACCGGGCAGCTATTTTCCGTCAATTTCAGGAGAGTTTCGAAAACTCTCCTGCAAAAATTCTCAAATTATCTGAGACACGCTGGCTGGCAAGGTACCAGTGTGTCAAAAGGTTTCTCGACACTTGGGATAAAGTTTGTCGCTTTTTTTCGGAGCATTCATTTTCAGAAAGGTCGGCAACTGCTGAGAATTTTTCTTCTCTGCTCAGCAGACCCGACATTAAAGGATATTTCCATTTCATGGAATATGTCTTGAATGCTCTGAACGAGTTTAATGCCTCGTTCCAAAGTAGAGATACCCTGGTGCAAGAGTTGCAGCCCTCTTCTGCAAGACTGCTTCGCTTCTTCCTTCAGAATTTTCTGAAAAGTCCCCTTTTAGAACACCTTCAATATGTTCGGGAAATTGATTTTTCTTTAAAATCAAACCAAGTTCCACTGAGTGAAGTGCGTCTTGGACCCGACACCCAAGAATACTTGGACGAGGCATTACATCACAGGTTGTCCGAAGTTGAGTTACACTCCTTCCGGAAAAATTGCTTACAGTTTTATATCGCTGTAAGCAATGAAATAAGAAATCGTCTTCCTCATGACGACGAATTTCTCACGCAATTGACGGTCTTCAAGCCGTCCATTGCATTGCTTAGTAGCGACAGGAATTCTTCTTTCCGCAATGTCGCTGCAGTAGCCCAACGATTGGGAAATTTTAGTGCCGAAGCATTACAGAATGAGTGGGACATTTTGTATTTCGGCACATCCCAATCCCAAAAAGATCGTTGGGCACTGCTCTCTTTCGACGGCATGTGGATGGACATCGGCATGCAAAAAAATTCGAACAAATGTCCCATTTTCCCAAATCTAACATCTTTGGTCAACGCTGTCCGATGTCTGCCACACTCCAATGCCGAGGCAGAGAGGATTTTTTCGATGCTCTCTGACATAAAAACTAAAAAACGGAATAAATTAGGAACTGACCTCCTAAATTCCATGTGTGTGGTGCGCACATCCCTTAAAGCTAGGGAGGAAACTAGCCGCACCATGTCTATCGGTGACAGACATTTACCCCTAATGTCAGCAGAGCATCTATATGCAAGTTCGCGGACTGCACAAAACTTTCATAAGTTGAAATTGCACGCACCTGAGAACTTGTAAGGGTTGTATTTTCTTCCAATTTATTTAATTACTAGTTTTGCTTTCTGGCGGCGGGTACATTTTTAATTTTTCAATGCAGCCGCAATTTTGTGTTCAGCCGACATTGATCAGTGAAAAATATAAGTATTTTTTAATACATACATATATATATATATATATATATATATTGTTTAATTAAAATTTTTATTAATCGTTTTCTTTTTACTCCGCAGGACTTAGACGACGTGTACGTATATGCACGTATACGTACATTACGAGAAGCAGTAAAGGGTGCTTAACGTCGGAGAAGATAATCCGGGTAGTTAAAACTAACAATTAAATGTGATATAAACGGCGTAAATATGTACTACATTCCACGTTATTAGAATAATTGTAGTTTATGATACATTTTTTATTTACAGCTAGAAACGCCACTGTCGCGGAAGGAAATGGACATCCGAGAAAAGCAATGAAATCAGAGCATCATTCCGAAAAAAGATGAGTTTGCAATAATCTCAATATTTTATTGAAATTCTGTTATAATTATAATTTGACTGTATTTTTTTATTACAGGAAGACAGAAAATCGAATAAAGCTAGAAACTCCACTGTCTCGGAAGGAAATGGACATCCGAGAGAAGCAATGAAATCAGAGCATTATTCCGAAAAAGATGAGTTTGCAATAATCTCAATATTTTATTGAAATTCTGTTATAATTATAATTTGACTGTATTTTTTTTATTACAGGAAGACAGAAAATCAAATAAACTTGTGTATCATTATAAACTAAAAAGAAAAGAAGTCGTTAAGGTCTTACGATTCGGAAACGCTGGGATAGTTTTTGGTAGAGGTTCGCGCCCCACAAAGGTCAAACTTTTTTTTTTCACGAAATATATATTTTTCTAATTATTAATTACATGTCAATAAATTTTATTCACTTAAAAACGTTTCCTAAACATAAACAGTGTCTTAGCTGAATTAATGCCCATCCACCACAACATAAATACTAATACATTTCGTTTGAAGCAGAAAAATAATATTATTCCATTGCACTCTATCGAAAAATCCGAAAAAATTGAGAATAATGCTAATGCTAATACCTAACTGCTGTAAAAGGAAAAATCTAGTCACACGAAATATCTTGTACACAAAATCTGCATTTTTCGTTTTTTTTTGACGTTTCGATTTTTCATACTTACTATTTGCAAAAAAATCTGAAAAAATTCACAATCATAAGGAATTATATCTACAAAATTGTAGAATTTTTTTAGAATTTTTAAGTATACCATTAAATAGGGAAAATGTGGCAAAAACCAATAATTAGTTTTTACCCTTTAACTACCCTCCTGGTTGAGATAAAGGGTTCAAACTTGGTGTCGAATGCTTTTTTTATGAGTTATCAAATAGTGCAGAGCCCGATACACTTGGTTCAAGGGCACTTTTGACTCTTACCATGCTAGACTCTTTGTATCAATGCAATTTTTACAGTAATAAAACGTTTCCTGTAAAATGAATATATATATATATATATATATATATATATATTTATTTAACATAGTTTTTACATTTTTAATTTTTTGGAAGGTTAAAAAATGTAATTAAAAAAGTAATTAAAAATAAAAATAAAAATCGCTGCACGGGGACTCGAACGCCAGCTCCAGATTGCGATTCTTACGGTCGACGCAGCTCGACGCGACGGCCGGCCGAATTTCAGTTTCGTTTCCGTAAAGCAATATGTATATGGAAGTGCTAAAAATAGATTGAGGATGGCGCAAGCGCACAAGCAGCGTACACGGACATGTTGGTAAAGGAGCGTAGTGGCAACAGTAGGTCGTAGTGGGGGCATAGTTTAGTTCCACGGTATACCACGGTACCACGAATCTGGCATCACTGGTCCTGATCATGATGCCAGGCACAGACTTAAGACTACTACAGACATTGCATCTTATGGGCTTTTCTGTCTAGGCCTCGGGGGGCCACAGTGGCCCCCGTACCATTTCGGCGTCGCGCTCAATATTACCGATAGTTCACGAATTTAGCCGTATTGGCAAGAACTGAATATTCCGTATACTTTATTTTTAGTACGGGTGTTTTGGAGGCTACTACTGCATACGGCGCGTGTATTTGAACGGTGAAAATAATATTTATGAAGAATGTATTACAAAAATACGAATTGTAGTAAAATTAATTTGGTTTCTATACGTAATATTATTTTTATTACTCGTGTCACTAATGAATGTATATTATAATAGTTTTATACACTTTAAACCAATAGTTTACTTTCTTTACGGTAATGCGGCAACATGGAACAGGTCCTGCCTCATCTTTTTACCCCCTCTAACACATGAATCAGAACTAACTTTTAGTCTGGATAAGAACTAGTTTCAACCAATTATTTAATTTGAATATAAAATAATGTTTCAATGTCGAAATAATATGCGATATGTAACGTACATCATATTTAGACTACATCAGAACCTACAATCTACTGCAGGAGTGCAAATCTATTTAACACTCGCTCACGAGAGCAAGAGTTACATGTATTCTGAAACGAAAACTTTGTAATTGGATTATTAAATGAAAATAATTTATTATTAATAAAATAATTTCAAGATAAAAATATCAATTTCCAGAAATAAATATCCATTTCCTGAAATAAATATCAATTTCCTGAAATAAATATCAATTTCCTGAAATAAGTATCAATTTCCTGAAATAAGTATCAATTTCCTGAAATAAGTATCAATTTCCTGAAATAAATATCAATTTCCTGAAATAAATATCAATTTCCTGAAATAAATATCAATTTCCTGAAATAAATATCAATTTCCTGAAATAAATATCAATTTCCTGACAAATATTAATTTCTAGACAAAAATATTGTATCAATTTGGTAAAGTTGAACTTTGAAAGTCTTACAAAATTAAGTATTACCATTCTTACAAATTACATAAGAAATTTAAAACTCTAAGGTCTAAAATCGCGGCTATTTATTCGCAACATTAACTGGACATTAAGTCAACTTTGAAAATTTATACTATTACAACGCGTGTTACAATTTGTTTCGCAACGCTACTTAAAATCGCGAATGTTCTTATCTCACAGTTGATCGTTGCAACTGGAGCATGGGCGCCTGGAATATCGAATCATTCTAATACAAACGCGATCCTTTTGATGCGCAACGCTAATTCAACAAATCGAACGTTCAAAATACTATTTAAATAAGAAAAGAACTCTGACGTCTAAAATTCTATATCGGTGTCTCTAGAATTACTTTAAATCGCGACTATTTATTCGCAACATGAAATAGACATTTGATCAACTTTAAAAATTGATACTAGTACAACGCGTGTGACAATTTGTTTCGCAACGCTACTCGAAATCGCGGATGTGCCCATCTCACAGCTGATCGTTGCAGCTCGAGCATGGGAGCCTGAAAAGTCGAAAGACTCGAAAGCAAACGCGAACTTTTGGTACGCAACGCTAATTCAATGAACAGAGATCCAAAAAAGATTACTCTACAGTTTCTGCAAAACGAATCGCGACTATTTGTTTCGCAACGCTATAGTTTAAACAAGCTATATCGCTGATAGAGACTACTATTATATTTAGAAGAAAGGCTAACTTTGATCTCTGTTCAAAATCGACTAACGCAACGCGTACTTTTTTCGCAACGCTAGTGCAAATCGCGGACGTTCCCATCTCAGCTGATCGTTGGGGCGGCGAGGCCTGCCCATGCATGCAACTAACTACTTTTACATTCTACTACAACTCTACTTCTACAGACGAGTCTAACGACAAGGTAGTGATAAAATGACTCACTCGAAGATGCGAAGACGTTGCAATGATTGTCCTCTTGAATGACAGTTTGTCCGGCATCTTTGGCACAAAACCTCGTCTGCTCCTTCGGCCCCATCCCGACAATTTGTTTCGCACCGCTACTCGATATTGCGGAATTACCCATCTCACAGTTGATCGTTGCAACTGGAGCATGGGCTCCTGAAATATCGAAAGATTCTATTGCAAACGCGATTCTTTTGATGCGCAACGCTAATTCAACAAATCGAATTTAAAATGCTATTTAAATAAGAAATTTAAAACTCTAACGTCTAAAATTCTAAACAGATATCTTCAGAACTACTTTAAATTACGACTATTTATTTGCTACATTAACTAGACATTTCATCAACTTTAAAAATTGATACTAGTACAACGCGAGTAACAATTTGTTTCGCAACACTACTTGAAATCGCGGATGTGCCCATCTCACAGTTGATCGTTGCAGCTCGAGCATGGGAGCCTGAAAAGTCGAAAGACTCGAAAGCAAACGCGAACTTTTGGTGCGCAACGCTAATTCAACGAACAGAGATCCAAAAAACGATTACTTTAGATTATATGTAAATCAACAACAATATGAACTTTAAAAGCGCAGTTATCAAATTGAAATGTAATTTTGAACCGCGACAATTTGTGATTCGCAACGCTACGCTCAAAACAATCTATACCGTAATGTTACCTTTAATCTCTGTTCAAAATCGACTAAATTCAACGCGTGGTTTTCACGCAACGCTAGTGCAAATCGCGGACGTTCCCATCTCGGCTGATCGTTGGGGCGGCGAGGCCTGCCCATGCATGCAACTAACTACTTTTACACTTTACTACTACTCTATACTACTACTTCTACAGACGAATATAGTGTTAAGGTAGTGACTCACTCAAAGATGCGAAGCCATTGCAATGATTGCCCTGTCTGAACCGATCAGCATGGTACTGACATCATGCCGGATACTGAAACTGGACCGGCTCAGAACACAAGGTAAACGAAGGCAGCATTGAAGAGACCATGGCCCCCCCTCCCGAGCTAGCTTAAGGTAGGCCAAGGAAGTTTTAAATAACCCTTGGACTACCCTAAGCTAGCTAAAGGTAGGCCATGATAAACAATTGCAGGCCATAGGTGGAGGACCCATGGTCAACCCTACGCCAGCTGAAGGTAAGCAGGGATGGTCTAGGGTAGCTCTGGATGACCACTGAATGTCCACTGGTTGACCACTGGTTGACCACTGGTTGACCACTGGTTGACCACTTGTTGACCACTGGTTGACCACTGGTTGACCACTGGTTGACCACTGGTTGACCACTGGTTGACCACTGGTTGACCACTGGTTGACCACTGGTTGACCACTGGATGACCACTGGTTGACCACTGGTTGACCACTGGTTGACCACTGGTTGACCACTGGTTGACCACTGGATGACCACTGGTTGACCACTGGTTGACCACTGGTTGACCACTGGTTGACCACTGGTTGACCACTGGTTGACCACTGGTTGACCACTGGTTGACCACTGGTTGACCACTGGTTGACCACTGGTTGACCACTGGTTGACCACTGGTTGACCACTGGATGTCCGCTGGATGTCCGCTGGATGTCCGCTGGATGTCCGCTGGATGTCCGCTGGATGTCCGCTGGATGTCCGCTGGATGTCCGCTGGATGTCCGCTGGATGTCCGCTGGATGTCCACTGGATGTCCGCTGGATGTCCGCTGGATGTCCGCTGGATGTCCGCTGGATGACCACTGGATGACCACTGGTTGACCACTGGTTGACCACTGGTTGACCACTGGTTGACCACTGGTTGACCACTGGTTGACCACTGGATGACCACTGGATGACCACTGGATGACCACTGGATGACCACTGGTTGACCACTGGATGACCACTGGTTGACCACTGGATGACCACTGGTTGACCACTGGTTGACCACTGGTTGACCACTGGTTGACCACTGGTTGACCACTGGTTGACCACTGGATGTCCACTGGATGACCACTGGATGACCACTGGATGACCACTGGATGACCACTGGATGTCCGCTGGATGTCCGCTGGATGTCCGCTGGATGTCCGCTGGATGACCACTGGATGTCCACTGGATGTCCACTGGATGTCCACTGGATGTCCACTGGATGTCCACTGGATGTCCACTGGATGTCCACTGGATGTCCACTGGATGTCCACTGGATGTCCACTGGATGTCCACTGGATGTCCACTGGATGACCACTGGGTGACCACTGGGTGACCACTGGGTGACCACTGGATGTCCGCTGGATGACCACTGGGTGACCACTGGGTGACCACTGGATGTCCGCTGGATGACCACTGGATGACCACTGGATGACCACTGGATGTCCACTGGATGACCACTGGATGACCACTGGATGTCCACTGGATGACCACTGGATGACCACTGGATGTCCACTGGATGACCACTGGATGACCACTGGATGACCACTGGGTGACCACTGGATGTCCGCTGGATGATCACTGGATGCAAACTGGTCAACCTCGGGGTAGGCAAGGGCAGACCAATGCTGGAGGGCCCATGGTCAACCCTACGCCAGCTGAAGGTAAGCAGGGGTAGGCTAGGGTAGCTCTGGATGACCACTGGACGACCTCAGGGTAGGCAAGGGTAGAACATTGCTGGGACCCATGGTCAACCCTACGCCAGCTGAAGGTAAGCAGGGGTAGGCTAGGGTAGCTCTGGATGACCACTGGACGACCTCGGGGTAGGCAAGGGTAGAACATTGCTGGGACCCATGGTCATCTCCAAGGTAGGCAGGAGAAGCCAGAGTACCTCTGGTGGACCTCTGGTCAACCCCAAGGTAGCCGAAGAATCTCCTGGTCCCGGAGCTCGTCCGCTCCTGCCGGAGCCCCCGGCCCGACTGACTGACTGAGCGCGCCCCGCGGGCTTAGGTAAGCAGTGATGCGCAGCGCGCAGTGGAGCGCAACGCTCCCCACCTCAACTAATTTTGATAGATCTCGATCGCCGTGATAATAATTATTGATAAATGTATTATTTCTGGCTGTCTAATGTTTATAACAATTCCTCTTGCCAACGATGTCGACAAGCATCCTCTTGACCATCTACCATCTTATTTTTAAGTAAAAATTGCTAATAGTACTCGAGATACAGAGTAATTTTTAACACATGAATATTACCAAACAATATTATATCAAGCAAATGTAATTAATAAAGTTACTACCTCTGGCTGTTTAATGTTTATAACAATTCCTTATGCTAATTATGTGGATAAGCACTCCCTCGACTATCTGACCATCTAATTTTTCAGTAAAAATATCTAATGTAACTCGAGATATTAAATATCTTCTGACACATGAATATTCGCGAGCATTAATTTATCGAATACAATTCACTGATAAATTTATTATCTCTAGCTGGTTAATATTTGTAACAATTCCTTTTGTCGATGATGTCGACAAGCACTCCCTTGACCATCTTGCCATCTAATTTTTTAGTAGAAGTAAGTAATAAAACTCGAGATCCAGAATAATTTATGATACACGAATATTACTAAGCATAATTATAGTGAAAAAATGTAATTAATGAATTTATTATCTCTGTTTGCTTACCGATTACAACGATTATATGTTTGGTTACCTCACCACCCAATTTTTTATTAAAAATAGCTAATAGCACTCGAGATACAGATTAACATTTATGCCTGAACATTTGGAGTATACAAGATATTCAATTCTCACTAGTATGCACAGTTTCATTAGAACAAGAGTAACAAAAATTATTTATAACTAATTAACCTCTTCTAGAATCGAATTGAAAACTATACACGAATGTTGCCGAATGTCCATTCTATATTCTTCGAGAGCTAATATTTATAAAAATTACCTGAAGTAATTTATCAACAATTTTTGTGGTGGTAACTTCTATCTTCTACGCCCGCAATGAGTAAGACAAGGAGAGTCTGAGTATTTGTCAAAGGTAAACACACAAATCGTTGTGTCACCTCTCTGGAAATCGTAAATAACTAATTAACTATTTAGAAATGTAGCTGAGACATCATTCGAGATCTTCCGATCACAAGGAAGATTATTTTTTCTTTCTCTTCTCGTCTTTCTTTCTCTTCTTAAATGTGCATAAGTTCGTCCTTGTCGGATACAAACTTCTTTATCATGTTCGCCAAATTTTTACCAGGGGGTTCGAAGTCCTGTAAAAAAATAGGCGGCACAAGTGAATAATACGTGGAGTATTTTTGTACGAATACAATTGTGTTTTAAAGCTGACAACGCTGTAAAATCGAGCCTCCTCAGACACACACTGTATGTGTTGCAACCTCATGTAGTTCACCACCTGACCGTTCCATTTCGATAGAGTCCGCTATCGTACTAGGACATTTTCTACAGAGTCGGTAATTCAGAACCGTAGACAGAAAAATGCATTGCATGCAACGTCTGTAGGTATCTGAAGTCTGTGGTATACGTTACTGGCAGCAGACACGAGCAGCAGAGATATCCTCTCTGCTGGCAGTTACTGGATACTGCTGGATACCTAGCGCGCCGCAGTACGCATGCGCAAAAGGCTGACATTTCTGGCATCATTGGGCATCACTGACACATTGTGCAGTTCGTCTTCCGTGATAGAGGATTTTACTTACTTACTTTGATTTATATGTAACAGTTTGCCTCTAACTCACTCTAACTCCAATAGAACACAATATAAACTTCAGTAAGCTCTAATCTTTAATTGTGGTATCAATGAATTTGAATTTGCAAATTGCATTTAGGTTATAAACGCTAATTTTTTTTGATGTTGATAGGTGTGTGTATATATATTTAAAAAATTGGCGCTTTTAAACAGTGTTTGAAATTTATATCAGTTGATATGTATGGTGAAATTACAATCAGGAAATCATTCACTAAGTATTAAAATCCATACGTCGGATAGCTTCTATCCATTTATATCAATCTATCTGAGTAAATAATGATAAAATCCCAAGAGTCTCACGATTTCGATCTAGCCCGTGAGTTATATCATCAGGAGAATTGTTTCGGATTAACAGAAAATGCAATCATACCAAGAAATGTAAACGCCTTTCCTTAAATAAATATGTACTCTGATATGTTGCAACAATTCAATGTTATCATAATATTGTATTATTTCGTGTTGAATGCTTGATAATATAAACTTATTTTCGATTATTAAACAAACTGTTTTCAGACAGAGAAAGAGAATTATAAACCACGTACATTGATTGATCAAACCTTAGAATTAATTGATCCAACTCCTAATATTTATACATTGTTTATGCAATTTAATAAGCACTTTTTCTGGAATGTCTTATTGCCTGTAGAAGTTAAATGGAGTAGTACGATGACAAGGTCGGTAATATTTATGAATTGATATTTCTTTACACAATCTTGAATATAAACATGGTTTAATTTTGGTTTGTAAATGATTCTAATTATTGTATCCTTTGTATGTTTAACTAATTTTATTACTTATTTGTAAACTGTAGTTGCGCTGGAGTATGTACGTTTCATCCAAGTAATAGACAATGTGTAATTTCACTCAGTGCGCCATTGTTAAAATTAAGACCAAGAAAAGATCTTGTGGAAACTCTTTTGGTAATCTTTTATTTCTATAGGTCAACTAACTTTTTATTAATATTATTATTACAAATTACTTAGTAGAAGTAAATAAACATCTAGTATTTGCTCGAAATTTTATTAATCCTATATTGAAATGGTGTGACAATGTTTATTATTTGTATTTTAGCATGAAATGATTCATGGGTATTTATTTCTTACAAACAATAATCGTGATAGAGGTGGGCACGGGCCGGAGTTTTGTAAGCATATGAATAGGATTAATAATGTGGCTGGAACAAAAATAACTGTATGTATTCATTATAAATAAACAACTAAAATAACAAATTATGAATACATAACTAAATATTTTGAGAGTAACACAAGAACTTCTTTTACAGATATATCATAGTTTCCATGATGAAGTTAAGCTCTATCAACAACATTGGTGGAGATGCAGTGGCCCTTGTCAGGAAAGGGCCCCATACTTTGGAACACTGCGTAGGGCCAAGAATCGTGCACCAGGCCCAACTGATTTCTGGTGGAAAGAACATCAGCAGACTTGTGGTGGTCAGTTCATTAAAATAAAAGAGCCAGAGAACTTTAAAGCACGAGGTTCCAAAAATAAAGACAAGCTAAAATCTGGTCAAGAAAGTAATAGTTCAACAAACAATATACTTAACTGGATAACAAGTCCTACTTCAGGCAGTACTAAATCACCAACTCCATCTACATCTACTCCGACAAATGTTAAAATAATGTCAAATACTCAGAATTCTCTAAATGGATTGAAAAAACTTGGAAATAGCACAAATAATGTTCATGGATGGGGTACAGGGGGACCAAATTGTTCAAATTCTCCACTAAAAACAACTTCAGTTTCTAGTACAACTAAATTTTCTTTTTCTGGGACTGTGGGTGGTCTTAATATGGGAAAAAGTAATTTGCTAGACAAATTTAGTAACAGTAACAAATATCCTAAATCACGTGTGAATGTGAATACTAAGATGCCAGATAAAACAATCAATACATTTGTCAATGGAAAGTCAGAAAAATCAATTAATAATCGTTCATTTAAAGAAATAAGGCTTGTCGAGTGTCCAGTATGTAGTGACTTTATATCAAATGGTGATATAAATAAACATCTGGAGTTGTGTTTAATGACAACAGACAAACAATCAACTTGTAAAACTAGTGATTCTAAAATGCAAACGAATGGAGAGAACTCTTCGTTATCACAGAAAAGAAAAATCGATATGGATATGCCTTCAAATAAACAACCTAAGTTAGATAAGTCAAGAATAACAAGTTGTCCTGTGTGCAATCAAAGTTTTGCTCTTAATGATATAAATGAACATCTTGATAAATGTCTTTCAGAAACAAATGTAAATGATACAAATGCAACTAAACGTGGTAATGTAATTTGTATAAATAGCTCATCTGATGATGATTTATGTGTCTCACCTATTGAGGGATCAGACACTTACACTGCTTCGAAATCTGGGATAAACAAGATAACCGAAACTAACTGTTTCAAATGTTTAGTTTGTAATGTATTTATTCCTCCTGAGACGTCCTTAAACGATCACCTAGAAGATTGTATTGGAAACGTATTTAATGATGATTCAATGGTATTAATAGATTGTGATAACAAGGAAACGTCAGGAACAGCTTCAACAATATCATTTGATGAAACAGACAAATACCCCTGTCCTGTTTGCATGGAATTGATATTAGAGTCTTCTATGAATCAACATTTGGATATATGTCTCACAAATACGTGATTGTAATAACATCTTCATTTTATATTTCATTCAATAAGTTATATTAATTTGTTAGCATATAACATTCTTTAGGAGAATATTAACTGTGTTAAAATTGTACTTAATCTTTCGAATATCCACTTTAACCACAGGATCTAGTAATTGAGTACGGTTAAATATAATACAATGACATTTCTGTTTTGTGATCACATGTTACAATTTCCTTTTTATATATTTATTAAATAAACATACTCTATTTAGATATTTAATGTGATTTTATTCCATTCTTGTATGAAATATTAGTATCCAACTATAAAATCTCATATACAAATATATTCTATTTATTAGGAATAAATGCTACTTTTTACATAGAAATGTTACAGTATACTTTGATCGTGTTGATGTTGAACATGTGTAATGAGAGTTTGTTAACATTAATTAATTTTCGTACAATGTTATTTTAATTCTATTTAATGCTGGTTATAAATAAAAGTCACTATAATTTTTCGTATAAATTATTGATATCAGAAGATTGTGATGTGCATATACCACAACTAAATTCTAGTAAATATGTTGGGAAAAACAAGAGAATCTGCTCTTGAGTCCAATGCAGATATAAATACAGATTGGGAACTATCATGTGAATGGTATTCTTATCCAATCTTACTCTGAAACATAATAATAATATACTGAAACATAGTACTACAATACATTAGTATTATAGGTGTGTGTGTGTGTGTGTGTGATATTTCATTATCTTGAAAATATTATTATAGTTATTTCTTACTTTTTGGAACCCAAAGTGTGGAACAGATAGCTTTGCGGTAATTGAATGTATATTGTGTTATTATACAGAGTGCCTCCAATTTCATTAGGTATAATTCGTACAGTGTCTATTTCATCATAGACATTGACATTGACACCATATAAATCATTGCGTGATGTTATTGCATACTTTGGATTTTCATCGTAACACTGACCGAGTAACAAAACTTCATGTTTGTTTTGAAAAGAATAATTTACATTGTAAATTGATCTTACAGTTTCTGGCGTTACAATACATGTGCCTAAATTTGGAAGTGATTAAGTCAGGTAATGTACTGTAACCAAATAGAATCAATTCTGCAGGTACGAATAATTAACTATTTCAACTAAAAGAATGAATATTGACTTACCAAAAAATGCTTTCATAAAGGACCAGTCCATGTATTTGTGAATTCTAGTTCTTGTTAAGAAAGTATCAATAATATTGTAGTTATATGCAATAACTACCTTATCATTGTTGAGCGATAATTCACCAATTTCTGAGTCCTTCGGAAATTTTGCAGTAACATTAAACTCTTTGGACATAGAATCTGAACTACTGTTTCCACCAATTAAATCGTAAAAAGCACGGAATCGCCAGGCCAAATTCCTTAAGTTTTCTGGCATCTAATTGTATGCAATTATATAATTATTATTACAGTTTCGTTAAATAAATAAATTTGCAAACTTACATTTTCATGTTGTGCAATAATTTGATATTTTCGTAAAGTAGATAACTCTCTCGAAGCTTCATAACATGCATCGGAGAATGGCGTGAATTCTTTTCCCTTAAACTGCTCACGACATTCTTTGTACGGCCATTTGGCTTCTTTAGCTTCTTGTAGTTGATCCTCCGTGACTTCACCAAGTAAATTCAGCGTTACCGAAGACCCGGTACATTTACCTTTTGCCGTATCAGCAAATCCCCAAGCAGCAGTTAATACTAATTTAGCAGGTTCACTTGGTTCAATGCTGATGAAGTTCCAGTCCCAAGGTATCTCTTTTTCTGCTTCTAAACAGAACTGGATACACAAAACATATGATAGCTTACATTTACGTGATTTTCTTACTTGTACTCTACACAATTTACCTTAAAAACTTTCTGCCCTGGTACAATTTTAGTTGCTTTAATTTTCATTACATCAGAAACCCAACTTGTAATTTCATACAGTGCAGCTAAATTCCATTGTTGAAGTACTTGTGATGATTCAACACTCCGACGCGTTAAAGACAGCATATGATGGTTCGGGCCTTTAATATATTCAAATCTCACCTTACAGAGAATTTCCAATAAAAAAATTATAACTTATGGATATAAAACATATAAGTAATAAATAAAATACTAACTTGAGTTCGTTGCGTATCAATTGTACTAATGTAAGCTGCTAATCCACAACTACCTTTTGGTGGAACATATGTATAGTAATCTAAGAAATGAAGTGCTGTTAAAGCAAACTGCAGGAATGGCCACATACTAAAATAGTTCAGAGTGAACATATAATTAATAATACATGACTTAATTATTGAAATATAATGAAATGTATTAAATTTTACTGACGGATAATTAGCTTGATGCGAAGAGAATACGTCACGAATTAATTTCTCTAGCGATATTGAAGTTTCACAGTCAAATAATGTTACACATACTTGGCTCCCCAATTCTGCTAATTGAATTTGAAGCAACGGTACTTCCTACGAAAAAATAATAGGTGTAGCATGACAAATTATCGATAGAAAAAGTAATATACTTACTTCTGGTTTATATGTTGGCGCCTTTTCAACTACATATAATTGGATGCAATTGGGACAAATTTTAAGTAACTTTGATGTAACATTTGTTCCTCTTATGCTGGTAGCCGTCCTAACATGCACTGTAAGGCCCATTCTAAGATGTTCTAGGGTAGTTATTAAAAGAAAAGATTATGTTTTTCCTACAGAATATTAAACATCCTATTTTAAAATCAAATTAAATCAATATGCGATTAGTACCTCCTGGAGTATTGTATGAAATAAAAGGACGTTCTTCGAATCCAAGTGTAATATTGACTGGTATATATGCATGAATAGAATGAGCTCTTTCTGCACTATGCCATACATCAATTAAAGGATTATAATTTTCAATTATTTCTGATCTATGAACAGACGTACTGAAAATAATAAATTAATAAGATAAAATATTTAAGAAACATATATTTTATATACATATTACTCACCGTAGTATGACATGATTATTACGACCGTTTGCGACGTGTGTAAAGTTTCCTCTTATCGAAAACAGTGATGTAGTGGTTACTGCAAGTCTAGCATTTACCCCTAAATCTGTGACTTGCACAGATTCTATTGTTACTGGTACATTAATACGTTGCTGATTAATATGAAATTCTACATTCTGATATATGTGATACATTTTGCTAGGTAAAGATGACAGATCTAAAAGTACAACATAACATATACACAAAGAAATTAATATAGGATGAATGTCATTTTTGGGCAGAAAATGTTTATGAACTTACATTTAAATCCTGATATAATATTTGTTTCATTTAAATGAAGGCATAGAACTGTTTTCTCTTGAATACGAGCAATTACTTCTAAATGTACAGGACCACTTTTCTTCTGATTTATTTTGAACTGTTTTAATATATCCTTCACTTGTGATGGGCCATCAAGAAATGTTGATAATGATTCCAAAAGACCCTCACCTTTTATATACAACTACATATATATAATTTTTTAAATAATCCCCTGATAAAACTGCACGATAGTATAATTCTTTTAAACATAAAGAATTATTACTTACAGATAAATGGTTTATATTAATTGCACTGCCATAAGTGTTGAGGGTCACGTATAATACTTCAGGTATGTTGGTCAAAGGATTAGCAATGACAATACCATTTATCATTGCCCCAAATTTTCTGTATGTATCTTGATAATCAAACAAATAATTACCGGTAATTAAATATTGATTTCTTTGTGATCGATGAAGTACTCTTGTAAATTGTGCAGCTATAACACCTCTGTAATTGTTATCATAAAAAATTATTAGATATAAAATTATTAGCATTAGGTTGCCCCAAAAATTCTTTTCATATAATATATAATATGCAAGCTCAATGTTGTTAAGCAACATGAACATGTAGAATGGGGCGGTCATCTCTTTGTTAACGTTTTTTATTTCTTAAATTTATTTAAACGCACCATTTACTTATCTAAGAAACTACTTATACTGCTTTCACATTGCACGCTTTAGTTAAATACAAAACAAACTTTTGGGATCCCCTAATATAATAAATCTACAAATTTTACATGTACATACATATGAACAAAACAAGGATACGTTGTTCGCTCCATAGATTTTAAGGTAGTATAAAAATAATTGTACAAATGTTGATTAGGCTCAGTTTGCATGTACCAATATAATGATATCAATCTGCTTGGTGTAGGGGTCGAAACAATTAGCAACGTTAATGCAGCTACTCTCATTTCTAAATGTTCAGTTCCATTTATTAATATTGGCCAATAAACTCGATAAATCTGTAAATGAGGAATCACTTATTTACATACATAGTAAATGGAAAGAAAATACTTACAACATCGGGTCTTAACGGAGCTGTTGCAAGTGACGCCCAGGCAGCGAGAACTCGAAAATGTTGCGATTCTGCATTATTACCGCTCGCAATAGGTTCTAAAAATTCAACTACTCTTCCTAATTGTATATTGGCTAATCCCTCCAACCAGATCATTTTCTTCTCATATTCCTGTGACTCTATGAATTATTTATTAAAATAATAAAAAAGAATGCATGAAATATTGAAAATTTACGGCTTAACAAATTATTTCGGTATTGCCGATTTTATACCTGTAAACTTATCCAAATAAAGACGCACATAGTCATCTAATGTTTCATATGGACAATATGATAAACATGTTTTATAAATCAATGTTCCATATGCGAGAATCGCAGTATTTTGAACTTCAACAGAAACCTTTTCCGGCAGGTTTAGAAGTATTTGAAGATTTACTAATAACTGAACATCAGGTTTTCGAATATGAAATGGTAATTGAGTAAGAAGTTGGATTGCAGACATATCTGATACTTTTGTATCTTGGATTAATTCCATAATGAATAGTGCAGCTTCTTTTGTTCCAACTTGTGGAAGAGCTTCAAGGAACATATTCCTACAATAATATAAATATAAATGAATGAAATAATGTATCAAGCAAAGAAATATTAAAACTGCAAGAATAATGCTAATGAATACCGGATTGTTTCTTCCTTGTAACTTGTCCCTGAGATGTTAGTGTAGGTGGTGCGTAAATCAACAACATTCAACATCCCAAGATAATAAAGTAAGACAGAAATTGTAGTGTTATGTAAATTATCAGCTTCTGTATCCAAACCCGGATTTTCAAGTCTCTGACTCAATCGATCTAATAAAGTCCCTATCTACAATGTACATTAATTCCTGTTAAATACATGGTATAGGAATGTATGTATATTACTTATAATAATTGGATACAATAATTATGGTGAGTAATAAATTAAATGGAACTTACAGATTTAAAAATAGTAATTTTGTTAGGAGTACTTCTACCTTGAGTAAGATCAAGTTCTGGAAGTTCATGTTGCAAAACCGTGAAGTGTAAGTCTCGGGTGGGTATTTTATTTACTGTATCTTTTACTGAAATTAGCTTGAAAATTTGTCTACATAACAAAAAGTAAATGTTAAAATGCAGGTTTAAGTACATGGATTTAGTGATTGGAAAAGTGAAAAAAACAATAGACTTTTAATGTTATTTAAATAGTTCGTTTAAACTAAAAAATTGTAAACGACCTTGTGAAATGAAACTGAGCCTCTCCAAAACTTTGAAAAGGTTGAACGTATATGCCTCCAGACGCATTAATGAATAAAACTTCGTTTATCGTCCCGTTTATCTTAACTTTGTACAATCTTTCACTGGATTTTAATATTGGATTCTAAGATTGTAAAAATCTATTTTATTAAATTATTTTATAAAACAATATTTAACTTTTGTATGTCAATGAATGTACATACTTGATCACCATTAGGACATAGAATTTTAGGAACATTAGACCACATGCGTTGAGGATGACCAATACACGTTCGGGGATCTACAAATTTTCTAATAGCCCATTCATTTTTTTCTTGAGAATTAGTAATACATTCGATGTCACATTGGCCATAATGATTTTTCTAAAATATAGACGAAGTAATTTATTTTCTGTTAATTCTATAATGCTTTTATCTACTTTAAAGTCTATTTATGCTAATTGGAAATTTCATAATTATTTTAAGATATCTTGGGCAATAAAATTGAATCGTACTAAAAGTTTGAAGATTAAGTCTGAAAAGTTTTACAAAACAGTTAGAAGATCAACACTACCAGCAGTGTTGATATAATACTTACCTCAGTGGAATGAAAGGCTGTATTTTTCTTTAAATTGAGAAGATCTAATTGAAACATTCCAGCTATACTCCTTTTTATATTTATGGACCAGGGGGAGCTAGCTTCTGTGCTAAAATTTTCAATAAGACCATTCCCATATGTAATTTGAAATGGTTTCAAGAGTTCTGCTACATCATCAGTAATATCTTGATCATATTCTTTTTCTTGCATATTACCATTCCATACAGTCATCTTCAATGATTCCAACTAAGTAAAAAAATTAATATATGTTATAAAATATTATTTTAATAGAATTAACTTTTATATCCCAACTACATTATTTGAAAAAATATATCACAAATAAAAAATAGAACTCTTCATTTTACATTTTTTAATAATAGCCTTATAACTATACCTGCATAGTAGCTATATTTTGTTCTGCTTGAATTACAAGTTTTCCGTGATATCCCCATGAAGACGATGCTTGATTTGGCAGTAAAACGCCAGAATTTGATAATGCTGTATAAGAATAGGTATACTCTTTTCCTGATTGAAACAAAGTGTATACAACATTGTTGTTGCACAATACAAGGAGAACAAACATAGCTCCCCCCAATTTATGTATTAGTACTTGTAGTATGTCATTGATATCTGTAAGAGAATTTCTCTTAATTAATAATACATAGATAGAATATTCATTTAGTCTTCACACCAAGCTTATTGTTTGCTTACTACGATTATTCATTCAAACTATATTTTGCCCAACAGAATTCGCTACTTTATAAATTCATATTTTTATAATAGAGATCAAATATTCGTGTATAACATATATATAATATAACCATAAAAATTACATTAGAAATTTTAAATCGTTTTTACGTACAGCTGTAAATATATTTATTTTTCGTGATATAAAATATTATGTTGAAATAATAATACATTTTTAACATAACATGTCACTAATATATCAGTATGTAATATGTATTAATTATAAGCACAGCATAATTAAAAGTTCTTTGTAATTATGAATAAAAATATTTAATCTGTACCTGTAAACCTCATGGTGTGCAGTAGTAGCTCAACAAAAGTGAACTGAGATCATAGGAGTCAAGAGATGACCCTTACCGTCCCTATCTCCGTGACCCATGAACATACTTCTTCATTTGATGAGTAAAACTTATCTCCTCTCAAAATTATCTTCAATCGTATAAATTAGCATATTACGTTCTCTCTGTATATTTTTATGTAATGTATGAACCATAAGTGAGATTCTTTTTTTTTAATATTATTATATTATGTGTAAAATCTATTTATTGGCTACAAACAATTCTAGGAAAAATTATCTATACATAGAAATTCTGCTTATAAAGTTTAATAACATAATCTTACTCGTAATAAAGAAGCACTAAATATGTTTCAAGTGTATCCTATAATTGAAATTCAAAGAAAGTAAGGAAAAACATGTTTTAACACTTCAACTTTCCTACATTCTTAAATATTAAATGTGCAGTACGATTGCCATATATCGGACAATTTAATAGAAATTAATATCATTGTCGATGCAACTATCAATACTGCTTATAAATAAAATTTAACTTGTGTATTAGTTTTGGAAAGACAAATACTATATTTAAAGGAAAGCAACCCTTTAAACTTAAGTGGCAATGTAATGGAACCAAATTCGTTACAAAATTATTAAGTTTATTTTTCTCAGATATAAATAGGAACGCTAAACAGTCTGATATTTACATGTTTATTTTCCCATATTTTCTTCCTTATTTACAACTGTTGAAAAGTGTACTATTATCAGAATCTTACTTAATTTATTTCTATACAAAATTACATTTATATATATTACACAACTAATTGTACTACAACTCGCCATGTACAAGATCTTTTCAGGTGCGTACAAAACTATAGATAGGCGTATTGATGAATATCGTAAAATAAAAGTATCGTAAATTTATCAAGAAATGCGTACATGATTAATACATTACAAAGGCTTGATTATTTTCAAGATGGACTTCGAGTATTCCCAGGCTTCACTGTAAAAGTGAATAGTTAGTTTACACTACGATATATTCTACTTATTAATTTTGTTTTTGGCACTGTAAATGGTAAGTAAATGTATGATTGAAGTTGAGAAATTAAACTTGGATATTATACGTGATGTGCCAAAATTTTCTTTACTACTTTCTTAAAATTGTGTAAAATATAAACTCAAAGTGATAATATTTGGTTTAATAAATTATACTTACTTATGCGCTGGATTAGCTTGATCCAATTGTTCACTAAGCTGTTGAATAAGCGTAGCGAACATTCTCAGATGTTCTATTGTTTCACCCTGCAACCATGCACGTGGCAATGTACTCATTACCTGTTGTAAGAACGAAGTACAAATATTAATTCTTTTATATCGGTACTTACTCTAATAAATGCAAAAATTAGTACTACTAATAATAAGTAATTTAACATGAGATTATATTTAATTACAGTTCATGAATTAAAGTAATTGTAACTTACCATATTTGCCTTAAATAAAGCATCAGTTGGAACAGAAACTCTTAAACCTGCCAAAAGATATCTATTTAACAACGAACCAAGCGCCAGATTTTTTAATTGTGTGTCGCCAAGAAGACCTTGCCAACTCAATAAATTTCTCAAAAGTTTAACAGCCATTGAAAATTGTCTTTGAAAAAATTGATGTTTAGTATCCAAAACTCTGAAAAGGAAATCCATTGTTGACATTTGTGAATCGTTATTCATGTTTTTGAAAGAAAATGCAATGTATACTCACTGTTTTGGAAAAATAGGTATAAAAACATCATTTTCAACTGCTGCTTTAATTTTTTCTAATATGGCATTAAATAATGTTTCTAATTGTTTGCTTGTGTAATTTAAATTAGGATAGTCTCTAATAAGACGATTTACTGTGCCTACGAGTCGCAATGTTTGTGATGTAGACACGGGATCCCATATTTTTTCAACTATAGCTAAAGAAAAATCAATAAATTATTTCTGCACTGGTTTACTAATTACCCGAGAAAAATTCGTATCGTAAAAATAATACTCGAATTATGTAGGCTGTCCCAATAATGTTCGAATTCTTTGAAAGGGATGATTCCTGGGGTTATTCTAAAAAAAAAGCATCTTAGAATAACCATAGGAATCGCCCATTTTAGGGAACTCGAACGGTTTGGGACACCCTGCATGTGTACCGATATACTAAAACATAGGTTATAATAATCTTACATGTTAATTTAGGTAATACAATTTTTTCCACTGTTGATGGTACTAATCTAACATCCGGATCCCTTTTAAGCAATTCTTCAGTTTCTTTATTATCTAGTGCATATAACAACAATGTGTTGTACCACTTTGTTCTTTCTATATCGGCGCTTTCCTAAAAGAAAAGTATCGAATTATTTATTAACAACTTCACTATAATATAATATAATATAATATATTAAATTTCTAAAAATAAATACCATAATTGGATTCCATGTGAGCAACTGCAATCTAATAATAGGGGATATGATTTTAGGTATGCATAAAGAAACGTAAGCCTCCATGTAAGCATCTCTATCTGTTTCTCTCCAAGATTCCAGCTTCGATAGTATTCCTCTTAAGGTACAGTACTCGTCCATTACATCAAGGAAAATTTCTTTACTTTCATTATCGATTTCATCTAAATTGAAAATATCAAATAAATGTTACATAAAAATACATCGAAACAAGTACAAATTTGAAAAAATTTAAGATATTTCGCTGGTTTGTTTCTTTTGAATAAACTTTATGGAATTAATAAAATATAATACAACCTTTCGTTTGCTTAAAAGCAAGATTTTGCTGTTCTGTAACTTCATCATCACTAGACATTCCGTCAATATGTTTCGGCAATGTAGGAGCTAATTCTCTAGCTCTTCTTCGACGAGCTCTTCTTCCTTCTCTTTCCGTTGCTCGACGAATACGAGCTTCAACTTCTGGTCCCCGTCGTATAGGCTGGCCTCCTAAAATTTGTAAAGTAGTTTGTGTTAAAAGTAAATCATTGACTAAAAGTATGTGCTTTGTGCTTAAAAATCGTAATACAATATTCATTATATTGATAACTTTAATCTACGAGACATTTGCTAAAAATTATTAAGTTTGAATATACTAAAATAACTGACTTGCAGCTGTTGTAATTTCTTCTGCTTGATCTCTTGTGTCTTGCCGTCTTCTCTCCATTAATTCAGTCGCGCGTTCACTATAAAGATCTAACCAACGTTGCTCCAATCCAACAACCAGAGGCAGCTAACAAAAAAGTTACATATTAACATTGACACAATGTATTAACTCAATGACTTTGGGAATTATTTTTATTCTAGAAAATGACTGTTATAATATTTTATAACTAATGAAATACGTGATTTTTCGTATATAAGTAATTGATAAGTAGTAACATTTGCTAGAATTCAATATGTAATTCCAGAGTCATTGGATATCTGTTGCTTATGGACAAGATGAAAATCAATATCAATTTACTTACCACTCATATTGATTATTTCAATTTTTAATAAATACTTAAAAGTAACTTTTATTCTATTACAAACAATTTTTTCATACAGAGAAGATATAGACCCCCGGCAATATAACAATACACGATCAATTTTTTCAAATATTTTGATATTTGACATACATTTTTCTTTATTATAAACAAAATGCGTGTAACAGAAGCATATTAAAAATTAGTCATAATTGCTGCAACGTAACTGTATCTTTTACAACATTTGAAAGAAAGTAATTAACACAAGTAATAACACAAATTGTCATTATAAAAACATGAATATACTGATTTGACATTACTATAAAAGAGTCATTTTATCTTTTATCCAAAGTATAATATAGCAAAAGATAATTCTGATATTAAAACAAAATTGAAATGTCATGAAAGAAAAATGCATTGTTTCTAATGTGGCTGGATGATTTACGCAGCCAATAAATTGCATGGAAAACCCCAGTGCACATAAAAAAGCGTGACAGCGTATAAACCCACCTTCTCATCAAGACACTCTACCAAGTCAGTGACATACCCACGCAACTCTTGGTAATATCTGAAGCGCTGTGCAAGCTGCGGTGCACGAAATTCGCCATCGTCCAGTTCTTTCATAGTTTGTCCTAATTCTTGTTCTAATCGATCCTGATCTAATTGGTGACGCCGATGTACTTCTTTTAAACTGTCCAATCTACAAATTATATTTTTCATTCCAGATTTTTCAAGTCGTAATGATTAAGACATACATATTAAAAGGAAAAATGAATAAAATTGTACTCTTAATGACACATATTTGACTCTGAATAATTTACCACCTTGCACGTATCTTATTGACAACCTCCTGAGGGGTAACTGGTACTATTTTGGTTGGATCTGGTGGCTGAATTGTTGGCGGAGGTGGTGGAGCTGGCATCATTACCATTTCTAAAGGTACCCCACTTCCCATTATCTGATTCACATTCATACCCAGTGAGAACTGCTGCTGCATCATGGAATCCTGTTGTACCGCTGCAATCTACAATTTTTAAAAATTTGTAAAAATTGAATAAAACAGAATATCTATAATATTACCTGTGCGCCTGTTACACCTTTCCTTATTTGCTGAGCTTCCCATTCTTCTTCTTCATTTTCATGTTCGCTTTCGTCGTCCGAAACTAAAGAGACAAGATACACAATATATGCATATACATATGCAAGTCCTTTATTAAACTGTTCAGCAAATTTCAACTTCTCTTTTGCACTGTCGTAATCAATAGACCATTTCCATAGATTTTGATGCATTCAATACAAATTCAAGAATCGTTTTTTCCCATAATCTCCAGTTTTTAAGGAATTTAATTTTAAAAAATTGGATTTTCGTAAATATACAAAATTGATGTTAGAGAGTGGTATTATTGTACGATAACACAAAAAAACTTACGTTTTATTGGTGCTTGCGATGCAAGAAATGCTTCTCTTCTTTTTTCTTTATCTCGAGCTTCAGTGTTAACAGTCATATCAATTCGATCTTGAGAATCATCGTCATCACTTCTGTCATGATCTTCTTCCCTAATTAGTCTTGACTTCCCCTTATCATCGCTGTAAAAATTACATTACCCAACACAACTTTTATTTGTGTTCCAGTAACTAGATGTGCTGAACGTGAATCAAAATGTCATTTATCTACATCAGTCTGTTTTTGAGAAATTTTACATGCACACATTAGACTTGTCAGGTCTAAGGGTCATAAATATTTCCTATTCTAGCATGATTAGTTTTGTTAATAAATTCGGATTTGTTAAAAAATTTGTTCTCACAAATCATGTAACCTCAACACAGAGAATTTTTAGGCTTATCTTTAATATTTTATGAAGCAATCGACTGTATATGTAAATACACATACATTAGACACACTAAGCATGTTAGTTTCTTTGCAATTAAATTCAAATTTTCCTGATAATTTATTTATCCAACCCTCTTGCTACATTCCATTTATTATTACCTTTGCTCTTCTATAGGAATATAGTCAGTTCCCAGCTCTCTTGCCTTCTGTCTACATTTTCTAGCTGCATGAATCATTGCTGCATCAGGTATACAACCGCCTACAAATAAGTATACAATTAGTATTGTAGTTTTTATAACTCTTTTAGCAAATTGAACACTTACTAGAAAAATACATGAAAGAAATAGATTACATACTTTCAAGAAGAATTTTCATTGTGTCAGCTTTATCTGTATTTCTTCTAAATTTATGGCTACATGGTTCATCGTCCTCTTCATCCGACATATAGTCATCTTTTCCAACAGCCAACGCAGCTCGTCCATTTAATATTAAAGGTCCTGTATTTTTTATTTTAACCTAATAAAAATTAATATTAATCATTAAATGCAAATAGTAATTATTACATTAAAATTATATTATATTAAAAATAATAATTCATTCAAATATTTTTGTGTTAATAAAATAAAAAATTAGTAAATATTTAAGTAAAAATTTATAATCTCTTATAACAAGATTTAACTTGCAATCCATAAAACATATAATTTATATAAATGAATAGATAAAATATTACTAATCAATATGTTATTCTTTACCTACTATATGAACATCATCATATTTACAATCAATAAATTATCCAAACTTTATATTTGAAATGCAACAGTTTACAAAAATCAATTTTATGAGGAAGGTATACTTGACAGTCCAGATGGATAATGAAAAAAGCAAATCCTGATTTAAATATTATAAGTGATACAAGTTGAAGAAATTCTAATACTAATAAAACATCATAGAGATGGCTTACTACTAGATCATCTGTCTTTATTTCTAAATCTTTTTCCTGATTAATGGACATGTTCGCTTGCTCAGAGTCCACTTGCATTTTCTCTTCACCTTTCTTTTTTCTCCTCTCGTGATCTAGTTGTTTCATCAATTTTTTGCTCCTTGATGATTTCTTCACTTTAAAGACTTCACCATCGTCCGCTGTAAAATGTAATATTATCAATATATTTATAAGTAAAGCACTGTTTAAGGAAAGATCTTAATAGACACCATACATTGGCATACTGAAATTTCCTAAGTAAGCATAAACTAAGCAATAGTTTATTATCATATATTGTATTTAATATAAAAAGCTAAGGTTTCATAATTTATAATGATATCATTTTTTATTTGAACATAAGACTTTTATTAATTAGTGTTCTGTACACCAACATTATATTAGTGTTGAAAATTGGTTCAAACAAGTATCCGAATAATTTTTAAAATAGAATTTCTAAAGAACTTTGTTTGCTTACTTCTTATAATTAAAAAATAGAGTTATGAAAGATTTTTACGACTATGTATTTCCGCGCGCGCGCGTACTTGCGTGGTGCGTATGTGTGTGGGGGCTCGCGTGTGTGTACATATATGTATCTAGAATTCACCTTCTTCCAGCTCCTCTCCAAAACTAAGGAGCGTCTGCTTCGGCTTATCCTTCTTCTTTGTCTTAGATTTGACTGGTTGTGCATCCTCCACTTCCATCCTATTTTCGTTATCTTCGTCATCATCGTTGAAATGTCGACGACGAATATTCCTTTTCGGTTTATTGAATAATGACATTATCCCTAACATTAACCAATCCGTTTTGAAATTTCATCCATACGCTTCTACGATATTATTTCTTCAACTATTAGTGATAAAAATATACAGACTTTATTAACACTTGAAAAGATAAATAGGAAAATTTCTTGAAACACCGTATCGCCACACAGTGTATTTTCAACTCATTAATACACGATGGAGACGAGAAAAGTGCGACACTTCCATGAAATTGTAATATGGATTATCCGTTGGATAAGCATTATTGTAGAAATGACTTTGACTACGTGTTTCGAAATTTATGGTAGTCACCAATAGAGGGCTACAACCAATGTGGCGATAGGCGCTGACAGCTCCCGATACGCCATCTAGATGTAACTAGTCTAATCAAATATTACTAGTCATAGAAGATTTCACGCGCATGCGCGGCCAAAACAGTAACGTATCTCTATCGTGATGACGAGGTAGTGGAGCCCTGAGACAGTTATATTGGCGGGAATGTATCGAAACAATCTGTTCCGGACAAAACGACTTCAGGACGTGTCCTACGAGTTACAAAATATACATTCATTTTTCAGAATTAAATCATACCAATTTTTTAAAATTCTGTGTGCTCAAGGTACCACATTGTATCGAGAATCTTACTTTACTGAGGCTGAAAACGCCGCGCATGCGCGTGAAATCTTGTACCATATCCCAACCACATACCAACACTGCGTTCAATTCGGGACATTTCCAGAATCCGAATCCCGTATCCATGGTGACATATTGTAATAAATGACTCGGGCAACTAGCAATAGTGTCCCTTCGCGATCTAAGTCCCGGCAGGGAACCGAAAAAGGACTTAGATCGAGGAATTACTATAATATTAAAAAACACACTTTTATCAACAGAATTTTATTTAAGGACGAAACTCTTCATTGTGTTATATGAAAATTGTAAATAAATGATGCTTTATTACATATATTACAGTAATGTTTAGTTTTAGATAAATTATATACATCAATATATTGCCAGTAAGTGTGGTTTGCGGGAGTAAATCTCATGTTTTTTTATTTTATTTCTAAAAAAACACCATTTACAGCCGGAAGTCACAATCCGAAAATACATACAATACATTATATTACATTATATGTACATACTATGTTACAAACATATATTACATTAAATAATAAGCACATACATACATTATACGCACATATTGCAATAGTAAGAAATATTCCAAATTTTTCTCACCATTGTTATATATATGATATTATTTTAATCTTTCGGTATTTCTTGTAGTTACTTTTATTTATTCTGGAATCTTTATTCACATGTTTCAAAGAATAAAATATTCTTAGTCTAATAAATAATTTAACTAAATACAACTGTGAAAAATTTGAACAAGGATGATATAACGGAATCTGTATCATTTTTTGTAAATAATTATGGGAAATGCCTTGCTCAATAATAACTTCTTCAAAAATTTTCATGAAAATCTGTTCTAATGTATATAAAAAATGTACAAATTGTTTGCTAGGAACTCTTAAATCTTTATAAACGTTTTCATTACTGTCATGCGTTTTAAAATAAATTAACAAATTATTGATATCTAGTTCTTCGTATTCTTTTAAAAATTGAATACAAATGTCGCATTTGTGAATATTTAAAGCTTTTTTTAACAAATATCCACAAATGTAACTGAAAGCATTCTGCTCGCTGAAATTTAGATACCTATAATCTCTATCTGGTAAATCTATTGCTGCCATATTTTCCGACAATTCCGGCACATGAAGAGAAATGACATTAGAACAGGTACTGATAGCAGTAAAAATTCCTTCGAAGTCATCTTTAAAGTCTATCCCATCTGTACATAAATAACTTTGACAAAATAATATTTTAAAACTTTTTGCAAATTGAATAGGTGTAGGGTTTATGCAGCTACATCTCTCTCGAATAGATTCAAAAAAACCTTTGAGACAGTCCTGATTAATGTTTCTAGTTTTAAGCGATTTAAAATTTGCTGTTTTTAATACTGTCCAAAGTTGACAAATTGCTTTAATAGTAATGATCCAGCAACTTCTAAATTTTGAAAATAAAGTCAAATCATGACCACCAGGGATTAAGATACGCAAGTCTGAAAGGAAAGTGAGCATTTCATTCAAAAATTCCAGTTGATAATCGAGACCCTCAAAAATGTTTTTAAATATACAATTATTGTCCTTTTTTTTAGAATTTAAAACATCAAACAATTTATTGAATTTATATATAATTTCTATAGTAAAACAAGCATCTTCTGGAAGGGCATCTAAACTCATGTATGTATTCATACCAGTTGCTACAGTATGACTTAAAACTTGAGTTGCCAACTTTAATTTCATTTTATCAAAACTAGAAGGGTTAATGTGAGCATCTGTAAGTTTCGGTGCACATCTATAAAATTGCTTTTTATCCTGTTGATAGAACTCTCCGATGAATGACCATGACGTTTTCTTCTCATTATAAGATAAAACATTTTCTAATAAATTATTTCTTGTAGCTTTAATTAAGTCGCAAGTATCAAATATGTAAAAAATGTTTCTACTATCTACTGTAAATTTCTGATTCTCAGACGTTATTCCTAAGAGGTTTGCTAGTTGTGTAAAATTAGTACCCATATTAGTAATGAGAGCATGTACATATAATCCTGCTCGATGTAACAGTGTTATGCATTTATGTATATTACTTCGCAATTCCACAGCTGAAAGTTGAGAATGTACAAAAAAGTAAGTTATTGGCTGCTTCCAGTCAGAATTTATACCTCTTATCATAAAAACGTTAACATTGTGAGCTAAGAGTGTTCTTTTCATGTTTGTACAATGTAAGCCAATAACTTCATCACGTTTAGTGCAATAAAATAAATTCGCTTTTAACGGCATTTCATCTATACATAGGACACAATGCTTATCTAAATCAGACATAAATTTAGCTTTAGTTTCTAAAGCCTTAAAGAGAGACATATTTTCCAGTCCAGGTTTTAAAACTAGTTTTGATGCCATTAATTCTAATGTTCGCTTGGATGGAAGATACAATAATTTATTCATAAAAGAATATGCTCGCGGACTTAAAAAATACAAAGCCATAGCAAATTGTTTATACTCCGTGGAATACCTTCTTCCAGGGGCTTGCTTGTCTTTTAACATTGCTTGAACTTTAACAATGTTGGAAAGTGGTTTACTTAAATATTTATCACACATACGAAAGAAGTCTTCCAATTTTCTTTTTCTCAAAGTGATTCCAGTCAAACGACATGATGTTTGCGTTGATGTTGAAGTAACATTGTTAAGACTTTCAGTCTTCGCAATAGGAACTATAATTAAGAATGTTTATAATTGTTCAATCACGTATAAAGAAATTCAATACATCAAAAAGATACATTTTTTCTAATAAATATAAATAAGTTTTTGAATGTTGGTTTTCAATAAAATAAAAACTATTACTTTCTGATATTTATACACAAAAAATGTATTGAAATAATGAATACTGTAATATTTGTTGTTAGACTTAAAGTTTAAAGTTAGATTGATATGTACTTGAAATTAATATGGATGCGTTACGTAGAACAATTACCTGGTATATTGAAAATACTCCTGGTATAAGTACTGGGAACACTAGGCATGTGTGGTGTCCCTAAAACAAGTTACTGTTATCACTTTGCTTGCTGCAGCTTACAGTTGAGTTCTGTTATAGAATAAACATTATTTAAATTATAACGAAAGTTTATTGTGCAAAATGATTATAATTATTATACTGAAATTTTCCAATTTTGTTTTTACTTAGGTAAATGGTAATATTGAAGCAATTCTAATATTCCATAACATTTACACTTAACATAAACCCAATAATATGTTCATGCAGTGTAAGTATAAAATTAGAATTTATAGAGCAACTTTTTACAGATAAAATTGCAATTGTTAATACGTTTGTGAACTAAAAAAGACTCTAGAAGACTATTTTTAAAAAGATGTACAATGTATAAATAGTGGAAAAAGATAATTATATATTTATAGTACCAAGGTATATTATAATATACCTTAGTTTATCAATAATAGCATATAAACTATGTATAACTAAGGGAAGTAAACATAAATTAACAAACTCTAATGCAAACACTGAATTGACAATAGTATCTACACAAAAAATGATTAGAACTCAAAAAGATGAGTATAAGAACTTACTTGATATAATTAATTCTTGTCCAATTGTACCTTTATGGACATCTGTTTGTTCTTCGCATAAAAAAATGGTTGGTACTGCATTACTTGTTAAGTTCTTCCTTATTTTGCCCCTCATTAAATACTTATCTTCAAAATGCTCTTCACATAACCTATAGTGCTTTGATACATGCTCTGTAGAATATTTCTCTAAATCTCTTCTATCGCAAGCAATTATCCACTCCTTAGCTCTAAAAAAATAATACATAAACTTATAATCACAATTTAATAACTTATTGTAATTGAATATAACTCTGTAATAGGCATGATATTGACAAAACGACTTGTCATGTGCACCTATATACCTATATTAATTGTATTTATAAAGATCATGTAAATTTACAAATGATCTATAATATAATATGTACACTCTACATTTTAATGAAAATACATAGTAGGATTTATATAAAAGTTTATCTTAAGTTAAATATTCTTTTTTGATTTATAAGAAAAATATAAATTAAAAACATAATATTTCATATAAATATACACCAGCAGAGGAAGTAAATGTATTCCAAAAACAAATGATAAAATTAACGAAGGCACAAAATAATTCAAAAAAGCGATTTTTTAATACATCGGTTTAACATTTAAAAACAAGATTCAATGACTTCATTCAGATCATTGATAAAAACAATTCTTCCTGATTATTGTAATTCTTTAGCAAGTGAAATGATATCGAAAAAACATTGACAGGTTCTGTTTTCTTCCCTTTAGCCTCGATTGAGTATGCAATAAACAGAAAAGTATCTTCACTTACCATACAGAATAACATTGTATGTTTAAAAATATTGTGCGAACCTACCTAATCGGATCCATTGGAAAACAAAAATGAGATACTCCATGGCCGGTACTATTTGGACAAGGACGATAGGCACAAATAAATCCTCCTTTCTTTGGCATGGTAAATGAAAATTTAAAACAATGCTACTGATATAAAACAAACTAAATATTAAACTTTAACACTTATAAAAAATGGAAATGGCTGGCGTAACTGGGAGCGAGTGATACATAGACTTGTCTATGGAGTGATAGCGTCTACATGCTAAGAGAAGCGAAATCGAAGATGATAGACCAGACGATTCTTACAGTACAGTACAGTACACCGGTCGAACGATAGCGGCGCTGGCATCCAAATCAACTGTTCAATTCGGGGCATTTCCAGGATCCGAATACCATATTCATAATATATATATTAGTGCCATAGGCGTATTCTACATTTTCGGATCGATGAAGCTCTGTAAAAGAATGTTGCAGAAAAATTGTCCTTGACCTTGATTTTCAATTGTTTACATTTCTAATAAAACAAGTATTTAGTGTTGTTGTTTATGTGCTGTTTATCAGAAGTCTTCCATAATCAATCATAATCAATATTACCTTCTCAGTCTTGAAAAATGTTCATCTTCAATTTTTTCTTCTATGCCAAAGAACCGATCCATTTTTCCTAATTCATCTTTCAAGACTTAGAAGGTAATATTGATTATGATTGATTATGTTAGACTTCTGATAAACAGCATATAAACAACAACACTAAATACTTGCTTTATTAGAAATGTAAATAATTTTTAAGAAAATAAGAAATACTACTAATGAGACTTTGCTATTATTTTTTATGAAACCTATTAAGTTTTGACACATGGTTCCTTTGACACTTTTTATTCCCATGATGCGTAGAATACAATGCAATAAAAAAAGTTACCCTTGAAATTCAAGGTCAAGAACAATTTTGCGGCAACTTTCTTTCACAGATCTTCATCGATCCGAAGATGTAGAATACTCCTACGGCAGCCAAGGCCAAACATTTCTTTACATCCTTACATACAACATACATCACCGCAAACGGTGCAACCATCATGTCGTTCAAACGGTCGAAGGAATTTCCATCGTATCAATACTTCTACGATACTGTCTGTAAGTCTTTTAACACGAAGAATATCTTGTTATACCTTCGACCCTCTTGAAAAAAATGTGATTTCGTTTTTTTTTCCTTTTATTGTAAGCAGTATTCAAAATTGGTTCATGTATGTAAAGTCATAAATCCAATAAAGATCGTACAAAATTGTGTCACAAAAACTGTCAATATAAACATGTCTTGTACAAAAAAGAAAAACATGATCCATTTAACAAATTCGAGTAAATTAGAAATCCGAAATTATTTTCTAGAGAGCTGGTTACTCTATGTTCGGTCTTATGTTACATATATTGCAAAGCATTCTTCCTATTAGTTTTGAATGGCATGAAAAAATGTTATTCAGTTATTCGAGGACCTGTCGTTGTCGTCACGCTTCCCTGTTTCTATAATTTCTGGACTTAAATCTTGTGGTAGCCATAGTTGCATTGAAACTGTAAAAATACTTGTAGTTATTTAAATATCACTTTCCTTCCTCGAAAATTGGTTTTCTTTCTATTACCCAATAAAATATTTTCAATTCCCTCGTATCAGTAAGTATTTTCCGTGAATTGAAAATAGACGACAGATTTAAATGTTCCAACTTTTTGATTAATTGCTCTGAGCTTTCGTTGTTTTTTTTTTGTTTCAGTTACCGCCAAACTGCAAAGCTTTCCGCTATTAACATTATTTCTATAATTTATCCAATCTTTAATTAATTTTGTTGATTTTCGTTATTTGAGTTATTATTTCGTGGCATAGGTGGCGGTGCTGGTATAATTTCATCGGCTAATAAATTCTCACGATTTTGTTGCGCCTGATCCTGTTGATGTTGCTGCTGACTGCGGGGTACTTCTAATGCCAGCAATTTCTGTCGCTTTTCTTCCATCAGGCGTTCCCGGTGCTTGTGAATGTAATCATTTACGTTTGGTAGTCCCACAATTACGCAGGCTGAAACTGCCGAACGATATATGTTCATATCGGTTGCTTCGTACCTGCAGAACATACACATACATATAATCGAACGATGAAGTGGTTACTGCAACTAATCAACACAAATTTAATCTAACACAAATTTTGATTGGCGATATCTACTGGGTGATCCTTGTAGAGCTTTTTGTCCGAGGAAACTAGAAAAATAACATACCCGAATGTTCACTCTATCAATCATGGTTCACGCACTCCTTAAAAATTAGATCATTACTCCCACGAAATGGCAGTATTTTCCAAAAATCAATTCATTATGATTGCTGTTACATTAGATGGAAAAACTGGAGGGGAATATTTTGTTATGTCTCCGTTTAATGTGTAATGAAGATAAAATAAAGTATTATTTATTAAAACTATACCTGTTACAGAAAACAAAATTAACATATATTTCCATAGCTTAAACTAATATAAAGCAAGATACAGTAATTATACAATATAATATAAATATAATATAATAATACAAGACTGCAAGAAATGTCTGTCTAAATTCGATTAAAAGTGACTGTATTAGTTTGGGTTAGAAGTTTTAATCCGTCTGCCACAAGGCAGCTGGCAATGCTATCGTAAAATAATTATAACAAACAGTTGTTGCAGCCGCGCGGAACCTTTAAGCTCACACGATCCCCATGTCTAAACAGAAAATAAATAGTCACCAATACCAATGAGTGCACTGCCACAGATAAAGAAGCATAGGCAGAATTCACTGTACTTGTACTGATAGTTTTTCGCGAATATCTCGCAAACTAAGCGAGATCGCCGCTAATATGCAAAGGAAAATGTTGTTCAAAATGTTGAGATTTATTACACACTCAAAAAATCGTCGAAATCAGAGGCTATGTAGTTTATTAATTCGCAATAGGGTGGATCTTAGCTATGCTTGATGAACATTTTTTTCAGTGTTTTTTCATCTCACCCCCTAATATTGTGACGATAAGTGACAAAATGTCCTGGAAAAAGTTTAACCCCGATTGGACCACGAAAAATCGGCGCGCATCAAATTGGAAAATATTTTATTTTTGAAAATCGTTTTTTATGCTCCATACAATGATACAAGCGACGCAGTATTGCTCAAGATAGCCAACGTGGTACTTGGAAGGAATGCGAAAAGAATTCGTACAGATACCGTCTAATTGGTCAGCGTACACTGTTAAGTCACAGATTTCTCGCTATTCGTTGAGAAGATTACCGCTGCTAGTTCAGGTGTATCGCATCGTGTGTCTGGATATGCAAGTTTTGGATATGTTAATATATGTGTTCATAAAAAATCTAATCACATCCCTTAGCAGCAGATCTAATATAATTTTGATACATCACGTTGACCATACATACAAAAAGCCATGTGCAGTGCGGTACATTGCAAGCGTAGCCGGCATGGCCGACCCTCTCTGGTCCCTCGCTACACTTGATATCCTGTATATTTTAATTACCGTTCGGTGACAGCTTGTCCCAGAATAAGGTATACTTGTAATCAAAGTTTAGCTAAAGATCTTTGCAAATATCTCGGAAACTAAGACCAAAGAATGTTGACCTTGACATACGTTATAACGTCATTGGAGCTATCCCCTTTTGTCAACATTTATCTTCTTTTCTCTCCCAAGATATGGACCATTGCGGATAAAACAATACATGTCCACGCCTTCGGCACTAATCGCAAAGTTACTATCTGGGATAGACTATACTATAGCTTCGTAACGTCACTAAGGTTCTGACTATAACATTTCCGCCACTATTCAATTCTTGAATCCATCGATCTATCGAGTAGGAGGATAGACTATCCTAAGATGAGATAAGAGTGGAGGGTATACTACAGTCACAATCTAATTGACATCACGAAGCTATTCGTGCTGACGGTGGGAAAGAAAAATACCGAGCTTTTCGCCGACACTTGAGTATAGCAAAAAAACGCGTTTCCCGCTGTGATATTTTGGTGGCGGCATTGTCTTTGAGTACACTTCCCAGTAAATTACTCTGCAATTCAACAAACTACAGTGATGACCGGATATATAGCCACATTTCTGCCCGGACATACATCCACAAGTTACCCCCACTCGTCAGAAGTTTTCACTTGAGGCTTACATTGCTACATGTCCGATTATTCTGGTATCTCTCTCGCATGGTCCCGGCTTTGACCATATATCCAGACATTACTGTACGCTCTTTCATTAAAATCGGTGTGTTAGATTTAAGTGTTGTCCCTTTTTAGAAAAACAATTTGCCTATCTCTGTTACCAGGACAATGTTCGAACATTTCGAACTTACTGATAAGCTGGAATGGCTCTAGCGGCAAATTATCCCTCACTAATCGTTACCTATGACTTTAGTCTGTAATAGTAATTTATACACCTCTGTCAATTATGTAATTATTCGTTTATGACAAAGTATCGTAAAGAAAAAGGTACATAACATTATCTACCAAATGAAAATTAGCATGAAATTTTACCATTCGTTCGTCTTTTCATCGTAACATTCGACATGATAGATCGTGGTAACACTGTTGTATCCTCCTATCGCGAAAATCATGTCGTCGATCACTTCGATTCCAAAATTACTGCGCGCGTGATACATATCAGGAATCGGACTCCAAGTGTTCGTACCGGGATTATACTTCTCTCCACTGGACATTCTAGATATTCCATTAAAACCACCTGCGGAAAGTAACCATCAAAATATATAAAATTTTATTACTTGATCATTTAACACAAAAATTTAAACTTTTACCGATCACGTAAACACAGTTATGATAAGCAATACATGAAACTCCGCTCCTGCGCGATCTCATTGTAGCTATAAGGGTCCATTGATTGCATTCTGGATCGTACATTTCGGCAGAATTTAGACATTCGTTACCGTTAAAGCCACCGGTAATGTAAATTTTACCTATACGGAAAACAAGAATGATAAGTGTGTTAGAGTAGTGCGAACAGACTTATATTCAAGACAAGAGTGAAATGTTGATCAGATTAACACTTAGAGCAGGCCTGGGCAACTGATTGTTCACGGGCTGTCACTATTGGCGATTGTTCGATCCGTTACCCCCATTATCGCGAATCGACACCCACGAGCGCGAAAGAGGAATACAGGGTCGCCTAGTATGTTATTACTTTCGTTAGTAAGTAAAGCGAATTCGTATTCCCCTCTCGTGCTTGTGCGAGTCGAAGCGCGGTAGTGGGGGTAGCGGCTTCAGCATCGACAGCTCGTGAGTAAGTAATTGTCCAGGCTTGATTTGAAGTATCAAGAATTTAAGAAATTTCTTATTTTGAACTGAAACGTAAGTGTAAATATAAATTAGTTAAATATCTTTTTAAAAAATGATGCTTCAATCTGATTACAATTCAGAAAATGAGAAATGGAAAAAAAACATACCGTTTAAAGTAGTTGCACTCGCATCTGATCTATGGCACTTCATGGGTGCTATTAAAGACCATTGATTAGTCTTATAATTGTATCTTTCTGCGGTATTTTGACGATAATACCCGTCATATCCTCCCATCGCATAAATGAGATCATTGTGAACAGCGACGCCAACGTAACATCTAAAATGTATCCCTATTAGTATAATAGTTAGCTTGTTATAAACTCTGATATGTACATACTACCCTTGAAAAGTATCCGGACGCTTATACATATTTACAGATAATTTGGAAAATTCCAGTTTCAAACGACTTTACCTCTTGTTTTAGTGTTTCCTCTGATCGCAGAAAAATAGCTGTGGAGACAGTTAAAAATAAATTGGGCAGAAATTCAGGCAAAAGTATTGAAAAAGTTTGTCTTTCACACGATAACAAATTCTAAGTGTCCGAATACTTATGAACGGCAGTGTACACATAATAAACCTTCTGGCGTTCATCGGGGCGACTTCTCTCCATACTTTAGTGACAGCATTGAAACAACGACAACTATTAAAATAGTTAGTCCCATCGAAGCCACCGATCACATAGATATTAAAACCAACTGCAGCTGTTCCATGGTATGACCGTGGGCCGCTTGGATCTACCTCTTCCACCTTTCGAAACATTCATGGAAACAATAAATTGTGGATTTCTTGCCACTAATAAGTAGAAATAATCGAAACATGCACCTTGACCCATCGATCAGCTCTGGTGTCATATGTCTCTATAAAATTTGTAGCAGTTCTACCGCTCCATCCACCTATGGCAAATAATATCTCGTGAGGCACCCGTGGCCTCGCGATTTTCGGTGTAGGCACTTCCCTATCTTTCTGTGTGATGATCTCGAGCTCGTATATAAATTTTAATGTCTCAATGATGATGGGCCGACAAGCGACATTTCCGGTAACATAAGGATGATCTTTCACATTCTCATGAAAGAATTGGGTATCCAATAAACCAAGGCGAATATTCTTCATCAGATCTGCAATATAACCCTTTCGAGATTGTGGATCATGATCGATCCATTTCAACACCAACTCCCAAACAGTGTCTTCATTTTTCACATTCAACTCGTCAGCACCTATCAATGTTGTTAATTCTTCGATTGGTAAATTGAGGATTTCCTCACTTCTCTGAGCTACCTGAGTTCAACAAAACTGCCATTCTATTTGTTTGCTTCATCTCATGCATTGAGAACGTAAATACTAGACTAAATCTCAAAAAACACGAAAAGAAACAGAAAAGCGTCAATGACCTGTACAAAGTGTCTCATAACGTAACGATACGCGCTATTCTCCAATCCTTTACAAAAATGTTCTCGTGCGAATCTCATGACGGAGATACAGTTTTCCGGCACTAGATTCTGTTTAAGGAATTCGCTACAGAGATCGAGAACGCCCAGAATGTTCAAATAATCCGCAGTGACCAACAACTGACACACATTCTCCTTATTCACATTGATTGATCGTAGATACGCATATTCCAAAAGAAGATTCATCATACTACTGCTTACACCCGGCAAAAGAACATCAGTCTTTTCACGGGAATGTAATGTAGTTGTGAATAAAGTCCTATAAACATAGTCTTTTAGTGGCAAGAATTCGAAAATTTTAGATGTTATCGTTAAAAAACAAAAATTGAATTATTCAGAATTGATAAACTTTTCTTGTTAAACCGTTGTAAAATTACTAAACGACTTTTGGACTCAATATTATACAGTGTCAAAACCTGAAGTAGGGGCTACATGCTGACAAAATCGCTCTGTGTATAGGGAAAACGCCTCCATCTTCTAGTCTTAGAACGGCATCGCAAAGGAGATTATTCTGGCGAAAGTCATAGAGCGATTGCATCGCTTGCGTACTCATACATCGACCACCGCTCTCGGCTATCAAACGCTGTGTGTTCGTTTCGCATATGTTGATTTCTTTGCTGTTATCGTTTGAGTCTACATCCATATCAAATTTACTGTAATTTAGCCGCAAATCTCTTCAAGGTGACGCGACGACGAATGTGCGAATCTTCTAGTTAGATGAAGATAGTAAAACTTGAAAATTTTCTATTTCTATAAATATAAATAGGATACGGGATACATGCTATGCTATATAAAGTTTCTTTTACAGGATTAAATAACTCTATATACATATAGTGATAATGTTATGATCCGATGTTCGACGATTAAAGATTCATTAATATAATAGGTTTAAAAGTTATAGAAGTAAAATTTAGACAAACTCTATAAAAACTTTTTTAAGTACTTGAGGAACGTTAAAATTATGATCGGCGAAAATAATCATAAACATCATTTGATGATAATAACATGTGTAATTGATTGGGGAATCCGCGAAAGAAAGAATACATACTTGAAGGCACATGAATTTTCAAATAGTCCAATCTTATAGGTTGTCAATGGTTCCAATCGTTTTTACGCGGTGATTTTTGACATTTGTATCTTCAAATACGGTTATTTCGATCTTGTTAATAAGTGAGGTTGTTTTCGCAGCCAAAGTAGAACGTTTCGCAAATAAGAATAGTTATACCCGTTAAAATTTAAAATGTGTCAAAATTCTGACACGTGGACGGACGGACTTGAAGACCGGATTGTACAACAGAGATTTAAAAAAAATGGACGGAGAGTGGAACAAAGGTGGTTGGTGACAGAAAGATACAAACTATTTTGTGTGATTTTAAAAAAGAGTAAATGTCGCTTCTGGCTGTGACATAGGTCTTACATGTCCGCCGTTCAGTCTAGGACTGTCTTCTGACAAAAGAGGGCCTTTTGTGCAAGGTTCACGACAGTTACGTTCTTAAACAAATATTGTAATTTATAATATATATTTTTTTATTGAATCAACTAATTTGTGAAGTAGAAGTGCATTATTTACAGAATAGATTGTTCCAATGTGAGATTTGTAATTCATAATTCCAAGTAAGTTAAAAATCTTATAAATACGAAAATATTATCATTGTGAATACGCGGAAACATTTTATTTATTTGTGTAGAAACATTTTATAATTTTATGTATATCTGCATAAGTAATATGGTACCATAAGGTTTTAACTCATTTCTATTTACATATATTTCGCAGATAATGGCTAAATCTAATAATGTTAAAGAATGTACTATTGCTACGGAAGAAGGTATTCTTGTACGTACCTATTTATATCTTAAATTTATAATTGTAAATATTATTATACATACATTATACTTTTAATGTATTTTATTTTTACTGAAATGGATTTCCTTGAATTTCATTTATAATATATTTTGTAAAGCTTTGCTTCACTTTTTGTGTTAACACATTTATTATTTTACATTTTTACTGATAATTCGAGTATTACATGCAGTGTGGTGATGGCATGAAAGAATACCTTGAGCCTAGATTCGAGTGTCCTATTTGTTTAACTTGGCTACGCGATCCAGTTTTAACATCTTGTGGTCATAAATTCTGTTCGCAATGTATATACACTTGGCTTCAGTAAGTTATATCATATCTGTAAAGTTAACAAGCATATAGTAAGTCATTGTACATATAATCTATGTTTATAAAATACTTTTTATTTGTAGAAAGGAAGGTGCTTGTTGTCCAGTTGATAGTCAGCCATTAAAATCTGAAAGTGATTTGTTCAGAGATTTATATACAAGCAGAGAGATATCACAACAACGTACACCTTGTCTTTATCAACAATTTGGTTGTGAAATTAAGTTATCTCCAGTGGATATGGAAGCTCACATTAATCAATGTATATATAAAAGAAATCTTCCAGATTCACAAAACATTTATTGCCATTTTAAAAATGTTGGCTGTACAGAAATTTTTCACAAAGAAGATGATTTGCATACACACTTAGAAACAAATATTAGTCTTCATTTAACTGTTAGTCATTGTTTTTTTATACGATTACATTGATTTTGAATGTAAAAACCTGATCGCTTGTTTATTTCATAGATGATTTTAAAAACACTACCACAGACATCTCTAGCGCAAAATCATGCAAATATACTAACTGCTGAGTCAAAATTGTGGGATCCACCTCCTAAAAGTGCAACATCTTTGGTTAATAGTGAACCACCAATGGAGTGGCAGCAGTTAGTAAAGTAAAGCTAATATGTATTTTTGAAATAATATCTTTTTATAAAATAATTCTATCAAGTACTTTTCTTTTTAGGAATCTATATGAAAGAATAGTAACATTAGAGCAACAAAATAGAGAACTTTCTATTACTGTATCTAATCAAAAAACTCAACTGACAACTTTGCAAACTTCTTTGAGATTCAACCAGGAAGAAATGGTTTTGCGTAGTTGTAATGGTGTATATATTTGGAGATTACATTCTTTTCGGGACAAACTTGAAAGAATGATGAATGATCCCTTAAAAATGTTTTACTACAGTCCTGGTTTTTATACCAGTCCTAATGGATATAAAATTTGTGCTAGAATTAATATATCTTCAAAAGATTCAGAATTTCTCTCATTACTTTTACACATAATGAAGTCAGAAAATGATGATGGTCTGGATTGGCCATTTAATGGCACAATGCACTTTATTTTAGTGCATCCACATGATTATGAAAAAGATATACGAGAAATAACTTCATCGAAACCAGATCTAGAAGCATTTAGAAAGCCACTCCATGAATTGAACAAACGAAGTTTCGGTTACACGGAATATGTGCGAATACGAGATTTAACAGATTTTTTGCAAAATGATTGCTTAATTTTTAGAATAGAGGTTCGTGTCCAAGATAGGTTTACAATGCCAATATAGTATAACCTATTAAATGTATTTCTCTATGCTAGATAAACTTCAAATTATATTGAAACCTGCATTTGTATGTACTTACTGTTACTATCTTTCCTTCGACATTGGCATTTAATTTTACTGAAGACTTAGTTAGTCGATAGTTAACTAGTTAAAAATAGCGATTATTTTTATATTTCACTATTTACGTACACTAGCCTAAATAGCAGGTCTGAACTATGTTTGGTGTTAGGTTTTATTACCTTGAGGATTTTGTATTATGAAATGTGTAAATTTGAGATACAGATGTGTATAAATAATATAAGTATATAAAGTTTAAAATGTTATGCTTTACTGCATGGAAAAGGATACTTTAACGTATGTTATATTATGTTGTAACATACTTGTTGTGTATAGGATCATAATGTATTCCATTTTTCCATTCAATATAACAAATTGTAAAGTATTATGTTTTTGGCTTTCGGTTTTCCCTTTTTTTATCATTTTCTAACTGTTTCTAACAGGTATTTAATTGGTGTCAGAATTAAAATAATACTTACTTGAAATGTATCTGCAGTAAAAACTATTACTAATCTCATATTAAAATCCGTATACTCATTGTAAGTATAGGGTCCAACAATACTGAGATATTATAACAATTTTCACCATATAGCTAGAAATAGATAAGTTAAAAAAATACAGAAGTTTTAAGCATTGCGATAATCTTAACAAAGCCGCCTATTTTAATGTAACAAAGTCCGTCCATTTATTATACGATAAAAACTACACAATCATTGCTAGTTAATTTTGTAATGTGAACATATTCATAAAATAAATACACTTACAAGTAACAAATATGTATATTGTTTTTGAAACCTTACTTTGTCAAATTACTTTATGTAAATAGACGGTGAAATGTTTTGCAAATGTATATTCAGAAAATGTGGGACTGGAAGAAATATGTTCTGTGGTTATACAGGGTGAGTCACCTAACGTTTGTACCTCAAATATCTTTGTTGTTTCTAAAGATACGTAAAATATGGTAAGGACAAAGTTGAATGGTTCAGTGGGACTCACACGATACCAAAAAAATATTTGTTTTTATGTCATTTTTTAGAGATTTTCAAGGTCACCTTGACTTTTTTAAATGGAACCACCCTTTTTTAAACACCTACAATGATAGTCCCTTTCATTAAAAATTCAGTGACTATAATTACTCAAGGTCATTCAAGGTCACGGACAGAGTGCAACATTCCTTCAAAGCCCGTTTACAGGCATGTATCAATGTTAAATCTTATACGTTATCTCTGTCCGCAACCTTGAATGACCTTGTGTAATTATAGTCACTGAGTTCGTAATAAAAAGGGACTATCATTGTAGGTGTTTAAAAAAGGGTGGTTCCATTTAGAAAAGTCAAGGTGACCTTGATATCTCTAAAAAAAAATAACATAAAAACAAAATTTTTTTTTTGCATCGTGTCAGCCCCATTGTACCATTCAACTTTGTCCTTACCATATTTTACGTATCTTTAGAAACAACAAAGATATTTGAGGTACAAACGTTAGGTGACTCACCCTGTATAATCACTAATCAAATCTAGAACTAATAGTATTATTCCTACATAATAATGGCGTACTTTCATTTGTTTTGTACATATGTATGTTCCCCCAATCCGACCATCTTGAAACTTTTGTATATATTAGATAATTAGGTCGGTAATAGAACATTGTTCGTGAATCTTTTGGAAGTGGTCACTCGAAGTCTTGCTTGCAACCCCCACCCCTAAAAAATTAAATGGTTTTTTCTACCCTTAATAATTTGATCACTATTGTGAAAAATATATATGATACGAAGGAGGTAAGATCGAGTATTTTCGTTCTTATTCCATCTGAATATCTTAATTAACAACTGAGAAAAAAAATGATACAGTTAAGGGTATTTACCCTCATATTATCCTTATATGAAGGGTTAGCTACTTGAAATTTTGGGGGATTATCTTTCAACCTAAAACCATTGTTTTCCCCACAATATCAATTACAATATATGAATACACAAAAAATGGTGGGTGGGTCCGCTAGACCATTCTTATCCTACTAGACCCTTTAGGTCCCAGAGACGTCCTTGTGGCGTAAAAAGCGGACGTCCATGGGACGTCCGAAATTCAGGTCCCAGGGACATCTAAAACGGACATAGGATATTTAGACGTAAACTGAGCATAAAACGGACGTCCGGTGCTTTTTGTATAATTCATAGCGTGAATAAACGCGCTGCAGAGAACCAAGCGCCGAGTTAATAACATGTATTATTTGATTATGTAATATTTTTATTTGTTACAGCAACCTGGTTTATGTGAAAGTCGTAAACATAGATTTTAGAAGAACTATTGAAGAGTGAATAGAGTATAACTCGTTCACTTATATTTGGAGTATAGTTCAAAGTTCAATACAAAATGCAAATAAATTTGATACGTATAATATTTCTTCTTGCTGCATCTTCCACTGGCATTATTGGCTTATTAATTACTTCTGTGGAATCTTATTTACCTATTTCAATAACACGTATGTATCGTTATGGTAAATTTTCTGATAATACTTATCAACCACTTGTAATGAAAACAGAAGTACCTAAAAGGTGAGTAAGAAGATGGTAACAATATTAATTCCATAATATTACTAATACTAGATATAATATTTTAGATGGTTTAAACATTTTTATGTTTTTGCTGCACCTGCTTCAAGTTATGTATTGTATTTGGTATTTTATAAGTATTTATGGAATGGTGATATACCTAAAATCATCATATGGATATTAAATATGTGTTTAGGAACAAAAAGACAACCATTAGGTAACTGCAATGTGCAAAAATGATTAAAACTTTTAGATTTATGTTTCACTTTTCATTGTATATTTATACTTTTTAGTATCTCCAGAAAATACATTTGTAGCTGCCCTGCTTTTGACCATTCATTGTTGGAAAAGATTTTATGAATCACATTACATAAATATTTTTAGTGGTAAAATGATGAATATAGCTCATTACATAATAGGATTCTATCATTATTTAGGAACTTTCATCTCTATTATAGGTGAATCTAAAGGATTTATTGAAGGTAATTCTAATCAATGTTTGTACCCAAATTGATCTATAATTATTAAATTAAATCCTGTTGCATTTATATATTTTTAAACTCTTTGCTATAGGTTCGGAAAGCTATTTTTTCTGGGAAAACATTACTTATGTTCATTTTATATGTGCATTTACTGTTATATTATCATCATATGCTCAGCTTAGAGCAAATTATATTCTTAGTGATTTACGAAAAGACAAAACTGGTGAAATCATTTCTACAGTTTATAAAATACCACATGGCAGCCTCTTTGAGTATATATCAGGTGCTTTGCAAATTACAGAGATAATGATCTATACATCCATTTCTGTAATATTGTGGCAAAGTTCTACATATCATTATGTTACAATATGGGTTTTAGTAAACCAGGTATAAACATTTCATATTGTATTTTTAATGCATAAAATGTATGTAAAACTAAATACTTATATTTCTATTTTTAGGTATCCACCGCGGTATTAACACATAAGTGGTATATCCAAACATTTCAGAATTATCCAAAATCTAGAAAAATCTTATTACCTTACATTTTCTAGGTATTCTAGATTATAATTACTTAAATTTTATTAAGTGAAGATCATGTTACTAACATGAAATGTAAAGTCAATAAACATTGATATTGATATAAAATAGTGACAGTAATCAGAGTAAATTGTTTATATCTTTTATTTCAGGAATGTACACGCGTTTTAACATCCTAAATAGTATTAAAGAATAGCGACATTAAATATTTATTTATTTTACAGTACGTACAAACAAATTTAAATCGTGATTATGGTACAACACTTTTAACAATGACGAGAGCTCAAGTATTATGCTCAAATCGATTTTCTTTTTGCAACTTAGTATTTAATATCGATGGGCAAGTTGATAGTTTTTTTTCCAATATACAAATACTGTATACAAATGATGACTTCCTACACTTACTCCTCTTACTTGAATAGCAAACTGCAACATATCAATTATTCGTCACTGAGTTTCGTCGTGATAATGATTGTTCGGAAGATACGAAATATGCAGTATATTGATATATTCATCTTTTAGTGGTATGAGTATATTAATATACTCCAATTTGGTAATAATGATTTATTGTTATTCGAAAATTTTAAATTATTGTACCTGTAAGGATATCCCTGTGCTTTATTCCTAAATATGGATAACAACAGGCTGAAGAATACGGCAACTAATCCCGCGCCTATAGCAGCAAATATTCGCCGCTTTTTTACATCACCTTTACGAGATGCAGATTCAGTTATTAAAATCATACCTAATACCACAGCACCATCTGATTGCATTTTATTAAGGAAAATAATACTACTAAATTCTTTTTAAATTTTCTTGGATAAAAGGATACTTAAAACCATCACTATGTATGTTTCCAATATAAATTGACCTTGAGATGAAGCATGAATATAAGCCACATTTCCACTAGATGATTTATGTATAAATGGAGGTGCCCTAATGTGATTCCACATTTGTCCAGATATCATTGTAAGAGTGAAAAACTGTAGACAGTATTATTTTGAATTAAACTATTATATGAAGAATGAAATTTATAAAATCCTGTATTACCAATGCACCAAGCCCCCATATGGTTTTATTGTAAATGAAGTCCAAATTATTACGTCTAACATAGAGGAATCCTCCAATGAGTACTAGTAACATTATTATTGCTACAGTACCAGAATAGTTTGGAGGTCTAAATACTCTAATCTGTAATATGTTAAAAAGTGTTATAAACAATTCTACTTTATACTTATCATGTATATGTGTAATCACCTGAATATCAGTGCGTTCAGATATCCATTTTGCAATTGCCTCTGCCCCAAATCCTATTCTTTGGATGTCCAAAGTATCTGCTGGTTTTGGCTTGCCTTTCGGTGGAAAGTGCATGTACACCGGTGCAGTATCTAATCTCATCTACATAAAATAATTTATGGCAAATTAAAATATATTGTCATTCTTATTGATAATTGCATAATGATTTAAATACCATTTGAAAGACATCCGACCCTTCGTCAAAATCGACAGAAGCAAAGAATAACTTTTTGGAGTGAGACTGTAAGTATCTGAATGAATTTGCCACTATCACAAATTCATCTTTCGCATGTCTAAAAAACATATGTAATATTATATATATATATATATATATAAGCTACATTTAAGTTATAATATAAGCTACATAAAAATGAAGCTACATTTACCTGCATATTTGACATTGCCTTTGTGGTGCCATAGCAGTAAACATGACTATAACAGAATAGTTTCTTGGTGTAGTACGCACATATTCTTTAAATTTTGCACCATTAAATTTTATTACAGGTCTTGCGAGAGCAAGCTCTGTTAATTGTTGTACACGATCTGACAAGGAAGAACCTTGAGTCTAAAATGAATAAATAAAGTTTAAATAAAAGTAAAAGTATTGCTAATAACTTTAGGTTAAGTAAATGGAACTGCTATTACATTATGAAGTTGCAAATAACGTAAAATATTATTTATAATTACTAGTAAAAACTAGTTACTAAAATTTATTAAACATTTTTAAGTAAAATGTATATAATTAATGCAGCAATTAGCTTAAACATATAACACTTATTGAAAATTTTAAAGTTCTCACGTTTTTGGTCCTATATTGGCAGCAAACATAATTTAAACTCAAAATTAATCCTAAGAATATAATACAACTCTTATAAAACATTTTGAACAGTTACTGCGAGATTATTTTTTACAGTACTCTTCAGCCGGGAACACGTTACAGCTGTTGTTGTGAACAGCTCATCGGTGTATTCGATATTCGATACAACGTGGCATTTGACGTTACACTTTAACAATTTCGTAAAAATTCATTTCACAATAAAATTAATTATTTTCCGTTATTAAATGTTATTGAGTACAATACAATGTTTTGTTTTCAATAAATTTAATAAATTTTTATTATTAATTCCAATACTCTAGCCAATACCCTCTTCCAATACCCTTACCACAGACCAATATGGTTCAACAACTGACCGTTCCATTTCGATAGAGTCCGCTATCGTACTAGGGCATTTTCTACAGAGTCGGTAATTCAGAACCGTAGACAGAAAAATGCATTGCATGTGATTGCATGCAATCAAACCATATGAGGTTGCAACACATAAAGTGTGTCTGAGGAGGCTCGATTTTACAGCGTTGTCAGCTTTAAAACTGCAATGCTGCCGCATTGTATTCGTACAAAAATTAAGCGTTCGAGAGGATTCTTTCATAATTTTATTTTCACAGCTATGAGCTCGATATGACTGTCAATTTTTAATATTTCATAGAGCAATTGGTGTTTTATATGTTTGCCCAACAGAATATTATAAATCGAGAATCACACCGATTATCCAGGTCTCACCACGTGGAGGTTGCTGCGAGCGAGACCCACCCACCCACTTGGAATTTTTTTATCGTCCCACCCGACGAAAAAATACAAAATTACAAAATACAAAAAAGATATATATATATATATATATATATATATATATATATATTATGTATATAGGCATAAAGTTACTATATTCCATTTTTATTCATTCAGGGAGCGAAGGTTCAGTACAAGATACATTTATTTTTTTATCATATTAAATATCATATTAAAAATATAATTTTTCTAACATTAAATCTATAGACTGCATATACATTTCAGTAGATTATATTGCTTCAAAAGGATTAACTTTACAACTAAACATAATCATCACAGACTTTTAACAGATCCTATCAAACTGAAAAATTAATTTCACGAAAAGTATTTAAATGCGTGAAATAAATTAAATTTGTTAGGATTAATGTGTTACAATTCTATATATGAACTACAGTTCCCCGTATACTGATTTGTGAGCTTGTTGTACTCGAGTACATTGTAAGTTGCAGTATTCCAGTACATATATATAAATTGCTGCATAAATATTTGTATTATAGTTATTTATACAATTATTTTGTTAAGATGCAGTTATCATAAACATAAGATACACCATTCCACTTATGATAACTAAAACTATTCATTTCGACTTCTTAGGGCTGATAATGGTTTAAGAGGAGATGATACAGGTGTTGTATGTGTATTCTTTGGAACACTGATTACATTTTCTTTCCCTTTGCTATGCATACGTTTGTCTTCTGTTTTTAACTTTTCAATCTTCTTCTGTTGTTGTTCTATCTGCTTCATTTTAGATTGTAAATCCTAAAAAAATTAAATCTTTCTTTGGTTGTATTTATTAAATTATCAATATAATGATATTTAAAGAAATTAATGCTTTCTTTCAACAATAAATAATTTGTTTATGCTGTATAAAATGTATTCATGACTAATTAAAATACAAATAACACATTATGCGCTAAATTAGTGTCGGAATTACTTACTCGAGGCGGCTGATTTTCGAAGGCTACGATCCCCCGACCAGGACGCGCGTCTCACTCCCCGTGGCAGCTATAGTTCGGAGTTCGGAGCTCCTCAGGCGCGTTCCATAGTCGCTATTCGTGGCACCTAGGAGAACTAGGATCGCCACGGGAAGCGAGCGCGCGGTCGCGGCGAGGGTGCGTAGCCTTCGAAAATCGGCCGTTGCGAGTAAGAAATTCCGAGCCCTACACTAAATATAAATGACCATGTAAATACATGTTAAGCAAATATTAAACTTTTAGAAGGTAATATTCTATACAGATATTATAATGGAAATAGTAATATTATAATACCATATATGCAATCATTGATAGCAAGTCCAAATAAAGATATCAAACACACCTGCTCTAGTTGATTGATTTTATCTTTCAGATGTGATACGTGCTTGATTCTCTGTCTATGATTCTGATGGCCAATTAACTCAGTATATTTTTCGCTAATCTCTTGGTGATCATTCATGAGACGCGCATTATGCTCACGTAACTTTCTAACTTCCCTAAATCAACAAAAATAGATTATTCTTTTTATAAAGAATTCAACTAACCTATTAAGTAATTTGTATTGCAAAACCATACTCTTCCGCTGCTTCCCGACGAATTTTCTCTTGTTTCAATGATTCAGTTGCATCTTGTACAGAGTCATTTCTCTCCTCAAGAGTTTTAATGCTATTTGAAAGCTTTATAATCTTTGCATTTGCCTGAAAATATTAGACAAACGTAGATACTCTCTTCCTTTACCACAATAGTTATTACAAAGATATACATATATTTTGAGTGTACCTCGTCCATGGCAGCTTTATGTTTCATAGATTGAGTTTCTAACAAATGATTAGCTTCTTCCACTGCTAATTTACTTTTCTTTAACTGTTCATTAAGTTTATAGTTAAACAACTCTATCCGTGAAATTTCAAGTTCCTGAGCATCATTTAATTCTTCCAATTGAAGCAACATGTCTTGTGCTCCATTGAGATGATTGGCCATTTCATGTAGTTGACTCTTCATCTAGTATATTAAATTGAAAAAAATTTCAATTTTTAACAATTTAATAAATATACTAACAAAACCAAGAAAATGAAAGTACCTCGGCATTTTGAGCATCTTTTGCATCACAGTCGGCTTTTAATTTCGTCACTTCTTTCGCCACTATTTGACTCAAATGTTCGATTTTCGATTCGAAAATAAATTTGACTGATTCTACTTCGTTTAAACTTTCAACTTCCAGTTGGTTGACTAATCCTTTCTTAGCATCTAGCTGTTCCATCAAAGCATGCACCTGCACATGTACTATTTGCGAGTTGTTGCGCATAACGTTTAATAAATCCCGATGCTCGTTTATGTAATCTTCTCCACGCTTTAATTCACGTTGTAGTCTTTCTACCTCAGCATTACTTTGCGCTAATCGTTTAGTCAGAGCAGCCACTGATGCTTGGTTTTCGGCCATTATGACTTCAAATCTATATAGTAGTTAAATACTTGTAATATATATGTAGTATTACATATGTAACTTATTATATACTACTATTAATAACACAGACACACACACACACACACACACACAAATATATATATGAAAAATTATACCTTTTTCTTCTAGCCACCATTTCTGCTGCTTCCGCCCGTATTTGATCTTTCAAAGCCCTCAATTCTTCCTTCTTTTCTGCTAATTCAGTCTCTGCTCGATCTAGTTCCATTTGCAAACTCTGGCCAAAGCTCTCCTAAATTTTTGTTATCATTGTTGTTAATATCGTGACGATTACTACTATTAATTCCCTGTTTAAATATTACTTACCTGAGTTTCAGCGGAGGTCTTCAACTCGTCAAGAATTATGGAAAGTCTAGAAACTTCAGCATCTTTTTGCAGCAGTCTTTCATCTAACTCTATTCGTTCCTTTTCTACACGAGTTAAAAATATTTTATACCTTTCTGCGGTTAATCGCATTTCTTCTTCTACAGCAGATGTTGCTTCTCGAATCATCGTGTTTACCTGCATTAATTGCATCGCGATAAGAAATGATTGTAGATGCGACTTCTGATGTCTCAAAATTGATTGACATCAAAAAGCTGGCCAAAAGTCGATTTGAAAATTTTTTTACACATGAGGTATTATGCTTTATGAAAAATTAAGAATTTTTATGATAATGTTTCCCGCTTAATCAATCTTTGAATTACCGTTCGTCCATTAATGATTTTTATATGTTGTAAAAAGATCATCGATATTTTTATTTACAGAGGTCTTTTAAATAAATATGTTCTTCACTCCCCAATATATATTATGTTTTTTATTACCTATATTTTTGTGATTAGGGATGTTAAAAAATCTCCAATAATTCAGTGAAGTATATTACATTTCTAATATTTCATGGAAAATGAGATCAACTCATCTAAATGAGTTCAATGGAAAATGAGACCAACTCATCTAAATCTCAAATTAGAAAAGAAAGGTTGTATTAAAATACAATATTATGAAAAATACTGAATAATGTATTGTAATATAAATAATGTGAAAATATAATATTCATATTCACTTAATAATAAATTTGTTAATATTTTGGCTTCATAACAAGAAATAAAATAATTTTGGCCAGATTTTCGGGCTAAACACCCCACTGTGCGACGCGAAGAAAAGTGTACTCAATTATGTTTTTTACTTTATGTATGCACTTGAGACGCACTTACTTTGTCCTCACTCTCAGCAATTGTTTCCTTCAATTTTTCTTCGGATTCAGTCAGTTGATCGGTCAAACTACTAATGTACGAATTTAGGTCCGATTTTTCTTGTTCTAACAAATTGATTTCTTTCATCCGATTTTCATTTAAATTTCCTAACTTTAATATCAACTTTTCGATCTCTTTTTCAAGCATTCGTATCTGTGAATCAACATAGAATTATTGAAATCACCGTTCTACCGTTCTAATCGTAGATAAATGTATAATATTTAATTGCAAGTACGAGTACTAAATTACTTTTTCTTTGTTATCTTGTTTTTTCGTTTCCAATTCAGACTCTAACTTCACTATTCTTTTCGTTAAATCCTCGATGCGACTTCTAAGATCGCTTTCCATAGTTTTCCTAGCACGAAATTCGTGTTCTTTTTCTTCCGAAACTTCTAAAAATTGACAACGAAGACGCATCATCTCCGCTTGGTGCTTCTCATCCTGATTATTCAACACTTCCAATTGCAATTTTGCCTAGAAATAGAAGTATGCATTCAATGTTTAAAATGAAAATTTCTATGTTTAATTTTAGAAACAGCGGTTTCCTACCATTGTTTCGATGTCTTTTCTGTATTGATCATCTACTTCCGCTTGTTTCCTGTGTAATTCTTCTAGCTGCGATTCCAATTTCTCCCGATTTTCCTTTATTTCCTCAATTAGTTTCTCATATTCTTGTATGGTTTTATCTTTATTTTCGCATTCTATTTGAAGATCGGCGAGTTGATGTTCCGATTTGTACTTTAATTTGTTGTCGCTGGGCAAAATAAGTGCCCGTGGTTTTGTTTTTGAACATGGTCTCGATGTAATTTTTTTTCGCGGAAGTTGTGGCTGTAAAAATGGAGATTGTACACCGTCATTTCAATATTTTGTACAACGTTTACGTATAAAATTAGAAGTTTGAAATCACTTGTTAATGTTTATCGAAATTATGTTGCACGACAATTTCTTTCTGCTTTAAAATTATTGCTTACAACAACGATTTTCCTGAAATGTTTAACTGGCATTGATAAATTTATTGATTGAAATAATTATTTAAATTTCCATTACTAAAAATGTATAATTATCCGTTTCTTGGCGGTACTTTTAAAATTTGTATACCATTAATTATAGATTATAAAAGTTAATTTAGTCGATTTCATTTCTGTAATTAGCACCATTGGATAGTTTTTGTAGTGGCGCCCTTATTTCCTTGTTATTAGTCTTTTTGTCGCTAATGCAAGAATATCTTTTACTTGACTGTTTGAATTGCACAGCTTAAGTTTTGCGATTAAATGATGTAAGTACAAACTATTGAATTCAAGATATATCAACGCGACTATTGTTTGTATCGAGATTAACTGTGGTATATGAATTAAGATCAAGTTAGATACTTGAGTTACATAAAAAATATCTCTGGGTAAGTGTACAGTGATTCCAAATTTCCAAATTTCCAAATTTCAAGATAGACGATATTTCTCTCACCGTTCTGAAACCCGCTACTGCGTTACAAGTGCTTTTGCCAGAAACTGACAAATTGCATTCCGCGCTGAGTACGCTTTTATTATCATGAAATCTTTCCGTTTTTTCGATGACCGACCCTCTCACTTTCGTGTCGAATTTCGGATTGTACGCTCCCGGTGGAGGAACGTTGTCTGCAAAGTTTTTGTCTTTTTTAATACTAACTTCTACAAAGAAATGTGTTTGTTATATTTTTTCAATTCTATGAATTTTTCTATAATTGGTTGCATGAAATGCCGATATCCACATAGGGAGGTAACAAACCCTTGTTCAGCGAGTGCTTACAGGAGAAACGGTCACAATTGTGGGAGAAGGGAGAGGTTTTTAAACGCAAGGGACACATCGTCATGGGTCATGGGAAACTTTATTCGCTTCGCAGTATACCGTCAAGGCGGGTACGTTTGTATGGGGTCATAGAATTATGTACCAGGTGCGCCCAGTAACGTCTCGACCCTTCTTGCAGGTTTTCGTAACGAAACGGACTATCCAACCCACTTCCTTCCATTCCCTCTACCTTTCACTCTCGTGCAATATTCAAGTATACTTAAACGTCGTCTTATTTTTTTTGGTTTACGTTTACTTTATTTAATCGTCGTAGTTAGACTTAAATGGTCCAATTGAGTTTTAAAAAATCGTAAATAAATATCGTACGAAAAAAAAGAAGAAATATGTAATTTTTTACATGAAAAATATGTGTGCATCACGGAAAAATACGCTTACAATGTGTATAAAAGAATATTCTCAGCGAAAGTATTATAAAATTTGAATAAGCTGTATTAAGTAATTATCTAGCAAAAATAAGCTACGTATAATCATTTAGTAATAAATAAACCACAATTCTTTACTTTGGCAACTTTTTATTCTATATAATAATATCTACAAGATAGTAAATCATAATAATCACAATAAAATACACTCGAGTTGCAATTTATTCCAAACTAGTAATAATAAACATGGAAGACGTTAATGCCATATTTCATTTTAAGCGAAAGAGGGTACATTCCCGCCAAAATGCTCTAAATAAAAAAGATTATCCGATAGAGTTCGATGCAACAAAATAACAAAATCGTTAAGAAATGACACGGACGATAATTGTATTATTTATAATATATTAGTATCATAAATGTATTTACTTAGACAAACATTCAGTACGCGGTTCAGGGGTGCAATACGCATAATCTTAAGTACTTACTTTTGAATTCGTTGAACCTCTGGATCTTGGCTTTTGAAAACGACATAGTAAAGTATTTAAATTGAAATTACGCAAATAATGAACAAATGAAACGTTGAAAATGAATTATAGTTAACACTTAATGAACAAATTTGAAAAGTAACTTAGTAGGCGAAATATGTCAAACGTCTTCACCCATCAGATTCTAGGCCGCAAATGTGAAGTAAAGATTTCTTTGCCCACCCGACACAAACGTTCCCCGTTGTGCGCAACGACCTACCGGTTTTCTGATTTGAAAAGATAGTTATTCGAGTTCCATGTAGCCGTAACAACGAATCATCGGGCTCCTATTACGCAACGGACCAATCCAGTAACAGTCGTCCCACCTATGCAAGCAGTAACGTAGCAATTCTCTCTATCGCCATTGCCATTCCTCTTAACTTTCAACGCATACAGGTGCTTAATTTGACGTTTCAGGATTATGGATATAAATATAATTAATTGAAAAAACTTTAAAAAATTACAATTAAATTTAATTTCCGCAGGTTTTTAAAATAATTATATACCAACAGGTTGTCATAATTAATCATTATTGGAGAATTATTGCGTATTCAGTTTCAGAAATGATTTTAAAAAATAATTTTAGTGAAATCTAAAAATGTTTTTACTTACTTGCTATTTAATAAGGAAGAGAAGTATAAGGAAAATGACGAAAATGAAAAATACTGCAATTAATAATGTGTTATTTGAAAGATACAGAAATAATTAAAACAAATTGCTATTAATTTAATTGTAAAATGCAGAATAAAATTCTCGACGATTTTGAAGATTTTCAATTATTTAGTAAAAAGTTTCAATTAAGAAGCGTAAAATTAGAAAATACACCCCTGGATATACCACGGAAAAGAAAGAAATCATTTTCCCGCGCAATGTTTTTCTTAGTGTTTTTGGTGACTGCAGAAGTTGTATACAAATTTTGCATGCTATAAAAATTGAATGTTTTATGGACTTTATAAAACATTTGCTAGAATAGGGATAGCAGAAAAAGATTCCCGTTTTGGCGGGTGTTACACTGCAAGAAGGAAACAGCTGTTTTTGGATGCATCGAGCCTCTTTGGGAATTTAAATTACCAGGTGTACCCTGTAACGTCCTCGCTGTCCCTACCTTCGTACCCCTGCAATAAAATCAACCCCGTGAATCCCTTGCAATCCTTCGTTCTCATATCGATATTTAAAAATTAAATGTCTCTGCACTGTATTTAGGTTGATGTTAATATTACTATTGATATTAATATCTTCATTTTATAAAAATAATGATTTTAAAATATAAATAACAAACTATTTAAAATTAGTATGTTCTTTAATTCGTGTTACACGTTTTAATTTCTCTTCTATATCCTCTAATTTTAGTTTTCTTTAATACCTCGCCCTACAATTTTTTTCAGACTACAGATTTATGAATTATTTGAAATTGTACATTAGAAGATGAAATATGTAACTACTAATTGCATAGAATCAAAAATGTAGAAGATTTGTCGTTATTTCTTCACTTTTAATTATTTAACAACGTTCATTACAATATTTGGGACATAATTCGTATCACGAGTGTCATACGTTATTATATAACAAAGGGTTAACTATCACTTTTCTAGTTTCAACTCGTCAAATACATGTAAGCAATCTGTAAACATTTTTCATACTTGGCGGTACAGAGTATGCGCAGAAATGCCACCAATCAAATTTATGCGTAAATGTGCCCCTGCCTCCTCCGCAATCCTGAATACCCCCCTTGCCTAAGCTGCTAGCTCATGCTCCATGTCTGTATTCCTATATCTATGGTGGTAACACTGATCAGCAGTGATCTGCGATCTGCAGTGCCAGTTTGCACAAAATATTTATTCTGTGCCTTAACTGGATTGGTCGTTCACCGAATACAGTATGTTCATTGGATAAACAATCCTTTTGATTTGTATAACCGTCATTTCAAATTGTAACAACTGCTACAGAACTTGTTACGCTTCAGGGGAGCTTACGGCGTTATAAACAGTTTACGATGTCGTTTGCAAAAGCAAAGATCCAACGATTTAACGAATTGGAAAGTAAGTATTTATATTGCATAAATTTATAAATGTCTTTGTAGTTATGGCAATAATACACTTCTTTACTAAACGAGTGTTACAGTAATATAAATGTATATTTACAGACGATGTACCTCCACCAGGATCATATGATCCTAAATTTGATAGTGCAATAAAAGGTGTTACTCTAGACAAATCAGATAGATTTCGTGACAACAAGAACACAACTATCACTGAATGTAATTTATCAGTTTGCAATCGAAGTACTACTCAATCTAGCATAACTTTCAGAACAGTAAGTAAGTTCTGTGAAATAAAGAGGTATTAGTTGTACTTTTAATGAAACTACACTTTTATAGCCTCAACCTGCACAAAACTCTGCTATACCAAAAAGGAATACAAATGTAAAGTCAATGTCTATTCTGCCTGTTGCAAGTTCAAAATTAAAATATACTTCAGAGAACGAGCTTGCAGATTTACAAGTAGAATGTTTAAACAAAAACAAAACTATACAAGAGCATATGAAACACATACAAGATATGCAAGAAGAGAGACAAAAGTTACAGTCTCGGTTAGAGGAATTACAGAAAAATCAAGCAGAGGCCGAAGAACGACATCAGAAAGAAATAGAATCTATGGTTGTGAAATATTTGTTACAATTGAAAATATATTTGCGCTTCATTGGATGTCTATATAATTTGTAATGTTTATTTACAGATTCAATTGCAGCAAGAAGTATTAAATGGACATATTGAAAAACATCGGTCCGAAGTAGAGAATCTCCAAAAACAATTACTAGAAACTTGTGAAGCTAAAACATATGAAATCCAATCTAAAAAGGACTTAGAAAGTGATCTCAGGAATCGCATTTCAGGGTTCTTGGAAAAAGTAAGTACATTGAAGTCTGAATTGACCATCCAAAAAACATTAGTGAAGATAAGGTAACTCAATGTAAATACTAGAAAATAATGTTTTATAAATACAATTATTATTTGACAATTGTAATCTCGGTTTACAGATTCAAGATCTTGAAATACAAATTCAAGAATTAAAAAGAAAATTAGAAAAAATAACACAATTGCATGCGAACTGTGAGACAAAAGATGCACAAAATGCTGAGGTGCTTTTACTTGTTTGTATAGCAAATATTTTTTGTAAGTTTTGTTTCTACACAGTGAAACTTACTTAATATTCAATTATATATATTAGATGAAAAATCAACTTCAAAAAATGGCTGAACGTTTGCACGAAACACAAAACATGTTGCTTAAATTGGAGGAAAAAAGTGGTACTCAAGAAATCGAGATTTCTCGATTAGAAACGATGAATTGTAATCTTAATTTGCAGTTGGAAGAAAGTAAAGTAGCAATGACAGAAGTCAATAAATTTTTGGAAGGTGAAATGACAAGACACGAAGTTACTTTAAGCGAAGTATTGATTCTACATTGTTGTTACAGTAAAATGATATTATGGATTTTATAATAATATATTTCTAGGCAAATATGAGAATAGAAGAACTTTCTAATACCATTAAAACCCTAACGGAGAGGGGTACTAATATAGAGGACAAGACTAAATTACTCGAAGATGAAAGAGCAAGGCGGGAAGCAGCCGAAGAGTATATTGCTTTCATACGAATTAGTTTATTTCAAATTGTTATCCTTTAAATAATATAATTTATTTTCATTTCTATAGGAAGGTCAAAAAGCTTCTTGAATATAATGCGCGTATACAAAAAGATCACGACGAGATTAGTGAAAAATATGCCCAGCTAATCGGCCATCAGAATCATAAGCAGCGAATCAAACATGTATCTCAGCTGAAAGATAAAATTAACCAACTTGAACAGGTGAGCTCAATCGCATATGTGTGAAATGTCACTTACGTCGTATACAGACACTATATGACACTATTATATATAACATTCGTTACACTTTTCTTATTGAAATAACACCAAGTACAGCATAATTGGAATTATATTTACTTATATAATTTACGATACAGTACGACTTTGATTATCTGTACTAATCAGTGGAACATGAGTGTTCATGTATTTAAATAAAGAAGAATGCAGATAACTTCGGTTCATAATAATTAGAAATTTAGAATCGGTAAAATAATAATTAGAAACAAAAAAGTTTTATCGTTGAGTTTCTGTAATCCTCAAGGCGTATACTACGCGCTAGTAGGGAAAAAATCCTCACAAATTTCGTGCATGACTCTTTTACATATACTGAAACATTACTGGATCTACAAACAATATGTTTTTTCAGGACTTACGAGTGAAAGCAATGAAGATAGAACAGCAACGAAAAATCATCGAAAATATGAAATCAGAAGAGAAACGTGTGTCTAATAAGAACAAATAAAATTTTCAAGGCATTGTGTAATGTGTAATAATAAGACAGAGACTTAGCATGCGTGTCGCTGTTGAACAACTTTGACTGTTAACCCTCTGATTACGAACTTGCTACTGCCGTGTCCGCTAATTGGGTCGCTTGAGACGTTCATAGAAACGCGTGGGATGATAACTTAAAATACCAGAGTAGAAATCATCGTTACTCTTGATTTTCGTCTTATATTGTAACGAAGAATCATCCCTTAAAATTTCTTCCACATGTTGCTAAACACCTTGTATATTACATTGGTGTCACATTAGCGATCAGACACTTTGCGAGGTGCATGAAAACGATGCAATAATACACGAATCTAGGAAATCTTTTGTAGACTGAAGAAGATTACGATCCTAGTGTGAAACCACATTACATCCATATTGCTAAGAATTATTTAAAAAGTAAGTTTAATACAAATTTTATACAGGAGTTTTTAAAAATATGTGAATTCTGACGTTAAAGTTTATTTTCGTTATAAGGATTACATTTTCAAGATATTTGCTAAACTTTTTTACTATAATAAGTGTTAAAAATCATTAGGTAGTACAATAGGTAACTGAACAAGTTTAAACTTGGCAAGTTCAGTTGTTAGTGTAATTACTGTATCTGGTTGTAAAGTTTTGCACTGTTTAGTACTACTAATTATGCCAAAAAGGTTGGGTATAAGATCATCATTTTATAAAGCCTTCTTCTCAAATAACTTACTATATTATGTTTTACACAGTACATACGTATGTATTTTTAATGAAAGTTCTAGTAAAATAGGAAAGTTATATTAAGAATCAGTGTGTTACTTAATTATGATTTTAGTTTCTATGATTTCTCATTTGCAAATACAAATTTCGTACTAAACATAATCATTTTACATATTGTGAAATATTTGTAAGAAGAAACGAAGAATGTTACCTAAAAAGATTGATAAAGTAATGCGAATAGTTTAACAAAGAGAATAATTATATCTTTGAATCACTGGAAATAAATTTTAATAAAACACATTGAAATCATTAAAGAGGCATAAGCATGATTAAGTTTGATTATGCTCAGCCATGCGCCCTGAGCCGATCCGATGCGTATGATTTTATTATGCATTCCCTTCGTGACGGCTCATGACACAAGCAATCACTGTTCTATATATGTAGGCACTGTTCTCTGAACCTATTCGAAGGTCAATAGGCACATGAATTTTAAACATTGTTGTCAGCTTCCTTGCTCTAATTAGACGCTATCTTACTTTACACTCTACGTATAGTCATCGGTAATATTGTTTGATAATGTTTGTTAAAATTAATCAACTATTATACAATAAGCATATTTATCACGTTTTTTTACATAATCATTTTTCAAGACGTTTTATAATGTTCAATAGATCGATTTTTTTAATCGACTTCTCACGAGTAATTTTACTGTACGACATTACATGATTCTCCTTGAATTGTTATTAAACTTATTATTTAATTATTGCAAGAGCGTAGAAACGATGTATCGCTTCGAATCACTACTTCTTACTATTACCGATCTATGTCATTATACGGTCTCCTTATGTAGCGTAAAACGGATCGTCTTATGACTTTGCCCTGGGCGCAGTTACACCATCCGTAGTGTACGTTGAGCGTGCAAATACTGAGAGGATGCTTCTTACAAAAATCGATTTCGCTGCACCGGCGAAGTATGCTCCGACGAGTGATCCTACTTTCACAGTTGACCCCATTCCATGGTTCGCTTCGAAATAGCCCGATGGAAGGGCCCTGTTTGTTCTGCTTGTCCTCGAACGAAGCACCCCTGGACCGTCCAAGTAGGGAGGGAAACGAGAGGAGCTGTACAGATCGTTGCAGAAAAATTACCGGTTGTTGTCGGAGACTCTTGCCGATGCAGGGGATACCTTAAGGGCGGTCGGCGATCGGCGTTTACGAGCCGGAAGGGTTTCAGCGTGAGCGTGAGAGCTTTCCACGAGACACGATAATTACCCCCAAGCGGTCAGCGTCGACGGGAAAGCTAGCTGCAACCCCCCGCCAGTCTACGAGGATTCTGTATCTCCTATCTTTGCACCAACCGAAACGGATTAACGGATACATTGAATTTACCTATAACACATCCCTCGAGGATGAGAAATCTTGTTAAACGGACAAAATACATTTCGTGAATGTTTAGATCAAGCAATTGGAAAATAAGGAAGAGTGAAGTATTTCTTATGTAGCATATGCGAAATAATCTCTTTTATTAATTTGCGATATTATTTTGACCACACATCGTTATAATTGCGCTGACTTTACACGTCTCATGAGAAATGTCTTACGCAAGGTGAGCAGAGGAGGCGAAATTAAACGTCGAACTTTCTGCCATCATCCGATTTATAGCGCGCAGAACTTTCAGCTAGTCCGACATACATATCGACTTACTTCATACTTTATCCACGAACATGAATGAATTTTTTTTCATTACGCGTATTCATTAAATACACGTAAGTATTAGAAATTCTCTCAGACTTTTAATTGTCAGTCGCATCTTATAATAATAACTAATAACCGAAAGCCTACCGTTCTATATAGAACTAGTATTAGACCGAAAGTCGGGTTTATAACCATATAAATACTTATTAACTAATATTGAAGATGTTTGTTGGTGGTACATGTATTCTGAAATAGAAACTCTGTATTTGGATTGTTAATTGAAAAGAAATGCTGAAATTGGGACAAATGAAAACGAAGAAAGTATTAAGTCTTACATTTAAGTATTAAATACTTATTAAGTAATATTGAAGATGTTTGTGGATGGTACATGTATTCTGAAATAGAAACTCTGTATTTCGATTGTTAATTGAAAAGAAATGCTGAAATTGGTACAAGGGAAAACGAAGGAAGTATTAAGTCTTACATTAAACTATTAAATACTTATTAACTAATATTCTAAATGTGCAGCTATTAGCTCGATATTATCCACTACATGCAAGATACTATAATTTATATGTTATAGCATTTTGCGAATTGTGGATAATATCGATTGCCCGGGTCTCACCACGAGGAGGTTGCTGCACAAGAGACCCGAAAGGGAGTCAGAACGAAGTCTTCCTTCGTTCTGTCTCCCTTTCTTACAACGACGATTCTTAGAAACTAAGTTCGCAGGTCGCTAAATGGAAAAATAGTCTTTTTCACGGAAAAGACTACTTTTTCAGGTAGCGTATGTCGAGTATTTATTGCGGGGCAAAGAGTGAATCGGAGAAGAAGTCTCCGATCCACGAGGGACCAAGGGCGAATCAGGCAGAAGGCTCTGATTCTTTCAAAGAGAGAAACAAGATCGAACCAGAGCAGAAGGCTCTGGTTCAAGGGTGACGCGACGCGTTCAGTGCTTACAAGTCCTGAGCCGACCAGCCCGATACCCGTCACTCCATCACCAAGAAAGATGGCAAAGAGATGCGCTCAAACGGTTTCTGGCGCTACTGGGGGCCATGAGAACGCAAGCGTTAACATGACTAGCCCAGGATTACGTTAACACAGAGGATCGTCAGAAGACGAGTGAACGAGTCTCTTAGACATCCCTCTCAATGACTTCACGCCGGATACCGAAACTGGATCGGCTCAGAACCTGCAAGCAAGGCGACACAGCAGAAGGCTGAGTCGGAGTCAGAAAACGGAGCGAGCAAAGTCAAGTTACGGCAATAATTACTCGACATAATTACAACGACGATTGACAATCTTAATAACTATCGCACGCACTAAAACTAATTTAGAAATAATCCGGAGTCTTCGTTCGATGAATCCTCTTCGTCCGACGATGAAGATGATCAGCTGTTGTACTCCGACTCTAACTGAAGCAGGCTAATCATAGATGGATACAATACAATGTATGAAGCAAATTAGAACAAGACGATGAAAGGACAACGGTTAAGATGCCATAAATACATGACACTAAACCCCGTACACGAGTACGGCCTACCTATGCTCATGAGAGCAAAGCTAACTTCGCACTCGAGTGCGACCTGACTAACAAGAGTAAGATGAACAACCCCAAACGAAACAGAATCGAAAACCAAATGAAACAAAATCGAAACAGAATCGAAAACCAGTTGAATCAAAATCGACGACACATCGAGCCCAAATCTAATGATATGTGGACGCAACGACCTATAGGCGATTCGGGTGCCCTCGGGGACGCGAGTCCCCGTACCCACTCACGGACCCCATCCCGTGAGTGAGCCCCTGAGGGAACTCCGATCGGAGGATTATCAATTTCAAGACAAAAATATCAATTCCAACACAAAAATATCAATTCCAAAACAAAAATATCAATTCCAAAACAAAAATATCAATTCCAAAACAAAAATATCAGTTTCCTGAAAAAATATCTATTTCCTGAAAAAAATATCAATTTCCTGAAAAAATATCAATTTCCTGAAAAAATATCAATTTCCTGAAAAAATATCGATTTCCTGAAAAAATATCAATTTCCTAAAAGAAATATTAATTTCCTGAAAGAAATACCAATTTCAAGACAGAAATACCAATTTCAAGACAGAAATATCAATTTCAAGACAGAAATATCAATTTCCAGACAGAAATATTAATTTCAAGACAAAAATATCAATTCCAAGACAAAAATTTCACTTACAAAACAAAAATATCAGTTTCCTGAAAAAATATCAATTTCCTGAAAAAATATCTATTTCCTGAAAAAAATATCAATTTGGGATAGTTGAACTTTGAAAGTTCAAGAACAGATTTCAGTTAAAAATCCAAAAATTAATATTGAAGCTGTTCGTTGAACGTACATGTATTCTAAAATAGAAACTCTGTATGTGGATTGTTAATTGAAATGAAATGCTGAAACTGAGACAATGGGAAACGAAGAAAGTGTTAAGTCTTACATTCTATTATAAAATACTTATTAACGAAAATTCTAAATGTGCAGCTATTACCTCGATGTTCTTCACTACATGCAAGATACTACAATTTATAAGTTATAGCATATTGCGAATTGTGGATAATATCGATTGCTAAGATCGTCAAAAAGAGACCCGAAAAGGAATCAGGCCGAAGTCTGCCTCCCATTCTTACAAATTAAGTTTTACGATTCAAAAAAATTAAGTTTTACGATTCAAAAAAATTAAGTTTTACGATTCAAAAAAATTAAGTTTTACGATTCTTACAAATTAAGTTTTACAATTCTTACAAATTCAATAAGAAATTTAAAACTCTAAGGTCTAAAATTCTAAATCGGTACCTCTCAAACTACTTTAAATCGCGGCTATTTATTCGCAACATTAACTAAACAGTAAGTCAACTTTGATAATTTGTTTCGCAACGCTATCCGAAATCGCGGCTATTTATTCGCAACATAAACTAAACAGTAAGTCAACTTTAATAATTTGTTTCGCAACACTATCCGAAATCGCGGATGTGCCCATCTCATAGTTGGTAGTTGCAACTGGAGCATGGGCGCCTGAAATGTCGAAAGATTCTAATGCAAACGCGATCCTTTCGTTGCGCAACGCTAATTCATCAAATCGAAATTCAAAATGCTATTTTAATAAGAAATTTAAAACTTTAACGTCAAAAATTCTACACTGGTATCTCTAGAACTACTTTAAATTGCGACTACTTGTTTGCAACATTAACTAGACATTTAATAAATTTTAAGAATTGATACTAGTGCTACGCGTGTGAATATTTGTTTCGCAACGCTACTCGAAATCGCGGATGTGCCCATCTCACAGTTGATCGTTGCAGCTGGAGCATGGGCGTCTGAAATGTCGAAAGATTCTAATGCAAACGCGATCCTTTTGATGCGCAACGCTAATTCAACAAATCGAAATTCAAATTGCTATTTAAATAAGAAATTTAAAACTCTAACGTCTAAAATTGTAGATCGGTATCTCTAGAATTATTTTAGATGACGAATATTTATTGACAACGTTAACTCGAATTTTAATCAACTTTGAATTTAGATACTAGTACAACGCGTGTGTTAATTCGTTTCGCAACGCTACTCGAAATCGCGGATGTGCCCATCTCACAGCTGATCGTTGCAGCTCGAGCATGGGAGCCTGAAAAGTCGAATGACTCGAAAACAAACGCGAACTTTTGCTGCGCAACACTAATTCAATGAACAGAGATCCAAAAAAGTTTACTCTACAGTTTCTGCAAAACGAATCGCGACTATTTGTTTCGCAACGCTATACTTTAAACAAACTATATCGCTGATAGAACTTGCGATTATAATTGGAAGGATGACTAACTTTGATCTCTGTTCAAAATTGACTAAATGCAACGCGTGGTTTTCTCGCAACGCTAGTGCAAATCGCGGACGTTCCCATCTCGGCTGATCGTTGGGGCGGCGAGGCCTGCCCATGCATGCAACTAACTACTTTTACATTCTACTACAACTCTATTTCTACAGACGAGTATAACGACAAGGTAGTGATAAAATGACTCACTCGAAGATGCGAAGACGTTGCAATGATTGTCCTTTTGAATGACAGTTTGTCCGGCATCTTTGGCATAAAACCTCGTCTGCTCCTTCGGCCCCATCCCGACAATTTGTTTCGCACCGCTACTCGATATTGCGGAATTACCCATCTCACAGTTGATCGTTGCAACTGGAGCATGGGCGCCTGAAATATCGGAAGATTCTATTGCAAACGCGATTCTTTTGATGCGCAACGCTAATTCAACAAATCGAAATTCAAAATGCTATTTAAATAGGAAATATAAAACTCTAAATCGCGACTATTTATTCGCAACATTCACTAGACATTTAATAAACTTTGAAAATTGATACTATTACAACGCGTGTGACAATTTGTTTCGCAACGCTACTTGAAATCGCGGATGTGCCCATCTCACAGTTGATCGTTGCAGCTCGAGCATGGGAGCCTGAAAAGTCGAATGACTCGAAAGCAAACGCGAACTTTTGGTGCGCAACGCTAATTCAATGAACAGAGATTCAAAATACGATTACTTTAATTCTGTATAAAACAACAACAACATGAACTTTAAAAGCGCAGTCATCAAAATGAAATGTAATTTTGAACCGCGACTATTTTTGATTCGCAACGCTACGCTCTAAACAATCTATATCGTAATATTAACTTTAATCTCTGTTCAAAATCGACTAATGCAACGCGTGGTTTTCTCGCAACGCTAGTGCAAATCGCGGACGTTCCCATCTCGGCCGATCGTTGGGGCGGCGAGGCCTGCCCATGCATGCAACTAACTACTTTTACAACTACTCTATTTCTACTATATTTCTACAGACGAGTACAGTGAAAAGATAGTGACGAAATGACTCACTCAAAGATGCGAAGTCACTGCAATGATTGCCCCCTTCAATGACAGTACTCGTCACTCCATCACGAAGAGCGATGGCCAAGAAACGCGTTCAAGCGATCCCCAACTGCGCGCCACGAGCAACACAAGCGTTCACATGATCTCTACGCAGTATGAAGTTGGCATAGGCCGAAGAACATCCTCGGTATTGAAGGTGATTGAAGAGACCATGGCCCCCCCCGAGCTAGCTTAAAGTAGACCAAGGAAGTTTTAAATAACCCTTGGCCTACCCTAAGCTAGCTAAGGGTAGACCATGGTAGACAATAGTAGGCCACTGGTGGAGGTCCCTTAGTCACGCTTAATCCAGCTGAAGATAGGCAAGGATGGGCCAGGGTAGCTCTGGATGACCACTGGATGGCTACTGGTCAACCTCGGGGTAAGCAAGGGTAGGCCTGAGTAGCTCTGGATGACCACTCGATGACCACTGGTCAACCTCGGTGTAGGCAAGGGTAAACCAAGGTAGGCCACTGGTGGAAGACCCATGGTCAACCTTAAGCCAGCTGAAGGTAAGCAGAGGTAGGCTAGGGTAGCTCTGGATGACCACTGGTCAACTTCAGGGTATGCAAGGGTAGACCAGGGCAGACCACTGCTGGAGGACCCTTGGTCAACCCGAAGCCGGCTGAAGGTAGGCCTGGGTAGCTCTGGAGATCCACTGGTCATCCCCAAGGTAGGCAGGATAGGCCAGGGTACCTCTGGAGACCCTCCTGGTCCCGGAGCCCGTCCGCTCCTGCCGGAGGGCCCGGCCCGACTGACTGACTGAGCGCGCTCCGCGAGCTTAGGTAAGTAGTGATGCGCAGCGCGCAGCGGAGCGCAACGCTCCCCACCCCAACTAATTTTGGTAGATCTCGATCGCCGTGATAATAATTATTGATAAATGCATTATTTCTGGGTTGTATAATGTTTATAACAATTCCATTTGCCAACGATGTCGACAAGCATCCTCTTGACCATCTACCATCTTATTTTTAAGTAAAAATTGCTAATAGTACTCGAGATACAGAGTAACTTTTAACACATGAATATCACCAAACAATATTATATCAAGCAAATGTAATTAATAAATTTATTATCTCTGGCTGTTTAATGTTTATAACAATTCCTTTTGCCAATTATGTCGACATGCACTCCCTCGACTATCTGACCATCTCACTTTTTAATAAAAATATGTAATGGAACTCGAGATATTGAATATCTTCTAACACATGAATATTCGCGCGCATTAATTTATCGAACACCATTCACTGATAAATTTATTATGTCTAGCTGGTACAAATGGGTAACACAAAATGAAAGAAAATATGCAAGATGCCTATATGTACATATGTGCATTCAAAGGGAAGATTAGCTTTTACACTAGGCAGGTTAAGAATACGGTCGTGTAGGCTTGCAATTAGGCTCTTCTTACTATTCGTTTCTTGTACAGATACGAAGAGTCGATATATATATATATATATTTTTTTTTGTATTTTGTAATTTTGTATTTTTACGATGACGAAATTCGAGCACTCTGCGAAATAAAAATTGGATCTGAAATTCGACTTCCATAATGCATTCGTTGTGGAGAAAGATTACGGTGTAGACGGAGGTACAGAAAAGGAAACACAATGCGAAAGGTGGCGTAGGTGGCTACTACAAGCGTATCTAGAGTTCTGGAAGCTAGCCATTTCCTAATTGTGTAACCTTTCTGGCGTCTAGCCTGGCACAGGTCTAATAGATCTTATAGGTCAGGTAGAATAGTTTGCTCCTGCATCTGTGACCAACATTCTGGTTCAATCTGTTGTACGTACACACCTATGTGCCTACATTTTGAACCGATTATTAAAAATGACAGCTTTGCATTCATTGTATACAGCGGATTTTGGAGAATATGAATTTTGATAAAATATCAATATTGTTGTAAAAGAATTAGAATGTATCAACAGGACCATTTTTATTATAACGAAAAAGTAACGGAACGAAAAATCTCGAATCCTAAGTGGAAAGACAGCAGAACCTCGTTTATTGCACCGAATCCTCGTTTGTTGCGTACTAGCGATTTTCACCGCGAGTTGTTGGAACTTCTAACAACTCGTGGTGGGGATTGTGGTGGTTGCTTAGATGATATATTTCGTTTCGTGTAACCAGCGAGGTTCTACCGTAGAAGGTAAACCGATTAAATTAGGCTACAGCAAATGTGCAATATAAACGTGTTTAACGCGCACCAACACGTTTATCGTGTTTACGAGTTGGATTTACTCGCAACTATGATCAAGCCGGTATCGTTCTTGTGTCATCGTTAACTTACGGCTCCATTTCATTAGCAGCAAAACATTGACGATCGGTCGTTTGTCGGTATATCGTGGAAAGGCAGCTTAGTACACCCGGTTAGGAAAAAGATAAGATAGATCCATAGTACTGGAGTAACGCCAAAACCGGTCTTATCGCGAGGAACAGAGAAACGCAGGCTGGCAATCTTTCTTTCGATTTATATTAAATTCCGTGCAGCCCCTGCAGCAACCTGTCTGCAAGAAGTTATGCACATGAATGAAGGTGCGCGACCGATTCGGGGGTTTCTAGCTGTGGTCTGCAAACAGAGTACGAGTATCCCTAACCCTATATATTGTACCTTTTCCTGCCAAACCAGATCGAAAGTATCAAAGTTGAGACTGGTCATGGTTCGTCTTTGAATACCTAATGGAACAAGAAATAATCTGGTAGCGATCAGAAACCAAGGACTGGACAAATGCTTTCATTTGTCAGTTTCGTCGTTTTGGTAACCATGTTTTGGATGTGACAAAATCTATTAATCCCTTTGCTCCGAATTTTGTTTGACTTCTCCGTATGTAGGACGCGATTAAGATAAAGTAAACGATACGTTATTAGATGAGATAGTCTACTATGCAATGTAAATGTATCGTTGAATGGCAATTTTCATTATTATCTACTTTTGATGGTGAGGGATTTTTGTCTATTGAACCACACTTGTTTAAGAAAAAATAAGTCATTTAATATACTATAACCTTAACGAGGTAAACTTAGAAACGAAGACAAAGAAAAATATTCAAACGAATTATTCCAAAAATAATACAAGATTATACTCAATTTTTTCTGAGTTTATTCTGAATTTAATTGAAAACGACAGCATCTGTAGGTTGATGTAACGAGCGATACGAGGAAATAGTTGATCCAAATATTTACTTAAATATCAATATATATACGATATACGACTACTAACAATAACTATAGTTATATATACCTATAGTAATAACTTAGTATACTAAGTCTCTGTATGTTGCCTCTTGGATCTTCATAGATCTAGCTATCGCGCGTCGCATCGCGTTGCGTTGACATTTAAGAGTCAACACGCATCTAGAAAATCATTTTACGTTACCTATCAGGTATGCACAAAAATCCGTATTTTAGCTTACGAAGGCGCAGTTCGATTCTCATTATTATTATCATTATTCCAATACATCGTACCATTGCATGGCAGTTCTCTTGCACATCAAGTTATTACATATTCGTACAGTACACACGTACGAAGATGTCAGCATAGTCAAACCAATTTTCAATTTCCAACTTTTGTTATTAGTGTCCGTCATCGTTACGCGAAAGATGTATTCGTTCCCGGTATTACTGGCGTCCGTACGTACAAAATGATGGCTGCAACGTTCTGGCCGCAAAAAGATTTTCCTAAACGACGACTAGGTACCGGGAAATCAATCCGGAATAACATTACACACGGCTGGCGCGTATCCAGATGCGTTTACCGATGAGACATTTTTCTGCATAAAAGAACAGCTGTGTAGAAGTGCACGATAAACATGGAAAAACTATCAGACGGTATATTTTATTTCGCGTGCTGTTGCGTTAGATTGGAAACATTAGTTTAAATGCCCCACAATCCGATTATTTATTGTTTCCTTTCCCTATTGAATAATATCGAATTATTATATCGCTGAATTTGATTAATAAACTGTAAAACGTTGCTCATAAAAATATCATTGTTGGGACAAATCAAGAGTTTCGAGGAAATGTCATTATGCTCCGTATACATATAAATATTTGTTTATGTTATTTGTAGTAAGGTACACGAATAGGGGTCGCCGACGTTGCATCGTAGAATTGTGTTTTCATTACTTTCTCCTAAACTTTTTCCTCTTCATTCTCGAAACGTCATTCCAAGTAAATAACATTTACCATTGCGAACACGCTGAGCTGCGGGACAAATTGATCTCGCTGCAGTCACGTGCGGCCTCGTGTCGGAACAACATGAAAATGTAATTACTCCTGTCATCGAATGAGAACTGGCAGAAGAAGATGGAGCGAGAGAAGTAGAAGAAGAAGAAGAAGAAAAGAAAGACGAGGTCGATCGAATCGAAAAAAGGACGTGATGTTTAGTTTGGCAGTGAAACCGGATATCCACGACGGATGAAGAATTTTTGAAAAATAAATCTTATTGTTTCAGGTGTTGGTATTGCATCTTTAGTATCCTAATCTTTTGATTTAACTTAACGTATCGTAGATATAATTAATTTGCGCAAAATCAAAAACAAAGTGTTATCATCGATTGTAATTTGCTCAGGGTATAATTAATTCCCATGATTCCACCCTCCTCCCTCCCCCATCACCCCTCTCCTTTCGGGAGGAGTAAAAGCCAAAGGGGCGGTTGTTTCGATCGATGCCACGGACTTTCGTGTGAATATTCAGTAACCGCCCCTTCGCTTTATCATCATTTCAGGAAGGCAAAGATTTAAACGCGAAGGACGCCAGTTACACGAAAGACTCAAAATTCTTAGAGAATACCAATCATGCTTTCTTTGGGGGACTTTTCCATAGCACAACGTTCACTCTGGATGTTTGTTGGATAAAACATGGAAGGTTTAGGCTAGATTCTTGACGAAAATTCATGAGAGATCAAGGACTGTTGTTTCTTCCTTCGGGTCAGCTTCAGACAAGAACACTCTCTTTCGCGCGATATTCGTCGAATCTAGCGATATCGGTTTTCGCGGAGACGCGTGAAAGGAATATGATATCACCATGTAGCGATCGATGAAACGCTTTCTCAAATGAGGAGAAGAAGGAAGGGAGATAAAAACGGACAAAGGATGAAAAGATCTTGAATTACATCGTTGTATTTAACGTAGGACGATATAAAAATAATACCGTTTAATTTCGAATTTTTTAGAGTTTCCGAAAATGTAGCTGGCTCGAGCGAGATTTCGTTGAAGTTTTGCCTCGGTTCGCGTATACAAAAGACTATCGACACTATCCTCGTTGGTGCTAACAAGATCAGCGACGGGAGGACACGTGGCGAGAATAAATTTCGACAAAGACGTTCCGTCATCCAGTGTCATCGGGGTCCTAAACGCGTTTACGATAAGACAGACACGAGGAGGATTCCTGCTGGAACGAGCGGGACGCAACCTTACTTCGTTTGTTCCGTTCTTGGTCGATCGATCGTAATTTCCGTCAGTGACTCACGAAAGAAAGAGCGACTCGAGCTAGTATAGTATATATGCAATGTAGGAGAAAAGACACCAGGGTGTCTAGCAGGGGCTGACTAATCGTGACGCTAAACTAGCGGCAACCCTCCACCCCCGCACGATTACGAGCCTTCTTCTTGGAATCGGCCTGGGTTTTACCCGCCATTTATATAGGAATGCCAAATTGATCGACACTAAAAGAAACTTTTGATGGTTATTATCGCAATATTTTGTTCCGAGTGACAAACTGTCTCCGATTACTTTAATGGAGAAAACTGTCTACGATAGTACTCGAGTACCAGTAGAATCCTAAATAACTCGGTGAAAAAATTATTTCAAAAGACTGCATATATCTTTTGTGACAGTAATTGAACTGTCTTTTTAAACAATTTTTTTATATATTTATTGTACATTGTAAAATCAATTGTTGTGCTATTGCATGGGTGCCGACCTTTATGATACTGCCATCATCGAATAATTGTTAAACAGTTATATTTGGCGCGAACAATGATAAGTTATAAAAGATTTAACCTTTGTTTTACAATAATTATTTAAACGGCTTAGAAGAATGGAAAGAAATTGTGTTATGGTTTGATCACTGCGCGACTTCAGCTTTCATTCAGAATCATTAATATCATTTAAAAGGAATACGAACAGCAAGGTAAATGAGAAACGACGAACTGCTTACTGCAATAGATCGAGCAGTGTTATTAGAACAAGCAAATGTTATATAAAAGCAATTACTACCTTTGCAAAAATAAAAGAAACTATGGAAAATATTACTTACGTTATATAGTTAATATTACTCAAGGTATGAAAATGTCATTAGGATGAAGTGCTTGGTGGGTCTCGATAATATTTTGTACGATATTATATCTTAGAAAAGTACAACATCACAATTTTTATAAATCACATTTGACTAAATAAGTGCAGTATTCGTTGCGTTAGACACACAGGATCATCGAGAACTACAAATTCGTACAATGCATAAGTTATTGACGTTAAGGAACGGCTCTGCTTCGGTTTAATTCGAGATTACTGTTCGTACGACGAATGTTTGTCCCAAGAGACTGCGATGGCGCGATCGCGCGCAGAACAACGGGCAATTTTATCACCGCGAGAGGATTATGAGTCTGTCGTATTCTCTCGTGAAGATTAGGCTGCTTGCGGGGGAGAGAAGAGGAAGGGGGACAAAATATCGTGTGTGGAGCGTATTTACGGGCTCGAGCAGCACGCTGAGTTATCCACGAAAGTCAGGTTAGCACGGCTGGGCCCTTCCCGTGGCTTGTTATCTTATTGTATTGTTAGTACGACGCCGTCTTGAAGCAGGTTTTCTTCCCCTGCGCCCTTCACTCTTTTGCACCGGTACGCTTCTTGCTTTGTCATCTCTGTTCTTCTCATACTACCTCCGCTCTTCCCCTTCTCCAACCTACTCGACCTCTTGGTCTTCATGTTCTTTGCCAGCATTCCCCTTGATCCGCCGAATTCTGCTTGATCCTTCTTCATAGATGCGAGCTTAACGCGTGATTATAATCCTACGAATGTGTTGTTAGGTTACTTTACCCGTATTTTACTTCAAAATCTATATGCTCTTAACTTCGATGGTGGTCTACAAATAAAAGAACGTGTCGGTTATCAATGTTGAACACTATTTTGCTTGCTGTTGTTGTATTGTAACTTTTTATGCAGAAAATAATAATCCAATCTCTTTTTAACATCTTGTCTCTCTATGTTTAGCGTTGAAAGAATCGATAAAATTAGGGTTGAGTCTTTTTATTTCCTGTAAATCAAATATTTCATTAACCCCTTGCGCTATAACGACGAGCCAGGCTCGTGATGAGGATTTCGAACGAAATCTACTAAAACTCTACTTTGTTGTTGTCGATATATAGCCGGTAGAGAATATACAAGCATTTAATAAGTATATTTTATTTTTCCTAGAAGAAATGATGGGCGATGAAGAAGTTCTAATCACTGTAACCATGAAATGAATCATAGTGCAAGGGGTTAAGTAACAAGTAAAGTTTAATCTACTAATTTTAGTCTACTATGTATTCTACACAGTTACGACGAGTTTTCATTTACTTTGTATGAAAGGATTGTTAATCCTAGAAAAAATTTAGTTTTATCGAACTATATCAAACGCAGATTTGCAACGAACTATTCAAACCGATGCGACTAAAGTTCTTCTGATATTGATCGCTCGTCCACGCGTTATGAAATACTTCGTACAAAAGTACGTTATACCATATAAGTTTGTCTAGTTAGAGAAACTATAAAAATTCATTCGGAAACTCGAAAAATGTCTTTTCTGGTACTATGGGCCATTTACCTTCGTACTCGCTCGTTTCCTCAACTTTTACATAATTTTTTTAAGGTGTTAGCGACGTTCCAACCATATGCATTCGAACGTGTAGCACAAGCGGTCAAAGAGGGAATAGATGGAGAGATAGATGGCTAGAGAGAAAGAGAAGGTCGCGTGTATGAGCGCGTGTATGCCGCATGGTGGGCGATAGAGATGGTCACGCGTTGCCCAAGAGAACGAGAGGAGACGAACTGTCTTCATTATGCTAATGCCGTGCAACTACAGCTGACCGTGGCCAAAAATAGATGTAGATATCGTGGGATGCTGAGTCGATCCTCGAGGGGTTTTATATCCTCTCGTTCCTTCTTTGTCTCTCTTCGAAATCCTGTCCCCCTTTTTCGTTCTCTTCGTTCGGCCGGCGCGGCGTTTCGCTTGTTTCCCGATTCGGAAGACTCCTCGCCGCAGTCCTGGAATGAAATGGTTCCGAGAGCGAAGATCGAATCGCTCTTTTCCTATTCCTACTTCGCACCGTTGAAAATTTTTCCAACCTTCCCCCGTGTCTCGTCTCGTTCCCGCTTTTTTTTCACTTCTGTGCGAAGGACGCGCTCAATAGCGTCATCTTTCTATGGAATACAATGGTTTCAGGGGGAAAACTCTTCTCTTCGAAAACCGACGGGTGGTTACGTTTATGGTTCACCGGAAACATAGCCGCCAAACGATTGACCGTGTTGCTTGAGAACGTATATCCCCCAGAGCTTGTCATTGACACGCAAATTCCTGTTGTTTCGAAAGAAATTTTGTTTAGAAATCTAGTATTTGAATCGAAACGATTGCGTGAAAGATTCGAAGATCAACCGTGCTGAAACTTTATGTGAGAATTGTTCTGCCTATTAGTTTATATAAACCCGCTAACGCCGTACTTGCAATAGATTTAACCGCGTTTCCGTTTTACATTCCCTGTGTGGCCTATGACCACTTTGATACCGTTGTTCCAAAGGAAATGGCTGTGGTCGAGAAACAGCCTTCTTTAATACTCTTTTCGCGAACCCGTTTGTGTTAGAATAACACGCGAATGTTGACGTTTAACCAAAAATAATCGCAAAGAGAAAACTTCCGGTATGAAAAAAAAAAATAAAAATAAATTTTCAAGACGTTAATGGCGTTGTCCTTAGCGTTTTACTACCGTACCTGTTCAATATTTCAGGAATGTTATACCTATACAATCGAGCATGCAAATAAATTTCTCCGCACGATGGTACTTCGGTAGGATCCTCTCGTATTTCCGGCACTCGTAGGGAAAGAAAGCGGCGGACACTGGGATGAAAAGATGGCAGCAGTCTGGCTATAAAGAAAAAAGGAATGGAGAAAACGTAATGCAGTGAGTCAGCAGTTTTTGTTAAAAATTTATTCGGTTCAGTTTCATGAGAAATATCACCTCGTACCCCCTCGACGTTCCGTATCACACCTCTGCGGATGCTTCCACCCCCTACCGCCACCGGTGTCTCGCGTTCCAAACTCACCCTCCATTCTTCTATCCTCTCTTCCTTACATTTATATACGTGTACCTAACCGACTTGCCACGATATATGCTGCTCGAACGGCCAATTCATTTTTCCACGATATGGAATTGCTCGATAGCTTTTCTATCGTCGAATTCGAAGGATTAAATGTAGTATCGTATTATTGGACGATACCGTATGAAATGTTACTGCTTATGTTGAAGTAAAACTTTACGGTGCTACTTATCGTCGCACTATGTACGTTTATGAAAATATGCGCGTTTATAATCTACTTTTGAAAAGCGTTGGATAAACGAAAATTAAGTACATAAATATATCTTTTGATCTGATGTTTATCTTCTGTATTTAATATTCTGAAGTCGAATTCGAAACTATTTGTCCAACGTAAAATAAATGTTAAGATATAGCAACCATATCGATGAACGGAATTATTAAAATTTAATTTTGTACATCCTTGAAAATAAGGTAACCCTTAACATTTAAATCAGATTGCGAATGACGGATTCGAATAATAGATATCATAATTCTACAATGAAATATGCCAACAGCAGTGCAACACGTTGCAAAGATTTTGGAAACGGAAAGTACATTTATGTGTAGGTAACAGTTGCTCCGCTTATCAGAGTCAGCGAGGCGAGAATGGTGTACTTCCGCTTCCGGCATTGGTATCGAGAATCTCTGAAGAAAGAGTTTGAAACCAGTGCTGGCTACAATGTTGGCTGAAGTTAATCGAAACGCTTTTGAGCTTGTTACGATAATCGTATGAGCATTTTGCAAAAAGTTGTCTATGTCTCTCTATATGTATATCAAATATTTGGAACACGTTGTGCAATAGTCTCGACATCGCCATTATACAGTTATCAAACATCATCGTGTTGTCGATTTTTGGATATGAAACAGATGCGAATATATACAATGTAATACAGAAAAAAGTTTATACAGCTTCATCCGTATCATAATCGTATTTTCAGAATGTGCAAGTACCTTGTCGTTACGATTGAAATTGGAAGCATCTGGAGTTAAAAATTGGCGTGTTCTACGCGTCCCTTCAAAATTTCAATTATCATCATTTCTTAGTTGGAGCGTATCGATACTAATCATCGTTTAAATTACCAAATTATGAAATTAGTATAACTATTATTTTATATGGCACCAGATAAAAATATTAATAAAGCGACGGGTAGATTAGAGTGCAAAAGTATGATTCAATCCGGTCACGGTCGTAGGCTAAAGGGCAGTCCAGTCACGGTTGTGGAATAAAATTCGTACGGGTGAGGTCGTTGGTTTTCTTTGTACATATCGAGGCCGGTAAATCAAAATACAAAATGAAAGTGTAGCAAAAGAACGAATCGTAACAATGGGCCGCGATAAGTTTGTATACGTACAATATACGTACAATGTACGGCAGAGATATTCGTGCAAACGATATGCACGGTCCTTCGGTATCGGGCACCGGGATCTTTTCCCGCTGCGAACCGTAGCGCGCAGAGGCCATCAGCGTCGGTATAAAGAATTTTCTACGGATCTCATTCGTTGCCTCCCTCGCACACTGTCACTTTGCCCCCTTTCCTCCGCCGTGAATACGCCAGGGAACGAGATTAAGCAGGTATACAGTGCGCACCATAAGTTTATTCGCCTCGAAAGTTTGCATACTATACCCCGATTAGCGTTCACGCGTAGTATCCGCGGGTAATCAAGCGTGACACGTGAAAGTGATCTCTGAAGATGCTGAGAGACGGATAGATCTGCAAACGAAGAAACAGAGACTGGTTTTCGAATAAATTAAATACAATTTACAGGACGTCTGAATACGTTGGAGCGTATTTTTAGAGACCCGTCACACGCGATTAAAGAACAGTCTTATTTCTGTTTTGCGAATTTAGAACGTTATGAAACATTGTCACTCTACGTAACTCTGTATTTCGAAATGATTAGTGTAGGAAGAATGGTTTTTGGAAATACGTGAATCGATTGAATGTCATATTTTCATAAGATGTATATCTTATGATATCATGTAACGCGAGTCTTCGTACTCTTGTGTTACACGAGAGTCTACTGTATATATTGTTGTATTTTAAATGACGTCACCCTCAAAATATGTGAATATACGCACGCAGAAGGAACTGTGCGTTCCATTAGAAATTTACGAAAAGCCAAATTGAACAATTTAATAGAGTTTATCCGAAACTCATGGTAATATTACGCATTTCATAAATACTTGTCATGTATATCGATATTTGAAATTGCTTCGACCATCAGGATTAAGAAACGATGAAAGTCGATGCAACACTTAAATGTCTAGATCGATGGGAGTTCGAGAACCGAAATACCCACGAAAATCGATCAATGCGACTAACTTAAATCGAGACACCAGACAGTGTGTAGTAGTACGTGTAAGGTCTTGGTCCCATATGCTCTGAAACTACTTGACCCAGCAATTAGAATACCTTTCCGTCTACGACCTTGCTTCGTTTATGACTTTTCTACTGCCGGGTATACTTATTGTACTCGCGCGAATACTGTCTATCGCAGTCTTGCTCTATCTCCGTATCAGTCGTTACACGTCACGGCGCGTACAAGCACCACCAGCACCAGCATCGAGTATAAAGAATTTTCCTCGGTTCCCTTCCTCTTTCCCTTTCTCTTTCTCTCTTTGCGTCTTTCCTGTAGCGCGTGAACGCATGAAGAAACAAGATTACGCCGGTGTATGGTATACACGCGCTGGAAGTTCTATTTCCTAGGAACGAGACTGAGATAGGGGGAAAGAAAAAGCGAGAAAGAGAGATTGACTAAACCTCTTCCACCCGCGAGCGTGATAGTCAGTGGGCGATGCGCGACCAAGCCTAACCTGTGCCGGTTCTCCAGCAGGGTAAGCAGAGAGGCTGCGTCGCTAGACGGTGAAAGATAGAACGAGACAGCTACCGTAGAACGGACTCTGTGTGTGTGTGGGTGGTGGGGCTAGACCGGCGCATGCGCGTCAAGGACGCTTATCGAGCCACGGAGAGGGGCGTTTGGTGCCTCATCGTCGGCGGTGGTGGCGGTGACGACGACGTGGCATGGCATGGTATATGGTCGCATGGGTGCAGCGAGGGGTAAGGTGGATGGCTGATATTATGCGGCGGAGGGGATTCTGGCTCCTCGTAGTCGGGAAAAGTAAGAGGAGGGTAGATACGCGATAATCGAAGAGAGAAAGAGCGTCGGTGTGACGGTGTGCGTCACGATAGTTCGCGTATACTATATACGATCGAGCAAGATAGAACAGGGGAATGAAACAGAGACAGAGCTAAAATGCCGAAGCGAAAAGGGAGCAGGCGAAAGAAAGAGACGGACAGGGTTTCGAATTAGCGAGAGGATGCATAGTTGCGCGATAGGTGGTAGAAAGAGAGAAACGCGAAAGAGGTGCGCGCATCGGACGGAGATGCGAACGATACGGAACGTTGGACAAGGAGAAGTCTATACCGTCGAGCGAATCGGCCGATCGTAGGTGTGACTAAGCGAGGCAGACAGAGGGGAATAGGAACGAACGAATGCAACGGAGCGAGGTTCGGTAAAGAGAGAACAAGAAGGAGATAGTCGATATAGGGTGGTGCGAGTGTAGCTATGGCGAAGGGTTTGGAAGGCAGAGAGGGCGGGGAGTCCAGCGGGTAGGACGACGGCAGTGGGGAGAAAGGGGAATATGATTGGCAAGAGGGGGGATAAAGGGGGCGCTGGTGTCGGACAGTCGGTGTCGCGCCAGGCCCCCGCTAGCGGCTAGCCAAGCAAGCAGCAAGCAGTCGCAATCCCGTCGCCTAACCAGCATTGCTCGCCTTACCTTTTCACCCTCTTACAAAATCGCATCGAGGCTTCCGTCAGACGCATATATTTGCCCCGTTCCATCATCCGGTCCCTCCGACGTCGTCCATCGTCGCCATAGCCGCCGCCACCACCACCACCGCCGCCGCCGCTGCCGCCGCCACCGCCGCCGCCACCGTCGTCATCACCGTTCACCGTCGCCGTCGCCGTTGCTGCTACTGCCGTCGTCATCGTCGCACACGCAGTACGTCGTCGTTATTGCTCTCGCAATCGTCGTTCAGTCGCGCGTGGATTACGAAGCAGCGGTTCTTGTTAGAAAAGGGAATTGCGAGCGCGTACCGCTAACCATTCGAAGGAATTGAAACCGAGTCTCTCACGAGAATATCGGGCAGGTTGATTATGAGTTGGAATAGTGGAGCGGGTCAGCGAGCATCCGGGCCAGCGTTTTTAAAGTGAGAACAAGTTTTCCGTGGTTTTGTGTCGTACGCGCGAGATTCGTTGGAACAGTACAGTGTGAGTACACGGCAACCGTTTGGATTTCTGTCGTTTTACGATCATTATCGTGAGAATACACATACATATATACGTATAGAAAAAGGAAGCAAGTGCAGAATCTGAACCAAGAGTTTTCGTATGTCGCACGTTAAAAATTCGGAACCATCGTGTTATTGTCGGGATATTAGTGCTGGAAAATAAGATATCCATACATACATACATACATACATACATATATATATATATACACATACATATATATATATATATACATATATGTATATATATATATATATCTATTTTTGGTGTGTTGTTTGTTACCACAAGTGAGGAGTACCAAGGTTCGAGGAACCAGTGAACGCTCACCGACCGCCTAACCTTACGTCTTGTCACGGTGACCGACATCACGGCGAGATCGCGGCTGATACCTCCGCGTGTTCCGGCGCAAGGTAGTACAGTACATCGCTATTTTACGATACATATGTGTGCCTGTACGATTGTGTTCGTTCGGTAAACGTTTTAGCGTATAGAGCAATAAGTCGTGTAGCCATTGGCCGTGCGTGGGCGCTCCGTTGTATGTATTCCAAACCTATACACGTATACGGTTCACATCGGCATCCCAATGACGTCATGCCTCCCGTAATTACATTTTTATGTCGTTTTACGGTATCGGATGTTTGTTCTGTTTCGTGTTTAGTTTCGTGTCTTGGAATCTTCGAAAAAAGGATCCAGCCATTCTACCTCCTTCGATTTTGAACGATTCGGTCATGAGTTTTGATTTGCCATTATCACGATTTCTTGTCCCGCGCCACTTGCACTCGTTTTTTGCGAAAAATGCAATCGAATCATCCGTGCCTCTACCTTTCGAGTTTATTCTGTTACCATTGCAACCCGAAGCGAAAGGAAGGGAGAGGTAGAGAAAGAAACAAACGAAAACGACATAATTGACACGTTTTACCGAAAACCGAATTCTGTACCGTCGTGCGGCAACGAGTGCGCCGCGCGCTTCCATGTTACGTGTACGAGCGAGAAAGATTAGCCACGTGTCGTTAATTAATTTCTCGTTTTCTAGCGCATCTTCTCCGATAGTGCCTTTTTGATTTTGTCGTATATCGCTTACAACATTGACAACCAATCATAAGTATACAAATTTCAGACGTGCTCGTTCGTATGTTTAAAAAGATACACAGTGTGGCGCGGGTTATTGCAATACATTTTCTTCGGTTCCATTGATCCGTGTTTGTTACTTTATCATTTTTCAAAGTGCTATCATTTTCCGTCCCTTCCCGAAAACTCGTTGCTTTATAATGTATACGTAGTACGGTTGTAATAATGTTGTAACGTCTTACTTCACGTTATCTTTTCATAAACGATAGCGATAAGTAAATTACGTTCGACCATTTCCCACGATTTGTTCATCACGCACAGTCATGTCTCATTGTACTTTTTCCTCGAACCTTCGGGTTAAGCATGGACTACCAATCAAGCGGAATGACATAATTCCATACGGATTGTAGTATTCAAGGGGGCGGGAATATTTTCGCCCGGGCAAAAGTAATTTTTTAATGAAATCGAGACAAATTTTCGAATCACGATATTCAGAAATTCTTTTCGGTGACCCGGGAACGCGATGTTCTCGGTTACACAGGGTTTCTCGGGTTATTCGTTTCTTTCGCGTTCCTACGCGAGCAGGTATGCGACCTTGTTATCTGTAACTTTAATCTCCTTTCGAGGTATTACAGTTTCAAAGAATTATTGATGCAACGTACAGTTCTAATTTTTCGACCGTGAATCCCAGTCTCCTGGAAATCCCAGACTTTCGAAAAATCCTATTTCTATAAGGTTCGAGTAACTTTGATTTAAGCTAGTAAGTCGATTTCTCAAAGGAGAGACTGATTTGTGATTTTACCTCTATCTCGCTGCTTTCGTCATTGCTTACGAGAAATTCTAGTTTTCACAGGGAATTTCATGCAAATTGGTATCAAAGAGAAAAGCTTGTTTCATTAATTATGATGTTAATTAAGAGTAAAATAAGATGGAGGTTTCCCGATGAGGGACTATTTAGGGATACTCCAACGATATGGTTTATCGATATTATATAAAGCTCTTGGTTAGACTGTGAATATTTTTGAAAATTTTTCGTTTAATAATTTACAAAACCGGCATTGACCAAACTTGATTAATCTATGCTAAAATTTCGATTCCGTTGTTCTTTATATATTAACGCGACATAAAATCACTATTTCTCGTAATTGTAATTTTCGAACGCAAAATGATTCTCTTAGAAGTTAACATTTGGTAAGCGATACTGTAGAAAGTACTGAAATTATTCGCATAAATGTAAAGAGTAGAAACCCTTCTAGACATTCTCACGAAGATGGACATTACCAGCCTGTGAATTGGCCTATACACGATAAAGTGAACTTTATTTCTATATAAAAAAGCTTCTCTTTTGCCTTTAAGGCCATAAAATTGGTATCTGAACACGGTTAGATTTGGATATAATTCGTGGTTTTTGAAATTACTGTAAAAAAATGTGAACATTACCAACTCCGTGGTTGTTTATGGTATTTATAGCGTCTCGTAATCTGCCCGATTGTGTAAAAACGAGATAGCACTATATAAACCTTTTTACGAAGACAACAAAAGTCGGCTGTCAAAGTAAAATCCTGTCAAACTTTTTTTCTAGAAGTTACCGATCAAAACACGAATTTACATAAATTCTAGACCTAATAACGACGAATTTTTAGTTATTATATATAAAAGAAAGAGTTAATATCTCTAAAATAATAATCTCATTGTACATGCAAATATCAAGACGGAATAATAAAGCAGGGCAATTATAATCAGAATCAAAGCGAATAGTACGTATATCCATTCGCGCGTCGAAAAGAAAGGCGCGATCGTCGAAAAAGGAAAAATATTACCATCGCGTATCGCGGCGATAATCGCAAGCGTGCAAAGAGCGAAGTTTATTTCGTGTCTTTGTTGCTCGCCGATTTTTTGATTTCGAGTCGATCAATTCCACTGGTAAGCGCGCACTACCTACGCTGCTGCGCGCCGTCTGCATAGGCGCGACTTCCTGTAATCGTCGTAAACAAGTGGAAACAAGGACGGTCGCGTTAAAAAGGGTTCGTGGGCATGGAGTACCAGCAGCTAGAACTCAATAGGATAAAAGACACCGAGGTCGGAATGTTAGTGGGACACGCCCACGAAGCTTCTGAAATTCGATGCGTTCAGAACCTACAGAGTAATACGCGTGGGATGCAATCGACACATTCGCATTCGCATTCACGCGTCATTTCGGTCGACTTCTTCCTTACCTACAGGGCTGCTTAAAAGTTTAGGTCACACGGTAAATAACATATATCTTTCTAATAACATTAATGCTCCGTTCGTTCTATCGTTTGATGTGTTTTTGCGAAAACATTCGTAAATTATTAGATTTCATTTTGCGGTACACGAATGTAGGGACTTCCTAAGTTTATTTATTAAAATTTCATACTGTAATATATGAAATGCGTATTTGGTACGTGTCATCGTGTTTAATTTTCGCAGCGATAGGCTCACTATTAGCAGACTGGTGCTGCTCGGTGGACACGTTTCACAGTAATTATACATACAGTATGTAATTATTAAAAGGGAAACCATAATTCTCGACAATATAGAACATTTTTTCTAATTCGTCGTGTTAGGCTCGGATAGTAACAACGACGATGATTTCAATAACAGCGAGGCTACGAATTTTTAGCAGCAAGCGGTAAAATATAAAAATATTTACAATCAAGTTGTATAAGTGTGATTCCATCCCAAATTTATTAGTACGTATACGTGTAGACGATTTATAAAGTAGAGGTAATATAAAAAATGGTTGAAATTACGTTAAGCTATACGAGCGAAGAAAGTCTTGTTGCTAGAGACTCGTAGATTCCCTTCATTTGGTTTTTAAATGGAGCTACACACAGAAGAATGACATCAGGCTTTCTGACCAAACTAGGTCAACCATGTAGAGTAATTCTATAAGTAATATCGCTCTTTCTTTAGTTATTACGTACCTTGCGAGGAATTTACATTTTCCTTATTTTACTACAGACCATTCGAACTAACCATTCGAGAATGTTTAACTCAAATATTTTATGATGATTTCCGCCTTCCGTTTTATTTTAGTAACTTAATTTTAGGGTAAATCCAAGGGCGCTTCTATGTGAAACGTATAGTAAGACAAATCCGTTCAATTTAGTTTAGGAGATTAAATTAAATTTAGCTGTTCCATTTCACTCAGATTTTGTATTTACTCGAGGGTATATTCATCTATGATTACAGAACAGCGTATGTACTTCATGCCATTATCTAGAATTTTCGCATTTTAGTTTCGAGAAATTAGTAAAGTTGAAGTATCTCTATATCTATGCTTCGAATAAAGATTCTTTTACCAATGTCTAATTTTGGACAGTATTCGACTTTATCACCAATGTAGACGAGCAATACAAATAAGTTTGTTGAAATGCAGTAGACATCGCTGGATTGAACAAATTTGATGCACACGTATAATTACTGTCAACTACTTTGACCGAAAAGAAAGAGTCCGTCGAGTAGGCGGTCCCACAAGTTATCGATCCATGGCTCGCCGATAAGTTTGCCCGGTACCAACCGCAGGATCGTCGCGATTATGTTGTCCTGGATGAGCCTCGCAACGACGCGACCCGCTGGCAGAAATACCGCGATTAGAAGGACATATATCTGCCGGTAGCGTCGCGTGCGACCGTCTGGACGATCCATGAAACGATTTACGACTGGTAGATTCACGCGCGTAGATCCACGCTTCTGCGGCGATTGTAAATTAACGGGCATTTGATATAAATGCGATCCTGTTGGCGTGGGACCAACACGAAACAGTATAAATAGAATTTCTTCGCGCGGTGGTTGTAACCCTATACAATATGATTTTCTGGCTTTTATTTCCGTGGTTCCTTCTTTCGGCAAAACCACGACAAAAACGTGGAAGCGTGGATCGCCTGCGGTAAACTAAAACTTCTCCGCCACTATACAAATCCCGAGATAATTTCGACTCCGTTGCGTCACACGAACTATAACGCACACCGACGTGACTCTTGATAGGTGGCTATGTCTCGCGCTGTACCCGCGAGCTGTAATCACCGGGATGATGTCATGGGAGAATTCTTAACGATCACGTGAGAACTGAATGCGGTAATTCGTAATTTAACATTGCCGTTGAACGGTGCATAGTCACAGTGTTGGATGATGAAAAGTTAAATCATTCGTTAACTATTTTTAATACCAGTCTTTCTTCTCAACAATCTCTTCTATACAGGGTGTCCCACATAAATGGGAACACCTAAATATCTGTCGTATTTACAGTCCTGTCGGAAAACTTCAGAGGACAAAGCGACGCTATTGCAGGGGGCAAATATAATGGTAAAGAAAACAATTTTTTATGTCGTGTTTTTTAATGAAATTTCAAGGTCACCGATGTTTTTTTTTAAACGGAATAGTATATTTTTTTACGATAACATGATAGACAATAAAAAAACTGAATTTAGTGGATACCACCTTTTTAACCTTGAAACGACCTTGAGCAAGAATAATCATGTTGGAGCGGATAAAACGTGGAAGTTTAAAACTTACGTGTTTCAGCAAAGATTACGCGTTGTTTACGGCGGGTTGACCTTTACATATCGTAATAAATGTTCGAAATGTTGACCATCCTCGTTTATGCAATATTGTTTTTAAACAGCATTGCCACACGCGATAGCGTAGCATTGTAGGGCTAAAGATGTAACAATGACAGAGGAAAAAGAATACATTTTAATAATAAATATTTACAATATGAAACACTTCTTCCACACTGTTACATGTACAAGAATATTTCTTGTCGATATATCTTTCGGCTATCCGAACATTGTTTTAGTAACATAATTTGTGTAATCAAGATTCTACCGTAGACTTTGCTTAAATGTTGAAGGGAAAGGATAGAGGGGGGACTCTCTTCGGATTATGAGTTTGTTTGAGCATTAAAATTGGAGAAGGGACAAGTTGGTCGAGTTATAAGATCGCACACGGATTTCGGTTGATGCAACGTTTGGGGTATATGCACGGCTCCCGAATGAGAGAAATAGTAGGGAAGTTGAGAGAAAGAGAGAAATATTTGTAGGTTACGTTGCCAGGTCAGCCACCTATCTCTCCCTCGCCGGAGCAGCCTGTCGCGGGACTAAAATTAAAACGAGGCACACCCACCCTGCCTACACGCTTGTATACGATGTCCAGAAACATTCGGAGGAAAGCACACAGAATCGACCTTAGGCTTCGAGTATTCTCTGCTTTCTTCTTATTTTCCTGCTCCGCTCTTGATTTCCACCTTGTCAACGCACCCTCTTCGTCTTTACCCGCTTCCTTGTATTCTCTACTTTCTTTAATTTCATTTCTTCGTTACCTTCCTAAGAAACGGGTACCATGCGTGTCTGTGTGAATTTCTACGTAATACAACTGTTAATATAACTGCCACGCGACTGTTGACCCCTTGTGATCATCGGTCGAGCATAATTCGGCTTGACAGCACAATTTACGACTATGTACGTATTGGTACACGTTTCCTTAAAAATGTTTAAACGAAACTTATATTATTTGTCACGAATGATATCTTTAACACCATGTTCCCGAATTAAGACAATTTTGAATTTTGATCCACCCTTTCCGAATATTTATCGATATTGGGCACGGTTCGTCATTTGATTTCTCTCAGATATGAAATTCAAAAGTACAACGATAAAGGCGTTCAATTTTTGCGAACTCTTTGATTATTTAGAATTTCGAGTGTGTTATCGTTCATCGAACAGAAGACCTCTCTATCGAAGAACGAATAAAGTTTTTTGCATGCCCTTGTCAGTGTACTAGAGGACATTTTAAATGTGTGCAACTGATTAGGATTTTTCGTAAGAAAGGCTAGTGATTTTGATTGCAGGCATAATGCGTCCTTTAGGAAAAACTATGCCAAGCGTGCAAGCCACACACAGTCGCTATCTCGCCATATGCTCCGTGTCGTAGGCATATGGTGAAAGGCCAAATCGAGCGACAGGGTGACTAAGTAGGAAGGTACGGATCCACTAACTCGAAAGCACGGAACGAACGTAAATCTGTTAGTGTTTTTATACAGAATTCTCCTCTTTATATCTCATTTACTTTCAACACCAAAAGTTTGTGTAATAGATGCAATTGCTGGCCAGTTCTGACAATGCTGTATCGTTTTACATACATATTATTTCTTTGGCAGCAATTTAAAATGTAGGTTGTTGATCTTTATGTATCTGCAAGGATGATTTTCGCATTGCGATTCCAACAATTCGAAACATTCGTCGCAGCACGTGTTCAAGACTCCCGCGATCGATGATCTTCAAATCCGAGCTGTAAAATAAAACTAAACTCTTAGAAGTCGTAAGGCTCGTGAGTGCGTGATTTGTTGGGTAGGCGGTAGTTCAACGATGTCGAAATATAAAAAAAGTCTTCGGAAAAACGGTTCGGTTGCTTTAATTTAAATAAACCCAATTGTAATTCTGTTTTTCGAGCGGACTAGCCGGGGCTGATGGTACATTCATTGCGATAGAATTTGATTTCACGGAAAACGATAAATATTCAAGGGCAAACGTGGTCTTGCTCGCTCGCACGGTCGTGGTCGTCGGGCTTGAGCGCGAGCGCGAGCGCGCACAAGCTCGGTGTGAGAAGCGTTCCATGGAATTTCATCGGCGGGAGCATTCTGGCGGTGTGACGGTGCACGTATAGCGGCCGACTTCTCTCGACTCTCGACAATGAGTCAGAATGAATGATTTGCAAGCGTTGAAATGCATGAACGAGCAAGCCGAGCGCGACGTCCGATTGGACGGCTGCCTCTCTCCGTAGTCGCGCCCTCGCCCTCCTCTACGAATTTATGGCTTCAAAGCGTCCCAATGCATCTACTCTGTGGCGTCAAATTGCTTTCCAGCGGTTTTTTAACATCCCGTTCGGTCGTATCGCGGCAGTTTTACGTTTTATCTAATTATATTTCGCCCTCCGAGGGCGGTTTGTTTGATCAGGGGCGCGCCACCCGTTTACTCTCCACTTTGTGCCCCGTTTTCGCGTCACGAACAGATTCAAATATTTTTCTCGTTCCCGTGAACTTTTTTTTCACTATTCTCTTCTCCCCTCTTCTCTTCGGTTCGGCTTTCTTCTTCTTTTATATTTACAAATGGTACGTTGTGCTTGTAGGAAAGCATTACCGCGGTAACGCGACCGTTATTTTATTCGCTTCCTCGATTCGAAAGGGTTGCACTTCCGATACAAAAGGTTGCATTCGAGAGCCGTACAACGAGAAATATTCGCCGAGGACTCGCACACTTTTTCTCTTTCGCTGCTACTAATGTCCCGGCGGACACGGTCGGTCGATATTTAGCGAAAACGATATTGTGTGGCAACGGGTATGGTGTTCCTGCTTACGCAATGTCCATGACCGGATACCGTGCTCTTTATCTTTTAGGTAATTGGATACGCTACTGTATGAAATCGAGCTACTCGGAGGTATTCGACAGACGTAAAAAGAAGCGTGACGATGATTAGTACTACGGCGTATGTTCCCGAAATATAGGCATACGAAAGACTCGATTGATAAGAACGCGATAGAAAAAACAAAAACGTCATATCAAATGCATGTTGTTGAACTGAAATTATTTTTCAGATATTAAATGTTACCGTCGATCGAAGCGAACCAAACGATATCTAAAAATGTAAAGAGAGTTGCCATACTCGCCTATTTTTGGAAGAATACCGTCCGAAATCCGTGCCGTTAACAGCTTCAACGCTTATAGCGTAAAAGATTATCCGATTAAACGTAATTGAAATTATTATTTCAGTTACTGAAAAATAATGGCTCGAGGGCCAGCGTTTGTTAACGATATCTTTGTTTCTTTTAACGAGTTCTATTAGCAATTTAAGTTTCCAGCCACAGCTCAGAAACAGTCCGTATAATCTACGGTGAAGTTGTTACATTAATCCAAACCTTACTTCTTCGTGGAATTCCGAGCGCGACAGTCGACTGCACCCAAGGCTCTCGGACAATCTGCAAAGATAATTTTCCGGTTTATTGGTATTTCGTGAAGTATGCTCTGGGTATCACAGTGCGCGCGGTAACTTGTTAGTTCATAGGCACTTAAATCACGAAAGTGTGGAGCGTAAAGGCCGGGCTTTGCGCGTTTTGCGCGCACACACACACACATCGCATGCGCGCAAATGGGATCGAAGCCTGTAAATTCTCGATCAATATTGCCATTGTTTTCCATTCAGCTGATAATGCGCTGCCTCTCTGCCGCGCAGCATTCGGTCTTATCGTAGAAGTTCGCTCGTTCACCTTAGTTCGGAAGTCGAGTCGGATTTTCGTTATTCGCTTCCGTTAAATACTTAGCAAACCCCGGGACTATTATGCGTTGGTTCGGCCCAACTCTGTTCCTCGCGATCGATTATCAACGATTATGATCGCATGCGAGATACGCGGATCGAACCAGCGCTTTCGAATTACGACATCGTAGACTCGGCAAAGATCGTTGGTAAACCTTCGAATCAAAGAATATTGAAACGTTAAACGTGTTCTTTGGAATGAAAGAATTTAATTATCGTTACGACGATTTTCTTAGAAAGAAATTTATTATTATTATTTCCCATACATTATTTATTTCATATTTTTAGTTACGATTTCGGGGATCGATAAAAATAATAAAGTTTAACGATCCAATAGATCCAACAAAAAAAATGTCGGAATACGTACAGATGATATACATGTATCTTGAGCCTGAATTTCGAATTCATCCTTGCTTCTGCAGGGCGTAGATTTTTCACCTGTTTTGCCGTCAGTTTTTTTCCCCGTCACAAACCAAACTGTAATCCCGATTATGGGAGTCCTTTTTTTTACAAACCCGTAAGTCGGTGCACCATTGTGCAGGGGACAAAGATGCAACGACCGAACACACCGGGGATAATCGATTACCGTCTAACACCTGTCACAACGTTTCACCGTGAAATACGTGTCAGTCGTCGTGGTGAACACGAATCGTTGGAAGGATCTAGGCATCGGGACGAAGCATTGGGCTTTTATTGCTTCGCAGACAGAGGTTTTCCTTGCGAGTGTACCTTCCCTCTGTGTGCCGTAGCACAAAAGAACACAATTCTATAGATGTATAGGTACCTAGCCGACAATCTTCTTAAAAGGCTAGCAAGAGTCAAGTATCACAAAAAGCTAAAACCCGGCTCTGGAGTTTTGATTTCACTAGGAAAACATTCGAGACGTCTAGTATTATGTGGCTGGAGGCGGTGCTATCGACGACTATATTGACTCCAATCGATGACACATATACCTGAAAGCAATTAGATAGTTGGATCCTTTTACAAGATGTTTGTGGAATCAGCTCCTGCAGATCCATCGAATTTAATAGGAATCGGTCGTTTTGTTTGAAACGAATTGGTAGTTCTCCGGTTAGTAATATAAAAACAGTTAAATTGCTAAATATTTTCTGAAATGTCCGCGAGCGTATCGTTTTAATTAATACCGACGAATTAATAGCCTTTGATTTGAAAATGATAATCTTTAATTTTTTGCATGACGGAAGGAAACAAACTTATTTCATTTTTTCAGTACTACTAGATTTGAACTATTTATTCTTTAAAATACTACCTCGATACTTTCTTAGTACGAGAATATAGTGGAGCGGCGGAGGTGAGCGTAGCGTAGAGGAGAGCGGTGCGATATTCGTATGTCCACCGCTATTATACGCCGCCTTGTTCACAGCTCTCGTCACCGTTCTACCATATACAGTCGCAATTAATTACATTGGTTTGATTTTTCCGCGATGTTCACCTCGTCGCTATCCTCGATCTTCGCCGCTCCACTATATGCGTACCCGTATGTAGAATGTTACACGATACGCAGTGCCATTTAAGAAAAAAACAAAAATGACCTTCAAAGGTCATGAAGATTTTTTAGCGAACGTGTGATTGATCGCTCGATGCGTGTCTGTCTGCTTCAAAGGAGCGTCTGTCTATGGGACGGCTACTATAATAATAAGATTACGAAAAATCCACAGATTTGAATTAAATCCACATTACGTAATATAATTATTAACCTGTACAAGCATTGTCCAGGTTTCGTTTAACCGACAACACGTTTAACGATCGATGAAAATTTCTTCTCTCAAACCACACCTGAATATTCTTGAAGTTGCAAAAAAGATGCATTGCGATCGGTCACGAGACGACGACAGTGACGAATACCAGATGTCATGGAATGCGGGGATGCATATATGCAAAAATGAACGGATAGAAATACTTCTTGTCAGTAGGAACAGACATCGGACCGTTGAGGAATTTGTACGGAGGCTTAGACTGCACAGATCCATGTATTCGCGTGGTGAATGAAAAAGACGTCTTTCTCTTGGCTGCTGCACTGGGTGAATTTCACGATCTCTCTAAAGAATCCCACTTTTTTCGTCTAATATTCGCGCAGAATGCAAACGTTTTCCCGCGGGGGTTCCATTGTCCCCTTGAAAGTATTAAAGATGGCGTCTCCGAATCCTGCTCTTTAAAAATGTTGCATTATACGTATACTCTGTGTTATGTACTAATAGAGCTTAAATAAATTGTCTAGAAATTAATTGGATGATCATCGACTCAATTTAAAAATTGTCGTGGGATAAAATATTAAAGAAATTTATGAACGGTGATATTAGGATTTCTACTCGTTGCTATATTTGCGTGACATTCTCGCGACATGAACAATTTTTATAATAGGTATACTCGTATCTACGAAAAATCGGTAGACGCTTTATATTTTCGAGGGACGTTTGCATCTTGTGACTGCCGCGTTTGCACTAAACCGAGATTATTTCAAAATACCGGAGTAGGACTTCTTCGCGTACAAAAGCTGTGTGAAAACAAATGGTTGGTAGTGTCTACATCGAGCATTGGTCAACCTCGATAATTTCATAAACTGTGCAGAAGGAGAAAAAATGTTCTCCGATAATAAGATCAAAAAGGGCGTCACATCTTCCGTGTTCAAAATCCTTTTAGCTAATTTAATCGGTCCTAATTCCATTACAGCTGGCGACAACTCTTAAGCTTCGGATGGGGAAGGTCGTTCCCATTGTTTCATTCCGTTAATTTCACTTTAATTTATATTTTAATCCCCGTTGCCCGCAGTAAGTTCAAAATCGTCGAACAGCCGAGGGACTTCCCTTCCGCTGGCTCGTTTCAGCCTGCCCGATCAGGAGCGATCGGTCGTAAATGTTAAAAATCATTTTCTCCCCGCCTACTTCTGTTCCCGTACACCAACCACCGACTATTGGCACGATTACTCGGATCAGTGGACTTTTACAATCGACTGGGATCGTCCAGTCAGCCGTTCCTAGAGGTTGCTTTATAAATAGACCTACCTGTAGGCGCAAGGTGGATGCACCAAAGATAAAATGTCAGAGCTTGATCTGCGTCAAAGGGTTTCAGAGTTTACAGAATTAATATGCATTAGCCAATTCGCATGTGGCCCTACTCGCTGACGCGATAAAACATTTTAGACTGGTGAAACGATCTATAGCTCGATTATAACAAACTATGATCATGTAGAGTTGGTTTTCCTGAAATTGTAATGAAACTTTATCAAATTATCCTTATTATAAGTGGCGTACTTCATAGGTTTTTCGAATTAGGAAGTCTTCGATGCTTGAATCGCAAAGCAGTCTTCCCAGGAAACTTTAGTAGTCCCAATATTAATTTATTATTCCCAAATCCTTTATTATCTTGAGCAAGCACTGGGACAAAAAATTTATTGGTTTTACGATATAGTTTGATTGTATTAAATAAATCGTTACATAAATATTCATGGGTTTGACCAAGATTCGGACGGAAGTTTCTGAATAAAGAATAAAACGTCCAAAGTTCTACCAAACGCCGTAGTTATCGGAACCATCTCGTTTATTGATACGTTTGGAGAAATGGAACTTTGTCGTGATTTAGTAGCACCGTTGATTGTATCGAAAAGAGACATCTTTATTCGGCATTCGGTTCTGTATCGCCGAATTCGATGCAGATGTCAGGAACGTCCTTCGAAGGTGAGGAGTACACGGCGTCAGCGACAACGACAACGATCACGAAAAGTCTGTGTGAGAGATATTGATTTCGTCGTCCCTCTTTTTCTGCGGTAGTCACGTGAAAGAAGTGGACGAAGCTCGAAGCCGCATTCGTGCACGTAGTACATACATACGTACAGGGTGTCCCACATAAATGGGAACACCTAAATATCTGTCGTATTTACAGTCCTATCGGAAAACTTCAGAGGACAAAGTGACGCTATTGCATGGGGCAAATATAATGGAAAGAAAAAATTTTTTATGTCGTGTTTTTTAATGAAATCCCAAGGTCACCGATGTTTTTTTAAATGGAATAGTATATCTTTTTACGATAGCATGATAGACAATAAAAAAACTGAATTTAGTGGACACCATCTTTTTGACCTTGAAATGACCTTGAGCAAGAATAATCACGTTGGAGCGGATAAAATGTGGACGTTTGGTTGACCTTTACATATCATAATAAATGTTCGAAATGTTGACCATCCTCGTTTATGCGATATTGCAATCTTGCATTAAATGATCTGTAGACATTGTCGATTTCCTGAGACGTAATCGAAGCACATGCTGCGGTAATCCTTTGCCGCATATCCTCTGTCGTTGTGGGTTTATCTTTGTACACAATACATTTTATCCTGCCCCATAGATAAAAGTCCAACGGTGTCGGGTCCGGAGAACGGGCTGGCCATGGAATTGTTCCTCGTCGCCCAATCCAGTGTCCAGGATATTTCGTATTTAACACCGTTCTAGCAACTTTAGAATAACGCGTTGTGGACAACCATCGTGTTGAAACCACATGCGCTCCCGATCGAATAACGTAATTTCTTCTAAAAGGCCCGACAAATCCTGGCGTAAAAATGCAGCATACTTTGTCAGAGTTCCTTGTATAAAGTTCGGGCCTATTATTTTACTGCATAAAAACGCTGTACAAACATTTATTGTGGTTTGTAAAGGTCAGCCCCGACGTAAACAACGTGTAATCTTTGTTGAAACACGTAAATTTTAAACTTCTTGCTCAAGGTCATTTCAAGGTCAAAAAGGTGGTATCCACTAAATTCAGTTTTTTATTGTCTATCATGCTATCCTAAAAAAATATACTATTCCATTTAAAAAACATCGGTGACCTTGAAATTTCATTAAAAAAACACGACATAAAAAATCTTTTTCTTTACCATTATATTTGCCCCCTGCAATAGCGTCAATTTGTCCTCTGAAGTTTTCCGATAGGACTGTAAATACGACAGATATTTAGGTGTTCCCATTTATGTGGGACACCCTGTATATCGATTCGACCGAGAGAACCGAACGGAGACTCTTGAGCACGCGAAAACACTCCGCCACGTGAAAAAGATACGCAGATTATGAAAATCCTGTTTGTCCACCTTCGCCTGCACCGAATAATCGTCGATAAAGTCACTTGTATTTCATCGTTTCTTTCGTCGCATCTTTCAATCTATTCTATAACATAAGAATTTAGAGTGGAATCCAATCACATTACGCGACAGGCTATACTTTCGCCGTTTGGAAGTAGTCTAGCAAGTTTACAAAACCTTTTCCATTTTCAAGGCGTAATGCAAAATAAATCAGTGAATTAAACTTAAATCACACGCTACATATTAAACATAAAACAAAACTGAAGTTAAATAAAATAAAACAAAACAAAAACTACAATATATGTAATATGTAAATAACTAAAAAAAAATCATGCGAATATTTCGCTGCTCAACTCCCGACGTTTTCTGCTGCATCACGAAATCATAAATGAGATAAAAATATTTCAACTATCTCGGATAACAAAAATTTTACGCCTTACGCAAAATTTTTTGAATTGACTTTTTACCGGTTTTTCGAGCCAAATACCCCATTGTGCGACGGTTAGTTCAACGTCGTCGATTTTTCCCTCCACCCGAGAAATCCTCGGGAAAACAAACGTTTCGACTGGAAACGTTTTTCTTTCTGGTATTTTCTAGTGCGTTGAACGTGCACATACGTCCCCATAACTCTTGTCGGGTAACATGAGAAACGAGTCGACCGCCTCGGGTCCGCTTTTCGTAAGCGGCTTACTTGCGCGACGGAAAATTGTACTACGCTGCACTCTTCCTCCTCCACCCTCTACCTCGGCTCTCTTCAGCTCTCAGCTTTTCTTTTTCTTTGCCTTAACTGTCTCTGGCTCGTACATAAAAGTGCATACTTATTCATGGGCGCGTGTACGTGCGCCGGCTCGTCCTGGTATTTTTTCTCCTAGACTTTTCACGGCGGGACGTGCAGAAGGGATCGCAGTTTTTCACCGGTTAATGTACGATATCAGCTGGAATTATATGCTTCGCGAAATCATGATAGGATTTCGTGCGCGATAAATACTCCGGCTCCCGGATATTTCAGAAACGTGGCGGCTACGCTTGGTCCCGGATAACCGAGAATCTGTGGTTTTCGATACAGATTTTTGGTCTCGGTAGCCATTCGATACGGACGAAGTCGTCAGAAATTTTTTCTTGGAGGTACAGGGCGATTCAGCGAAGCGTGCCACCCAAATTACTCGCGATCTACGAATTTGGTATATGAAAAAATGATTGCGATAAAAGTTGTATGGTTTCGAGAGTAGCGTGCAATATAATAATTAATTTTTTTTCTTAATTTTAATCTTGCGGTCGAAGAAAGAACTGAACCCCGAATAAAATATCATAAGGGCACATCCGATAAAAAACTAAAATGTTCTTCATTACGATTTTCGTTATTATATATATTCGTTGTAGCATTCATATTCTAACGATACGATTTTTCATATCTTCAAGCGTCGTAGGTATCTCGCGAGTATAATTTTCATTTAGCGCGATTGGACGTTGTTATCAATAGATAATGTTAATATTATCGCGAACAAAATGAGTTGGAACGAAGTTTTACACGCAGTATGTTTCGCTTCACCATGAAAATGTCGTATGAGGTATAAACAGTCTGAAGTGCAATATACGAATGTTATACACAAATATTTTAGATTCAATCATTGAAGAGGAGAAAACAATTAAAAGGAAAATAACAGAATTTATATTCTAATAATTTTAAACTGCGCATAAAGGTTTTAACTTTTATTAGCAGACGATTTACTTCTGGATGTAGTTGTAAGATGAACAATTTCTACTACACCGTTCTTGATTTGCGAATGAAATATAAAATTACGTTACAGCATCGTTTGTTATGATTTTGCGAGTGAATGTTTGAGGGAGGAGATGATGTTGAACGTTTTTCGAGTTGTAAATGCAACGGTTTTTTAAACAACCTATTATACGAAAAACTCAATGTATCCATATCCGTTGCTAATAGTGAAATTAGTAACATGCCCAATTAGCGGAGTATAGAGTGATCGTACAAAGTTTCCATCGTATTTGTTTCCGCTGTTTCGTCGATCGCATTAACATATCCAATGATTTATTGGTACCGCTTAAAACTTCCCTCTCATCATTTTTACTTACGATTGCCGCAGTTGAGAAATGATTCGAACAACATGCGTAACCGACGCGACGGAATATCATCGAAACCGTATTATTTAATACAATCCACACATTCTCTGGGAATAATTATTTTGTGTAGAAAAAAACCAAAATGATTTCTCGTTTCATTTTAATAACAACTGGGACTGTGTATGGTCGGTCGAGGATCGTGCATTCTCGACACCACAACGGGACGCCTTAATTTACTCTATTAAGCGTGCTTGCATTGGTAGTCCTGCGCTTGTTTTCTACTATACCCTTGCCCGTTCGCGGCCTTTGCTTGATCATTCCCATTTAAACTTCCAACCAGCCCTCGATCTGTCTTTCTCTACCTATCTTAAAGCTAAAACCGCTCATCGAGCCAACGCTCCACCTCCTAAGCCCACCAACGAACAGCCCTCTTCCACTTTCCCTCTACCTCTCTTTCTCTCTTTCTCTCTTTCTCTCTTTCTCTCTTTCTCTCTTTCTCTCTTTCTCCGTGCCCCTTCCTCGAAAACAAGAAGCATTTTAAGCCTTTGCATCCGCAGTAACGCGAGTTTTCGCTTTTGGTATGTTTCCAGAACAGCAGAATTCGGAGTTCGACCGCGGGAGGAACCAGGAGTGCACCGAATAAATGACGTAAATCCGAGGAACGGAAACGCAGCGTCACTCGCTAATTCGCAATCCCCCTTCCCCCACCGAACCTCCCCCTTTCTATCTTTCTCTTTCACCGTTTCCGCGTCTCCTCCCGTTCCCCCTTCGCCCAATCCGCAACGATTCGACTCGATCCAACCCGACCCCGAGAATTCACGACCCAAACATAGAACCGGATCTTTCTACCCTCGCCTTTTTACCCGCTTTGTCGCCTACCGCCTTGCTTACTCTCTTTACCAGCCTCCTTCTTCGGCTCCTTCTTCGAGGGAACAACGGTCTATCCCTTCTTCTTCGTACACTTCCATCCCCCGGTCCGACGAAGGATAGCTAGGCTCGGCTTTCCAACATTCGAGAACTCCTTTCTAGATCCGTTTTCTACTTCCACGGAGTCTTTGGTCCTGTACTTCCTGGTCCAGTAGACACTACACACGAGAGTACACGCTCCCGAACCGGCTTGAAGGACACCACGACCGGCTTTTTCAAACACACGTCCACGTACCCACTTACCTACAGATACACGTATATACACGCAAACACACACACGTACACAGATCTGTCTCTCTGTAATAAAAACTTCGACGCAGCCAGCCAGCAACAGCCAGATATATATATATATATATATGTATATATCGATCAAAGAAAATAAATTTGCGCCTACAGAGCACGTACACACATACGCATACGTACACACGCTCCTGGTGGTCGACGTTTAGCTTTGAAAGGCTTCAAGCTTTGCCCCAAAAACTACACTCTGGTTGCTACTACGCGCCTTCTAAAACTCCTACGAAGCGCATTGCGAGAAGATAACAGAGCGCTGCTGGATAAATGAAGATCGAGAGATCGGTAAAGGGAATTGGGAAGGATCCACGATCTTCTTGGTCAACGGAAGCCGCAAGCATCGCCTAAATAAAACAATAAAGAGCAACGCAAAGAATAAAATATCGAAGCCAGAGCCTAATCGCTGTCGATAGAACGCCTCTTTGCCTCTTCGCTTTCTTTCTCGGTGAAATTTCCCCAGCTCTCCGAGGAGAAACACGTTTCTCTCTCGTCAATCGCAATCGCTGTAATCTTGCTATCGAACGCCTACGCTGCAACGGTGCGAACATCGTTTCGTGATCGTAACGCTGGAAGTAGAAGGGAAGAAAGAATCAGTGAAAAAATACGGAGGGCAGAAACGATACCGGCTACTCTTTCTCTTTCTAACTATCTTTGTTGTCCAGCTAACCGCTAACTCGGCAAGCTAAGCTGCACTGTCTCTTTGTAGCGACTAACCGCTCCGGTCGATAACGCAAACTGTGCGTGCGATAAAGTGTGAGCAGCTGATAACGAACGGTGATATCGCACGGTCTAAGAATAGTTTAGAATCGCGAGGCGAGAAGTCTCCGACAATCCCGAGCCTTTTAACACGGTGTTCGATAATATACGCGACAACGAATAGTAGGCAAATTCAAGAAGAATACGACGGGTCTGATCCACGCGAGTTTATTCACTCTCCAGTTACCTTTGTACGCTTCGTCGTTGTTGCACGGTTACGCGAGTTTTACGGTCCGTCGTCGTCGTCGTCGTCGTCGTCGTCGTCGTCGTCGTCGCCATCGCCAACACGGAAGAAACAGTGATCTGGAAGACCAACAACTCGACGAGAGGCGTGTTCATGGAACAATAAGATCGCGCGCTACGCGAAGACAAACTTCCAAAGGTACCAACATTTATCATTGTATCAATGTTCCGGGCACTTGCGGGATTTCGGGCCTACGCAAGTTAGCTATTCGGTATCCTTTCTTGCGCGATTACAACGCTAGATTCGTATTATCAATTATCTCTATGCTATGTTTCTAGGCTGAACAATTTCTTATTCCTTTCCCAGCTTTCAAATTTGAACTATTTATTTGAAGGAAGTCTGTCTACTTGTACGCTTGTACGCGCTATTAATAGATCCAAAAACAGCAAACGACGCAAAATAATTTATGGATTTTTAAGATAATTCTTCAAGTTGTATTTCACTTTTCCAACGTTCTTAAAGAAATTTTTGTAATGTCCTTCGATCGAATGAGATTGAAATCGAATTAAATTGCTCGATTTTTTTAAGTGGGGTAAATTTACTTTAGTATGTTTTCATTCCAAGGTGTATTTTTTTAGACTTGAAAAAATGAGATTATTCGTAGAGGGTTCATTTGTGAATGGAAACTTTCAAGTTTGCAAAACTATAAATCCGTAAGACTGATAATTTTTAATTATTACTCATTGATTTCTTTGAGGCAAAAACTTGGCACGAATATTTTGTCAGAATTAGACTTTCTTTCGAAGGATATATAATAGATCTATTTTTAAAAATTTTTAGATGTTCGGTAGAACTTTTCACCGTTAATACAGTACTATAAAAAGATGTCGGAGTTATTTTACGTACAACGTGCGCGTGAACATTTTAAATCATTTGTTCGATTACTGTACGAGATATCACAGAAATCATGAAACAAATTCAAAGCTGGTATTTCAAGTTACAACATTTTTAATACAAAAACGTCTTTCTCGCGGATGTGTACATGCATGAACAAAATTACACGTGACATAATATTAAATCCATAAAACACATTAAATTGTATTACTTATGATAATCGCAAAAATTGAAGCGAACGTTAGAACGAGTTCTGATTCGGCGAAACTCCCGCATGTGCCGGCAAGTCGAGGGCTCGGTCAGAATAAACGAAAACCAATTATGTCCTTGGCAAGATCAGCTGGTGCGAGCGATCGTGAACGAACAAGCAACGCTACGCCGAGAACAGACCAGTGAAGGAAGAGGATAAATTAAAGTCGCTCGAAAGTCTAAACCCCGTTAAGGAGGAGTCTCGTGGTCTTCCAGGACTGGAAGGAAGTATGGCAATGGTCAACATGAATAACCTACTGAACGGCAAGGACTCCCGATGGCTGCAGCTAGAGGTTTGCAGAGAGTTCCAGCGCAATAAGTGTACCAGGCCCGACACGGAGTGCAAGTTCGCTCATCCCCCAGCTAACGTTGAGGTGCAGAATGGACGGGTCACTGCTTGCTACGACAGTATCAAGGTAATTAGCCATTGTATAATCGAGTCTATAGTCATGGATAATGCGGTCACCATCGAACATGTCCATTATCTTTCATCGATAAAGACGAGATCGTGTCGATAGTCGTTTATAATTTCTTGCACCTTTATTAAAGTCTGAACCCCTTTGTCGATCTTACTCGCTATCGAGATTCGCTGGTATATTTTCAATTTTTGCTGTACCACCTTAGCTACGGCACTATGATCATTTATAATTGTTCTTAACTGGGTTTACTATAATTACAGTTCTGCATAGGATTCGTTATGCGCAAGTTCGACATTCCTTGTTCTTTTTAGAGAAATGACGTAAACGGTATTTAGGCGTAGACGTGGAGATAAAAAACGCTGTTTATTCTTTCTTCATCGTTACAAGTATATTATATACTAAACGCAGAGAATTATGCATTAAAATTTAGAAAATACCTAACAGTCTAGTTCACATTTATCTAATAGATCGATAAGTTTAGACGCAGGCCGAAAAAATAAGACTGTAAACTCGTATAGTTTTTAAGGTCGCAAGATACGGGTGTCGATGAAGTTTCAATTTATCGAGACATTTATTAAAACTTATAAAAGCTGTTCGATTTTGCGTAACGGATAAGGGACATCGGTTTGTACTTAACCAGTTAACCGCGTTCGACGCTTATACTCGTCATTGGTCGATTTTAATTCTGCATCCCGCGAGGGAATTTCAAATTAAATTCCGCAGTTAACTGGTTAATAAAACTGTCACCGTATAAATTTCCTCGTGTGACGAAGAGCGAACCGGCGCGAGTGGGAAGGGAGTGCGATTAAACGAAAGGAACGAAAAAAGATACGAGTTGGGCGCGGCTCGATCGAATGTCCCGTCCCTCCTTTGGAGATATTGAATTCGAGGATCGAGTTTGTAGTTATTAATAGCGACAATTACTCAACGGGGGAATATGAAAAACGGGCGACCGAGTTTGACGAATTAGAACTGAAAGAAGGATCGTTAAGCAAAAATTGGAAAAACTTTCGTTAATAACCGGGGCGTTTGTAGATGCTTTATTGTCCAGTGACGCGACCGATTAGATAAAGAGGAGAAAGATGTTACGAGCGAGGCGCGGCTGTTTCATTTGATGCGAAATCACCGTTTCCCTCGCCATGTATTTTGGTCTTCGTATCTTCCGGTAGGTGTACCTTGAATTTTCAGAGTTTTCCTTTATACGTTTTCGTCTACACGGTAAATCGAGTCTAAATGCTATTTACGGAAGCTGCGGAAGGCTTGTTGTTTAAATTAATGTTGCCAATTAACGAAAGAGGATAAGCAAAACATTGTGGTAATTGCAAAAATGGGATTTAATTTAAAGTATACAGCTTATCGTATAAAAAATTATTTACGTAAATGGGATTTAATCTGATCGCGCATATCCTGATTATTTCTTAAAAAGGACTTGCGTTTATCATCGAGCGCTTTGACTGAAAGTTCTCGAGTGGCTAATCTGTTGATCTAAATTTAAGTACACTGTAAACGCAGAAAGTTTGTAATTCGCTTATCTCCATTTCCTCCGTGTTCATCGACACAGCAGCTGCGAGCATCAACCATTCGCTTCGCCAGTCACGATCACCGTAACTCCGAGACACATTCTATGCGGTACATGTTATGCAACGGAGTAAAAGGGCTCCTCTTTATTTCGGAATAAGTTAGGCTTATTCGAGTCGAAGCGAGACAATTTTTTATCGAATCGATAGTCAGTTTCATCCGCGAAATAAAATTCGATCCGCTGATCAAACGACTAGATTATCCTCGCTGTCGGTTGTCACGACGATAGAGAGCTGCATACAGCGTGCGACGACGACGTACGTCAACGTCGACAATGATGTATACGACGGTACGCGAGTCAAGCCACGTAGCCGAGTCCGTCGTTTAATTCTGGAAGCTATTAATGTCGTTGGGATCTGGTTGAAAGGCCGCGTTGTCCGTCGATCCTAGGCCATCTCTTTGCCTCGTTTGCTCCTCGCGCGTTCTTACTCAATAGCGGCACTCGTTACGTTTAATCGCTCCGACTGAACAGAAATTGCCCATAGAAACGTAGCTTCGGTCCGCGTTCACGTTTTCCGACGTACACTCGTTTGTACCCGACGAGGATACTTGGTCAGACCTCCGATAGGTGCTTTAAAGACGGTCAATTAGTTCGATAGCAATGTTTTGTTTAGATATTCACGATCGGTTAATTCCGGTTAAAAAAAACTACTGGTACATAGAAGGAAAACAATGTTTAAGCGCACTTGATCAAGCATAAGTGCTTTTCAATGTAGCATACGTTTTTTCGATATCTTAATTTATTGAATTTTTAGAAATTTTAAACTTAATTATCTTTAGGTAAAAATGTTCCATTAACTTTTGGTCCTGGGTGTATACCATCCAAGGACCTACAACTAAGGTTCTTGACGATGATGATAGAAAATATTGTACGACGTTGCCGTTTTGTAATTTTAAATCATAATAATTTCAATTTAAAGTCAAGGTGTTGTTAAATATCTGGTAAAAAAATATTTCCATTTTATTTAACGATTTCTGAAAAAGAGATTTTAATTTTACCAATAATTTTAAACTTAACCGGTGGTGTTAACTCAGATTTTATTTTCAACGCTTCGTCTAATGTTCATTCTAAAATTTCTTTCAACTAGTAGTCCGCGTACTGCAGAAATTAAGTTCACTCGCGTGATAGTCTAATATCTTGGAACTCGAGTGCATGTAATTCGCACGATTACTCAAGAAGGATAATATAGAACCAAGAGGATCGTTACTTCAGCCACTTTAGCTATTCCTTCCTCGATAGTGGGGAAAGAATAGCTCCGATTTTAGACTACGAGTTTCTTCCGTGGAGCAAATTAATCTAGCTTTCGCCCGGACGATACTTGAACGTTAAACGAGGACAATAGACATAGGAAACGGCAATAGCCGGTTCCCCTTTTATTTCCGACCCGAAAAATGAGCCTTTATTTCATCGGTGGAGCGTAAGGAGAGCCGCGCTTCTACCACCGAAACACCGCGGCGCGGTGCAAGGAACGAGCCAGACTCTATGTATAGAGAAGTCGACGGGATGGTTCGCTTCGCCTCGCCTTGCCTCGCTCTGCCTTGACTCACCGCGCGGTGCGGTGTTGCGCGATGTGGCGTGGTATGGCGTGGCATGGCGTGGCATGGCGTGGCATGGCGTGGCATGGCGTAGAGTAGCACCGAACCGAGTGGCGCGGTCGGACAAAGCTCGGTGTATATAATGCGATGGTTTATTGCTAATATTTCTTCGGGGTAATATTGGTTCGCGCCTCTCTGCGTACAAGTTTCGCTTATACACTCATCGAGAGCCCCGGGGAATCGTTCGCGAACCTCCCGGTCCGTTATCGTTCGCGTACTGCCTATTTACACAGCCATTTAGCACGGACCAAACTGAACCGATGTTTGCAAAACTAAATTGCCGAAACTTTTACGAGGCTATCGTGACTCCGATTTCTCGGCGAAAACCTCCTGCGTTTTAGACGTTCCCAAGAGTCCAACTAGCCAAATGTAAAGACTATGCAATATTCAAAACATACGCTATACGCAAGATAAGCAAAATAAATGATGTATTTTTGGAATTACCTAATCGTGACGTAAATTTTTGGCCAGGATCCATTGGTTTACCTATTTTCGATAAAAATATGCATTAGCGTAAACCAGTCTAGCAGTCTAGCAATTAGAACGAACTAGGGAAGATTCGTAACAGTCCTAAATGGTTATAAAGCGGCGGCCCCCTTGCTCGTATACGCAGAAGGAACATTACGATCTGCCAGTCCTTGGAAAATTCGTCCACGTTCGATTCCAATTAGACCAATTGGACGGGGAAAGGATATTAAAGTAGACGGTCGGCTTAATCGCCGTACTTCGTACCATTCTCCGTTTCGGATATATACGGTATCGAATGGTTTATGCTCGAGGAGGAGAGTATGACCAAGTTAGAAAGAGCTGCCGGTTGTTCCATTCTTCCCTCGCTGTGAAATGCGCCACTCAGCGAACCCTTCTTTCAAGTCAGACCGGTGCGTCCAGAGGTCGGTAGCTCTTACTCACCTCACCGTTATCGATTCCAATTACGTTAAAACTTTCAATTAATTTAACTGTCAAGCGTTTTACGCTTGCCAGAGAACGACATCGGGTGCCAGCCGTTTCTTGGTGGCAGATGTCGTGGGATCCCCGTCGAAAAATCCCGCCGAGCCGAGCCGATGATAACAATCGAGTGGTAAATTGATGATAATTCTTTAAAATCTTTAAGAAAATACGTGGAATTAAAAAATTTTTTCGCGATCGAAAATACCATCAATTTGAAGATAAGTCCGCGTCAGAAGCCGTATCCGATGTGTAGGATTTTTCCTCCAGCTAAATTGTCATGTTCCCTGTACAAACTGCGTTAGAAGGACCCGAACGGACGGTCGTCCGTTGGGGCAATGACGATAGAATGCATCTGTTGCGGCATATCACGGTATTTGAATATTTAGGCATTATTGCTTTCGAAAATATAGAAAGTACGACTATGGATCGAGGATTAAACGAAAATGACGGAAAATTTACGCGCTGGCTCCACGAGGCTAGGAAGAAATGCTCCGACCGTTCCATCGGATCGGTCACAGTAAGTTTAGATTCTCGCGGGATTCACCGGGCAACGACAGCGTCGTATTTCCGTGACGGGATCGGAAAATCGTGTTGGTGCACTCGTCCAGAGGGGAGGGAGGTGGCTCGACGCGACGCGTTTCACGGCACCGGACACGAAAAACATAGTTAACAGCTGCTACTGTCGCAGCCACTGCTACCGCTATCGGCGTCATCGTCGTCGCGGTGTCCCTCTACTCTTTCTACCCCCGCTCCTACACCTGTCCCGTCCGTTAACGCGAGACTAAAATACGGAACGACGTATTCGTGTGCGAAAACGTCCCGCGGAACAAAACGTTCCATTGGGCGCAATAACATCTCGGCGACATTTCGATTTTCGCAAACTTTAAAAGTACCACCGGTCAGCGTACCACCGATACTAGAAATTTCGTTAATTTACAAAGTACGCGCATCGAGGGCAATATTGTAAATTTTTTAGAAAATATAAAAAATTCTTAAGGAAAATTAAGAAAATCGATACCTATCCACTTAAAAGTCCAAAGATTTCTTTCTTCGTATAGAAATCGAAATGAAACCTAAATCATAGCGAAATTCGATTAACGCTACTAGTCACGCGCTTCGTTGATCCTCTTCTTCTTCCGCTGCTGCCGGGGGTTAAAGGTTTTCAGTCTTGTCTTTCGTCAGGGTTCAAAGGCCGTTGCATGGTCCAAGTCGCTGACCTTCCTTCTGTAAGGCACGCGAACCTCGGCGTGCCACGAGCACGTTTGTTTCGTCGTTGCCGCTACCCGAGGATGGTCCGCATAGCGTTCGGTCCGATTTATATTTATCGCGATTCCCCGGCTGGAAAGCTTCTCCTTTTGAACCTACGCGACGCGACGCGGCAACGGAGGTAGAAAATCTCGTGAACGCGACAAAAAGTGTTTTCACGGGTGGCTAGAATTGGAAAGATGATAGATTCGAACGATGCGCGCCGAGAAGGGAGCGCAAGGTTGCACAGGGGAGCCGGGGGTTGTTCCGATTAGTCATGCATTGTTAGTTTCGGAATCGATTCAAGACCGGCGACACACGGCACACAGACAGACGAGATCGTCTACCGAGCGACCAAGGAGACAGACAAGCAAGTATGCTAGCAGACTCGTACATTCTCGTGTATTACTTCTAGCCCACAAACTACGCCTCTTCTCCTTCTCGATATTACCTCTCTGATATCTGTGAGAGCTCGCTGGAATATCTTACGTAGAACCGTCTAAACGTTTGCCATTCCAGCCGAGTGGAAATTCATTTAATTGCCTCGAAAGATCAAGAGCTCTTCCCCCCACCCCGCTCAATTTTCCTCTTTGACGTATCTCTTACCTGCTCTTCCGTCTTTGCCGTTCGTTCCTGTTTTTTCCTACCCTCGACCCATCCCTCGAGAGGCGCAGTTTTATCATATATACACGCGGCTGACTGTACATTATCGAGTGGATACACTTCTGCCATTGCTGCATTCATTTTCCACAATCTTGGTAGACATTTGACGAGAAAAAGAGCGAATTGACGTTCGTGATGCGAACGCGGTGTTTGGCGCGATATGGATAAGAAATTTGGATGTGGTGATTTAAACGAAACGTGTTCGAAACTTTTAACTCAAAAGACCGTATTACTATGACGATGATAATATAGTAGCAGTAAATGGGAATAACTGATAATAAGCAGCCGGTGATTCACCGGCCGATTTCAACCAAGATGTTTAGATTTTATTAGGTGATCGCGAACCGTCGTAATCATGAATATTTCTTTATAGGAACGAATAAACGGTGGTGGAAAAGAGAGTCGGCAGATTTTTATTATTCCAACGATACAGTTACTCGCATCGCTTTGACCCCCCGCAAGGTTCTAACTTGGGACTGAACGTTGGGGACGGTGCAGCTGGAATATAAATGTAACACATCAATTTTTCATAATTCGTCGAAGAGAATTACCTTCGACGAAACCGAGCCACCTAGTGATTAACCAGCATGCCGCACGAACATGAATTTACTCTCGTTTGTATTAATATTATTTCCAATTTTCGCAGAAACACTGCTGAAAGGGCTGTCGCGTCACTGTTCTCGAACGTGTACGCGAGGGTGCGAGCGTGTCTTTCCGCGGTAGAGGGAGATAGTAGCGGGGTGCGCAGGTTCGCTCTAAAAATCGTACAGGTGTAGGGGTACTTAGGTTACCGTCTATCGCTTTCACGTAATTTACGGCTGAACGGCATTAGCCGCAATGCCTGTCCCTGCGATAGAACGGTCGGAACGGCTGCCGCCAAGGGAGGCGAACGGCCGAAGGAACAGTGGAGAGAGAAGGGATACCAGAGGAGGTGGAGGAAGGGCTAGCTATCCGTGCAGGGAGCTGCACAAGCGTGTATTTCCGTGCGTGTCGGGGGATGCAACTGTCCAGGGGCGAGAGGGTGACGAGGGACAGGGGCGATGGGAGGCGCGCGGATGGCATTCTGCGGTCAGTCCAGTATGTGCCTATATGCTGTCATGTGTTATCGATTCCTGGCCCGGAGCCCTGCTTCGTCCATGCCTACGCTCATGCCAGACGGTATAGTTGCCTGTCTCGAGCTATGCCAGATAAACCCTTCTCCCGAGTCCGCGTCGTCTTCCCTCGTACTTTGCGATCTTTCCGCCCTTTTGTATTTGCCGGTTCGTGCGTGTGAATTGATCGATGCCTACCGACTCCGCTTGCTGGACCACTTTGCTTTATCGATTCGGTGATCGCTATCTCGCTAATGCTTCCTTCGTAAGCGGAAAGCCGTTGGAAATTTTCGGATCAATCGAATCTCTGGCTGAAACGCGGTAGAACCGTGTTACTCGCTATTTAGTTGGATACGCATAAATCAACGCGACTCGAAACCGAGTTTGTAGAATAGAATTTCTAGTCGTCGATGATTATTGACAGGTTTTTTTTTACTATGAGGAAACCTACCGCGTGGTCTCGGTTACGATCGAGTCGGAAACTAAATATGTTGATAAGAATGTCGACCTTGACAACGTATTTCAAGGTCATCGTAATCGGTACTTTTTTTTTCGTTTATTACCATATACCTTATTCTATACGATACACGGGGATCCGAAGATACAGACTCTTTCCGTGAGTCTGTTTCTTAACCGTTGAACCGACATTTCCAGGAAGAGACAAGAGCATTTCACTGTCAGAATTGTAGCGTATCCTGAGGTTCACCCATCCTACGTACGAGGGAGGAAGGAGTACGTGACTCGCGTGTACGTGTTGCGTGACACCATACGTCACTCGGTATTCACGAGTGTAACGCGTGTCCTCCATTTTTAAATACAGTAAGAGACACCGGTGCGTACAACGGTCGGTTAGGTAATGCTATTGCGAAACTCGTGCGGCCTATTGTTGATCGGACGAACGCTGCTCTTTGATATGCACCAATGAGTCATCGTTTACGAACGTCTCGTGTGCTACCGATCCGGTACTTCTACTTTCGTTTGGTCTTCGTCTCGCGAGGTTACCTCGCTGTTTTACTTGCTTCGGAGGAACTTTACTTTCTTCTCTTCGGTTCAACCTTTTTATACTCTATTTTTGTTAAGTATATCCCCGTTTATATTTGTTTCTCTATCAGAAATTGAGATCGGCGACTCGAACGTAGACTTTTCTTTTGTGAGTTTCTCTTGCAGACCTTCAGAAAATTAACGCATTAGTAATATGGCGGCTTAAAAGCGTGCGAGAGGAGGAAAAAGGAGAAGGAAGCGTTTCGTCCTAGGCCCGCTAGAGGACTCGTCGGTAAGGCTATCCAGCGGACCCGTGCCTTAGACGCGGGATGTCGTAAGGACAGTTTAGGACGGTATATATACGAACAGAGGAAGATTCAGGTGGTAGCGGGAAAGGTGTTGTCGTAATGTCCCTCTGTTGACGAGCATAGGAAGTAGCCGCCACAGTAACTTTCATTTGGTACCGGGTAGTGTACTCGATTCTTTATGCACGAATCATGTTTTTACAAACGCATCGGTAGTAATTTTAAACGTTCAAAATTATTGTACTATTTTTATAAAAGTTCGAAACTTTAAAGGTAAAAATATGGCGCATTCGTATTCCGAGTGTATTAACCCTTAGCGGACGGGGATTATTTTTAGCATACTTTTTGATGGATCCAAGACCTTGTCTTGGAGCTTCTGCAGCAATTGAAGCTTGGATCCATGCTTTTAAATACAATGTACCGACAAGATTACTGCAGTTTAGTAATCATTATTTGTCCGTAGTTCCTAAAATTGTCTCATAGATTCTGATCGCGTAGCGTTGTAGGTGTGACGAGAAAATTGATCGAAAGCTCGGTTGAACAGGATTCGACGGTAAAATACGAGGACGGGAGAAGTTTGTTCGGAAGTTGGCGGGAGTAATGCCGTGATTGCTCATATAAGACGTCTCCGTCGGAGATTCCACTTGCCCGTAAGACGAAGAAAGACACGATATAACAGAGGGTATGTGGCGCAGTTTAATAATAGTAGCCGGCACGTCTGTCCTCGGCAGTTCCCCCTCACGGCCCGACTAGAAAATACTCGCCATATTTCCCGCGTGTGGTCCCTGCGTAGTTACATCATTTGATGCTAAAATGGTCTTGAGACGGTGCTCGAGTACAAAAACATGTTTCCACTAAAAACTCTGTTATATATAGGCGTGTTTCTTATGACAGGAATTTTCTTGGAGCGGCTCGATGGTTGACATTCCTCCGGCACGGGGCTTCTTCTCGTGCACGCGCTGCGCCGCGCCGCTAGAGTTCCGATGTTGTTTGTCTTCGTAACCATCGATGCGATTTAGCTTTTCTTAAGACGGATCACCTCATAAGTAATGTCATTTTCCGGCTTGTGTTTTAGTTTTTTTTTAAACACTTGTGTGGAACAGAAAACACGTCCGAAGAAAAAATTAAAAAGAACCAATTGTACTGACGAAACACTTTAAGAATTATTCTAACGAGCGTTGCAAACTCCTCGCACAATGTTTTCACCTTGCGTGAATAACTTAAGGGATGGTTAAATTATGACACTAATAAGCTCGAGTATGAAATATAAATCGATGGACTTGCGTATACATCTATAGGTACCTACGAAGGGTTGACGTCGTTGGCTCGCTTTGATCAAATTTGAACAAAGTGGGCTAGCACCGATTGGCAGCCTCGATAGCGTGGGCATGCCATTTCAAGAGAGAAATGTTCGTGGAATCAGAGGTTTCTTTGCTTGTATTTGGTCGGCTGTTAATTTGGGAAATTTGATTTTAGATTTACACATAACAGATTTACCATTCTTTTTCACACATGCTTTTCAAACGTTGTAGTTGCATCTGCGAGTGAAATCAACGAAGCTGTCTTTTCTTTTTTTTAAATTGACGGAGATGCAGATGATCCAACATTTAGCGTTTATTTTCGATAATTGACAAATTTTCAACAGTGACCGTCGATGACGAAATAATATTGTAATAAGAATAAATCCTTATCTCGTACACTGTTTTGAAAAATGTTATTTCAAGAATATGCATACGCTTTAAAGTCGTTCTTATTTACATATCAGATCCAGCGGGCAAATTTTCATGTTAATAACCAAAACAAGATGCCAGAAATCGTAATACACGGGTGGAGAAGGTTCGCCCGTATCGTTTATATCCAAGCGCGAGCGAAAAAGGTACTTCGCGTCAGCCAATTTCTTTAAAAGCCAGCTACGATACGAACCTACTGGCATCCTGGATCTCTGACTTTTATATCAATTTGCGCTCTTCGGTGTATTTATCTCGTGATCCTGTACCATTCCAAAAACCGAGTGTTGCTCGTCCGAAGTAGATTAGCGACGGATCGAAGTGGCTAAGAATTTTACGATTTTTTAAAGGCATTCGAAACGAATAAGCGAATAAACGTTTTGCCTAAAAAATTCGTGGTAAGTTGTTGAAACGTTTCCTATCGTTTAATACGATTAGTCTTGTTACGCAGAAACAAAAGTATGCAAACAGACATATAAATAAATTATAGTTAAATAAATTGAACTGTTTACATTATGGATCACGTACTCAATTTCAACTTCCGTTAATTCTGTTGTTGTTCACTGATAAAATCAAATTACAGAATAAATGGAAATACTTAGTAATTTATACCGTTAATATATGTATATGATGGAAGTTTATATACTTGAATGCAATACGGTGAATGTCCATAGCGAACACCGTAATCGTGAGAAATACTTTTAAACAGAGAATTAAACTTTTTGAAATAATTAAATGTATAGTAACGCATACCGCTACAAAGAAGTATGCGATATGAGAAAAATAAAAACAAAGAGAACAGAGATTTTCACGATTGATGGGAATAACCGTAAATTTGCACAAATCGCGCTGATGATCAATATTGCTATAACGATTTATCTCCATTCATTTGAGAATTTCATTGTTTTTACAACAAAAACATAAGATAATAGAGTCGGGAAAAAGTGTCAGGAAGATATGACGGTATATGCATCATCGCGTCGAAATGTACATATCCATTTAGCCGGACCTGTAGTTCAACCCTCGCGTAATGGTGGAATGCGAGTGCTGGAAAGTCCATGGGGAGAAAAGTTAAAGTTAAAGGCGCAGGAAAAGTCGTTAAATTTAATTACAGTCATTTGACGAACGACGAGACGACCAGACACCTGTTTGCTCTATTTTTCTTTACACATTCGTATGCAACGTGGAAAAAGACGAATTATCCTATGTTATAATCGTACATACTTATAATTATAGACTGTAATAATTATATTGTAAGATTACAGAATTTTTTAACAATTGCATGTTTACAGAAACTTAAAGAGAGAGAGCGATTAAGTTGAAAAATTTGAGGAAACCACGGATGAGCCGGGTGCAGATTCCCGGTCGTATCTTTAGGATTATTTTATCCCGTAAGACTTCGCTGGCATGAAATCTCCTTAAGATAGTTCCGAGTTTGCGATACTGTGATGCAAAGGGGAAAGGGGGTTGAAGAACCGAGGGAGATTTAGAAGGAGTCACGAGACTGGGGAACAGAAAAAACGCGTGGGAGTTGCGAACCGGAGGATGAGAGGAGGATAAGGGGAGAGGTCGATATCGTCGCGAAGGTAGCTGGAGGACTACGCTTGCAGCGGCGCGGCGGCTGGAACGAAGAGGGTAAAAAGAAATGGAGGTAAAAAAGTGGTTGGTCGAGTGTGAAGAGGAGAGAAAAAAGAGATATCCTATCTCGAAGATTATTGTATCCCTGCGAGGCACTCCGATACGAATTTTTCTCGCGATAATTCGGGTCAGCGGTATCGGTTCGTCGGTTGACGCGGTTGGGACGTCGACTGACGAAGGGTTGCGAGGACAATTTCAAACGCTTCTCGTCTTTCGGTCAGATTTCATTTTCGATACGACTGTTGTTTGGTTTTTCACTTACAGGTAGGGATTGCGATACCGGTATTTCGTGCTATTTTGCAATTTCGTGACACCGGTATTTGCTGAGGTAAAATACCGGTATTTTCGGTATTAGCTATAAATAATAAATATTTTTTTAGGGCATCTACTCTTATTTGAAACTTCCAAATTAATTTTTTCCGATAGCGAATCCCATTTAATATCAAAAACTGTATCAGCTCTGCTTCCAATAAAGCTGGCTCTGGAAGCATTATGTCGGTGGGATTCCAACTTATCAACAGCGAATGCAACAATAAATTTTATCCTGCGATCGCTTAAAGATCAGGAGACGCCACTGTCCGAGGAATTATACGGTGCATTGAAAATTCGTATACAGGAAAGGCACGGTGAACTAGAAAATATTTTAAGGTATTTACATAATTATAACGACTTTAAGATCTTTCGACGTCCGGCTAGTAACCGATTTAACGCGCCCCGAGGTTTTTAACGTCTAGTGGAGAAAGGAGGAGGGGCGTAGGTCGACCAGAAT